>CM029271.1:15554150-15571650 GCA_016920895.1 Vaccinium myrtillus
ATATCCGGTAGTACTGTTTATGATGTAGAATTATATACTTCATATATTCCTTGATTAACTTTTTAATCCTAAAGATAGTATTATTATATATATGCTAATCCTAATAGCCAACATAGACATGAATTAGAGAATTAGGGGTAGTTTCCCAAAACAAGTTACTTGGCTTTTTAGATTTTGTCTTTATTCAAATTTTTTTTTGGTAACTACTTTATTCAAATTTTGTTCGGGCTTGTTAGTTTTTCGTTAACATTTTGTGGGTTCGTCTCGACGAGATGAATCGGGAAAAAAATTATGACTTTTACCTAATTTTTAAAAAAAATATCTAACTTTAATTGCAAAAAGTTGGATACTTAATGAATAAAAAATATGCTAAACCATTCTGAGTGTACAATATTTGTTTAAAGCAAAAAGAAATATTCGTAACTTTAGAAAGAAATCTTAGATGGTGCAGACATTAGGCTTTCTAATAGGGTGAATGACTGTCTTTCCTGAGCAAATAACTCCTCCAAATCATTCAGTGTAATTAAAATCCCTCTATGAGTTATCAAGTCCTCAAGTCACTGATGAAAACTCAGCTTTTGATCTACTACGGAGAAGCTCTGACCCATACAGAATCCAATGCTTTGTGTGGCTTGTGCATTTGGGTAGAATCTAAACTTTGGATTGTCTCCTGAAAATTGGTATCAATAGTGAAGAAGATGCTCAATGCAAATTCTGTTCATTGCATATTGAATCTCCTGATCATCTGCTTCTATTTTGCAATCCAGTTTGGCAGCTTTGGTCACACATTTTAGACTGGTAGGGAATCGAATGGGTCTCTCCAAGCTCGGTTCTTGGCCTTCTTCTTTGGTGGAGCAGCAGCAAAATGACAAACGACAAAAAATTCATTTGGGAGGTATTCCCTCTGGCTATTCTGTGGTCAGCTTGGAATACCAGGAATGGATTGGTATTAGAAAATTCTCCTCCTCAATGGGATGATATCACTAAACTTGTCAAAATCAGAGTGGCTCTATGGGTGAAATCCAAGGTTGGCGGCAACAATTTCACTATTGAAGACTTTCTTTTTAGGCGAAATAGTATTTTGCATTTCTGGAAATGTTGGCTGTTTTCTCTCCGGATTTTCTGCATAATTTTTAGTTTTTTGGTTGGCATCTTACCAACTTTTCTCCTTCGGGTTTGAAGTGGCAATGATCTTCTTGTGGGAGGATGTTCCTCAAGTTGGGATGTCGTTTTCCTTCTTCCCTTTTAATCTTTGTATTCTCAAAGGTTAATAAAGTTCTTCCCTTTCAAAAAAAACCAAGACATATACGTAATTAATATGCTATCAAACTGCATAGCTAACGAGCCAAAACATATGCGTCATCCACAAAAAAATATGCACACTATGCACCAAAACTATACATGTAATCCTTCAAAACTATAAGCACCATACACTTCCAAGGTACATGGCCTACTTAACTAACCCAAAAAAAAAATTCTAACATGTACCAAAAATATGTGTAACATGCAACAAAAAGATTGTGTAATATTTCAGTGGTACTCCATGAGAGGGATTTGGGTGCGTGTAGGGTACCACATGGTATCTGACGTAGTACTCGTAATGCCCTATCAGAGCCGTCCATTTCAGTAATCAATTGTGCGGATTTTAAATAAACTCTTCCTAACTAAGCTCTTCCCTAGAAGTGTTTATTTAAAATCGGGATTCCCGTACACCATAGCTTTCTCCTTGAACTAGATTAAGCTTTCTTTTTTATTTTGAATAACTTATTGCAGTTTGTTAGTATGTCTTAAATATTTTTTTATAGCCTGCATCTACTCTTCTTTAGTGTATATATAGCATATATCTCCAATGGGGAAGTAAAGTTCTTCATTTGTAGTTTGGGGTTGCCAAAAAAAATCAAAAAGATGTTGAATCTCAAAGTAGATAGGGGAGAGCAAACTCTGGTTCCTCCCATGGATCCCTCATACAACAGGGGAACTCAGTACTTCCTCTCCAATTTCGACTTCATTTTCGCAAGGAAGATGTCTACGATCTATTGCTTTAAATCAATGGATCATAACCAAGAGAATTACGATGACGAGCAAGTAGTTGAAGTCATAAAGAATGCCTTGTCAAAGGTACTCGTTCCTTACTACCCGATGGCCGGGAGGTTGTCCATTGGCTCGAATGGGAGACCGGTGGTTGATTGTACCGGGGAAGGTGCTATTTTTGTTGAGGCAAAAGCCAGTTGTACGATAGAAGAGATAGGAGATGATACGGTGCTTATGAAAGAACTCGTCTGCGATACTTCTGCATTTAAAAGCATATGGGAATTGCCACCTATGTGTGCTCAGGTGATCATGTTTTGGCCTATTTGGTTTGACAACTTATTCAATTATTCGCTTAAAATTTGGATGGATCTGGACATTCCAGATTCAATAAGTTCTAACCAAATAAGACGTGAAACCAAACAGAACTGCGATAAACCATTTTGGGAGAAAAATTAAAAAAAGAGGAAACGTAGGTAGAAAGATATTCGACATATTTCCGTTTTTCCTTTCCTTTTTCCCTTTTTTTTTCCCAACATTGCCCGATTGCTTTATTCTTTTCAAAAATATTTTAGAAAAATGATTTTCCATACGAAATGCATACGAAATACATTGCCCGATTGCTTTACCCTCATGAGTCACTTTTTCCATACGAAATGCAATTTGGTACTTTCAAGTGAATGAAGACAAAAAAAAAAAAAGGGGGAGTGTTTGGAGATAAAATGGGGAATGTAAAATTCATTTCCCTTTTATAAGGATCAGTGTTCTTAACTTATGCATCAACCAAAACCGTCCGTTAAGGGTACCTTGGACATATAAGTCAACTGTGTGATTTTTTCGGTTCGAAAGGTTGAGGGACCAATTCCCCACATCAATTTGTACGAAATTTCTGGTCGCTTTTTTATTTTAACATATTGATATTCATTTAACAATCAAACAAACTCTCTTCCAGGTGACGAAATTCAAGAATGGAGGATTGGTTCTAGGGATATGCATGAACCATATGATTGCTGATGGAATTGCTGCCTCGGAATTTCTTAAAGCATGGGGTGATATAGCTAGGGGCTTGCCATTGAACGCTCCTCCATTCCTAGACCGAGGTATACTGAGGGCACGAAATCCGCCAAAGTTTGAATACCCGCATCACGAGTTTTCTCTTTACAAAGAAATATCGAATTTCGATGATCTTTACAAGGAGGAAATCATCCACAAATCATTTTGTTTGGACCATGAGAAGGTTGAAAAACTTAAGATGGTAGCCATGGAAGATGGGAATCTAGATAAGTGCTCTACATTTGAAGTCATTTCGTCCTTTATTTGGAAGAATAGAACTCAAGCTCTAAAACCGCATTGTGATCAGAAGACGAAACTTCTTTCTGTTGTGGATGCACGGTCGAGGTTTGATCCGCCATTACCAGAGAATTACTTCGGTAATGGAGTCACGCTTACAGGTTGCATTTCTAGTGCAGGCAAGTACTTAGCTAATTTTCTGTTATTTTCAGGCTCTATTTTTTCGGTATTTTATGTTTATGTTCTTACCTTTTGTGTTTTTAGAAATATTAGGATTACTTATGTGGCAATTTAAAATCATGACATGTCACGCCCTCGAAATTTAAAAGGATAATTCGTTAGGATAATCCACGTGGACGGTCAACAAGTTCACGAGCCACGTCAAAGTCTAAATAGAATAGTCAAAGTCAACCTCAAAATACCCCACGGTCTATGGGTACTCATACCCAAAAATGAGATAAAATAAATGTATAGTTATTACAAGTCCAATGTCAAAAGAAGAAACTTAATTGAGTTACAAAATCATCTTAACAAAATACAAGTTCTAGAATGATGATATAACTCCTCCATTAGCTTTCAAAATAATGCATGTATGCACTCCAAACACTCCATATCATGCTCCTTGGTGGGTACCTGAAATTTGTAAGGTTGAGCTCACTAACCCAGTAGAGAAATGTCTAACAAACCTAAGTGAAATGAAATGCATATGGATGATAGACAAGAAAGCACAAGTCATGTAACAAGAATTAAGAAAGAGTTCAAATGGTTTAAGGGCTTGAAAATGACACATAATCAACTAGATTTCACTTACTCTCGCCTCTTGTACCCAACTTGTACCCGATACACCACATATGTCCCACATGTTAACCACATACATCTTATTCCTTTCAAACAATTGATTATTCTCCGGGCATGCCACATAGGCCCCGTGTCACTTCGGGCATACCCTTTCGGGCCCCGTGTCATCATTACCACATTCATGCTTTATTTCATGCTCAATAATATCATTACGGTGTCCATATGTCTCATCACCTTATTATCATATGTTAATTTCACGCAAAACTCATGTTTCGTGTTACCCGAACGTGTCCATAAAGGAGATTTTGACCCGAGTGTCAAGGATGTCCAAGTGACCCTCCCGGACCCTAACATGTGTCCAACAACTTACACAAACGAGCCACAAACAATGGATCATGATTCATGAAATTTTTCAAAAAATATAGGTGTCCTATTGATAGGAGGTTAGGTCCTATTGATAGGAGAGAGATCAGATTGGCCACTATTGAAGCATCAGAAAGTCCTATTGATTGAAGGTAATGTCCTATTGATAGGGCGTCAGAGGCTCCTATCGATAGGAGATCAAGTCCTATCGATAGGGCAGCCATCAGATTGGCCAGAACGAAAAGTGAAAGGCTCCTATCGATAGGGGATGAAGTCCTATCGATAGGACAGCACCAGATCTAGAATTTCTCAAGCAACGAAATGATCAGTGGGGCTTCTCTTTGTGCATTTTCTTGGTTCCAAATGGACATGGTAAGATGCAAAAGAGGTTCAAACAACATAGTAACACAACATACCACCAATTTACAAGATTTGAGAGTTTTCCCCAAATTCAAACTAACCAAGCCACAAGAGGTAATGGATTTCCTCAAAGAAATCAACAAGAAAATGGAAAGCTTAGCAATCAAGTGGCTATACACACACATACACCACATTTACACTTAGAAGAGTTAGAAATTTCCCTACCTCAAGTGAAGGAAAGCTTGTAACACCTCCAAGAAGCAAAACCCAAACCCTAGCTTCAAGATCCAAGGAAAATTCTTCAAACACCGGTGTGAAACAAGCACATGAACGCGTAGAGCATGAGATTTTATGAAGGTTTTGTGAAGGGAGTAAGCTTGGAGCTTGAGATTTAGTGGAGTTTGTGGGAGAAATTAAGGAAGAAGATGAAGAACAATGGAGGGTTAGAGAGAGAGAGAGGTGGCTGGCTATTTTGGGAGGAAGAGAGATGAGTTTTTTCTTGAAAAAAAATCAGCCACACATGTATAAAAGCACACCCCATTATTGCACTTTCACCCCTCATGTTTCTAATGCATTGCAAGGACACCCGAGTGCATATACCAACTTCACATTGACCCCATTTCACATTTTAAAACATTCATCACATTTTCCCCCACTTTATTTTCGGAAAAAAAATAATTAAAAACACAGGTTCTTACATTCTACCCTCCTTACAAAAATTTTGTCCTCAAAATTTACTCAAACGACCATTCATATAATCACGTATATCATGCATAAAAGTGCACACGTGTCCGATACAAACGACTAAAATAACTAAATACTCACATTGCTTAGATAGTAAATATCCCTGGATACTCAAGCGAGACAAGCAACACATGACCAATCGTGATATGCAGCATGCGCCTAACACCTTTCAATAGCAAAAGCGAAATCCAAATAAGAACCCACACCGATTTACGCAGTTATCAACTCCGAACACTTCACTTTCACCTCGACCTCCATTTGTCTATGTCAACTCTACACTCCCAAGATTATTTCATAAAACCCGCACTAATCGAATACTCCTACCCCCATATGTGTCCATTCATTTCCGTAAGATTCATCGGTTTCTAACTCACGTTCAGACGAATCTATGATACGAAACGGCTTACGGTTAACCTCTTTAAAACACACGCACTAAACTCCAAAATCTTCGCTACCTTTCTCTCACACTTTTTGCTATCCGTACAGCTTACTCCGTGCCCTTACCACTGCATTATACTCGATCTCTCAAACAATCCAGGAACCTCTAAATGTTCTACCCAATGGCCATATCACCCTCTTATACATTGTCTAACAGAAAGTCCTAGAGGTCTAAGACCAGAAAGATTGTGGATCCTCTATCTTGTAAATAGTAGCACCCACTCCTAAGAGAAAAATTTTAGCTATATCGATCGAAAGTCATATTTTGTCACCACACCCATCGAAAATATCAACAATGCACATTTAACCCCGATTTATCAAACTAGTACTACTCAGATAGGTTCAAGACTAATCAATCTTACATGACAACAACAAATTTAAGCTCCTCAGGTCCTCTATTTTTGTCATAGTCCATTCGTCACTAATTGCTCTAGCGCCCAAGTCTTAGAATTCCAAACTTTTTCTCTCCGTACTATACTACCGTCTATCATTCATAACGTGCTTCGGTCTAACCAAAAAAATTCAAATCTTTTTTTCTCCCATGCCACATCATTAATAATCTCTCATGCACTCAAACCTCCATATATATTCTCATGTACCACAGCCATGGAACTCCCTTTTTATACCGTCATTTTTTTTTTTTACTAGGAATGAAACCTAAAATCCTTGCGACATCGTCACCGGTTCACCAACTAGTGTGCCCATTCTAATTTCTCAGGATATACCATAAAAGTGAGACTAGAGTACAACATAAGTTAACTTTATTCCCCTTACCCAAACGATTTTCTGAAAACATCATCTCTTAGGTTGAATATTTCATGCAATCTAGTTTCTATCTACTCCCCCATAGTTAATAATATGCCCATGTCATCCCTAAACATTACCAAACAATTCACAAGTTTCACCTAATATGAACCCAATTTCCTTCACCAAACTATCATCCATCGACACGATTTACCTATGGGAAATAAACTCTCCATTCCTCATGACAATCATCCCAAGATTTATCACCCAACCTAACCATGACTCCAATTTGCTTAGACTCACACTCGCCTCCAATTCTAGGGAACTCTTGGAGTCCCATCCACACTAACAACCAACTAAGAAACCAAACACTGAGAAAATTTTAGTCCTCCAACATAATACTACTCATAAGACTGTTCTTCCATAGTTTTGATCTTAGATTCTCAAATAGTTCACAATTCTTACTCCTGAACATTTCCAATCTTACCATTTTGCTATCACTCCTGGCTCTCGATTAAGCTCATACCCATAGCAAAAATCACGAATTCTCAACTCCAAATGTTTTATCTATCCCGACTGTTACTTCAAATCTAACTAATTGGACTGTTCAACTCTATCACCGATGTGACTCTATCTAAGCCTCCTTAACTAATCGTACAAACTAAACCTCGAAGTATTATCTTCCACTTGGCACACGATTCGAACTCACCGACTTAGTAGAGAATGACCCATCTTAACCATCAAAAGGAAGATCATCAAAGGCTAAACCCACCTATCACACGATGCTTCACCTGGTTCTCAAAAAAAAATTATCTGCCTATTACTCCTTGCTATGCTTGACAAACAATTAATCACACACTTTGACCTAATAAAGATCTCCTATTTTCAAAGCAATTTTAAAGTCATTCAAATTTGCGCTCGGAGACCGAACCTTAACCAGACGAAACTCACAACCTTCCCTCGGTTCTCCGACCGGAACCTATACGCCCATTTTTCTTTGTCTTAGGACACTCTCTTTCTCACCAAATTCTACTACCGTCAAGTTTCCTGATATATCGCTCATCTATATTCCACGACGCCGATCACCAATAACTTGTATTATACAGTTTCCAATTTTGGCCAAGTAGTACCACATAAACATGGAGGGAACAACCCATTCCACCCTCGACCAAACACAAACCAACGCAAACACATTATGACAAATACGCCCAAATCCAACCTAAATCATCCACCCCAAGTTCTCTCGACCCCTAAGATTATCTACATTTTATGTTCAGCCTCAAAACATAAGTCTCCATACTCTAATCCCTTTATTCCTCACAGAAAAACACACACTCACCAAGTGTCAGTCCTATGACCTAACAGTCCATCTCTCGTTCTTTAGTCCAACTAACCTTGAAAACTCAAATAAAACATTAGCCAATAATCAAGTCTCATGTCTCCATACATCCTTGTTAAATCTAATTATTCAAAGTATGGATTAAGGAAAGCATAGAACAACTTCTAAGAATCAAACCAAGTACCTCCACGCTCGTCATCTAGAAAGGCAACTTAGGCCTCTCACGCACCCATCTATAACCATTATGATATACCAAACCTTGATTCATATTATCCTCACAGTTATATTCAACTAGCTAGATCCTAGCCGTAGTGCTCGATCAGTTCACAATGCATACCATTATCTCAAGTTCACAAATTTACTCCCACAATACGGGACTAGCACTATGTAATAACTCCAAGTTTGCCAACATTCTCTCTCTGTTAACCTCAAGACCATCCTGTCACTTAGTTCCCTTAACACCTTAGTACTTCTGATTTTCTCACAAACATAAGATAATTTCACGAACCACCACAAAATCCAATCACACCTCATGTTTCCACCCTGCCGTCTAGTAGACCAATCATAGCCACAAAACTCAATAATTCATTCTATATAGACCATAGACAACCCAAAATCTCACATCCCAACACTCCGTGACCATTGCCAATACCTCAACCAACCTACCGGTAACACAAAAAAAGAAACTTGCTTACTCAAAACCCAAACTTTTGATTTTCGACGAACTCCACGAATAGCTACTTCACCTAACCCAACAAGAAAAATACATTCTTAGTTTACCTACCTCAACGAGTCAGCCTCATCCACACTTATTGTTATTCACTTCTGACCAAAATTCTTCTACTGTCGTACCCTATTTAATCGAGAAAACCGGTCCTATCTAACCTGACAATGGATAAATTCTCATTAGGACAACAAACATAATGATACACTATCAACCATATAAACTATGCTAACCAGACTAGACGAACCCCTTTAACCTAGTGATACAATCCCCTAGGCATCACTACTATCGACAACCCAAAATACCTCACACCAAAATAATTCCTTCATACTTGATGATACTGTTGCCCCACTATATCCCGTCGTTTAAGTACAAGTAAACACACATGTACTATGTTCCAACGTAAAACAAGAGTCTAACCCGACCAGTGTCGTAACCAAATCCCAAAGGATATTACTAGGATCATCACTTTCAAGACTTTATTTCTAATTTTCAGTTCATTTTCAACAAGCAATACCCAGTCAATTGGGACCCCAAACTTCCACATGCAACAAAAATAAATCCATCGACTCCAAAAGAATGATGACTTGTAACGCATCACATTGATACCATAAAATAATTTGCAACAACCTTGAAATAAACAATGCTCGATGTATCAAAAAAATATTCCATTCTACACGTTCTCACTTCTAGTCACAGTTATAATTTATCACATAGATCAAACCATGAATCACACGTTTCCAAGCAAAGAATATAGCACACTTAATAATTTTAGCTCTTGTTCTACTGCATGTATGTCTCTGCACACCTTCACACACTCACACGTGGTAATGGAGTGACAGTAGAGGTTTGTTTTGAAGTGTGTTGGCCAGTCACCCTTCAAATCAATCCCCCAAGTCATTCCTAAACCACCGTGACCAAACCCAACACACATACTAACATTTTTCCTTACTAGCGTATGAACCTTACAATCAACACCTTTCTTTCATTACAAGATTAAACTTCCATTTCACAACATGTGTCAACAATAATAGCACGATGAGGCCAAAGCCTAAAATTCTTCCCGATACAAGTCAAACACTACACTACGTAATCACGCATGCAATGTCCCATAGATGAATGTCACCCATGCAAGCACACAATGTATGTGAAAATGCTTTTCATGAAAAAGATTTATGCAATAGGTTAAGCCCCGAGACTTATAGTCCCCCCACGGTTCCTAAGTTTTCGAAACCTATGGCTCTGATACCAAGTTGTCACACCCTCGAAATTTAAAAGGATAATTCGTTAGGATAATCCACGTGGACAGTCAACAAGTCCACGAGCCACGTCAAAGTTTAAATAGAATAGTCAAAGTCAACCTCAAAATACCCCACGGTCTATGGGTACTCGTACCCAAAAATGAGATAAAATAAATGTATAGTTATTACAAGTCCAATGTCAAAAGAAGAAACTTAATTGAGTTACAAAATCATCTTAACAAAATACAAGTTCTAGAATGATGATATAACTCCTCCATTAGCTTTCAAAACAATGCATGTATGCACTCCAAACACTCCATATCATGCTCCTTGGTGGGTACCTGAAATTTGTAAGGTTGAGCTCACTAGCCCGGTAGAGAAATGTCTAACAAACCTAAGTGAAATGAAATGCATATGGATGATAGACAAGAAAGCACAAGTCATGTAACAAGAATTAAGAAAGAGTTCGAATGGTTTAAGGGCTTGAAAATGACACATAATCAACTAGATTTCACTTACTCTCGCCTCTTGTACCCAACTTGTACCCGATACACCACATATGTCCCACACGTTAACCACATACATCTTATTCCTTTCAAACATTTGATTATTCTCCGGGCATGCCACATAGGCCCCGTGTCACTCCGGGTATGCCATAAAGGCCCCGTTTCACTCCAGGCATACCCCTTTAGGGCCCCGTGTCACTCCGGGCATACCCTTTCGGGCCTCGTGTCATCATTACCACATTCATGCTTTATTTCATGCTCAATAATATCATTACGGTGTCCATATGTCTCATCACCTTACTATCATATGTTAATTTCACGCAAAACTCATGTTTCGTGTTACCCGAACGTGTCCATAAAGGAGATTTTGACCCGAGTGTCAAGGATGTCCAAGTGACCCTCCCGGACCCTAACATGTGTCCAACAACTTACACAAACGAGCCACAAACAATGGATCATGATTCATGAAATTTTTCAAAAGATATAGGTGTCCTATTGATAGGAGGTTAGGTCCTATTGATAGGAGAGAGATCAGATTGGCCACTATTGAAGCATCAGAAAGTCCTATTGATAGAAGGTAATGTCCTATTGATAGGGCGTCAGAGGCTCCTATCGATAGGAGATCAAGTCCTATCGATAGGGGATGAAGTCCTATCGATAGGACAGCACCAGATCTAGAATTTCTCAAGCAACGAAATGATCAGTGGGGCTTCTCTTTGTGCATTTTCTTGGTTCCAAATGGACATGTTAAGATGCAAAAGAGGTTCAAACAACATAGTAACACAACATACCACCAATTTACAAGATTTGAGAGTTTTCCGCAAATTCAAACTAACCAAGCCACAAGAGGTAATGGTTTTCCTCAAAGAAATCAACAAGAAAATGGAAAGGTTAGCAATCAAGTGGCTATACACACACATACACCACATTTACACTTAGAAGAGTTAGAAATTTCCCTACCTCAAGTGAAGGAAATCTTGTAACACCTCCAAGAAGCAATACCCAAACCCTAGCTTCAAGATCCAAGGAAAATTCTTCAAACACCGGTGTGAAACAAGCACATGAACGCGTAGAGCATGAGATTTTATGAAGGTTTTGTGAAGGGAGTAAGCTTGGAGCTTGAGATTTAGTGGAGTTTGTGGGAGAAATTAAGGAAGAAGATGAAGAACAATGGAGGGTTAGAGAGAGAGAGAGAGGTGGCTGGCTATTTTGGGAGGAAGAGAGATGAGTTTTTTCTTGAAAAAAAATCAGCCACACATGTATAAAAGCACACCCCATTATTGCACTTTCACCCCTCATGTTTCTAATGCATTGCAAGGACACCCGAGTGCATATACCAACTTCACATTGACCCCATTTCACATTTTAAAACATTCATCACATTTTCCCCAACTTTATTTTCGGAAAAAAATTAATTAAAAACACGGGTTCTTACATGGCATACCATGAAAAGTAGGCGTACCAGAGCCACTGTCCAACTTTGTCTGCCCCATGCCTCTGTCCTACGAACACAACAATCACATGGCGGTGGGACCCATATGTGAGTCTGATCCGATGTCCTACCTCCACGTAAGTGTTGTGTTTGGATATTTTGTCCGTGGCATTGTTGATTTAATAAGATTTCCAATAATTAAAAAAAAAATAGGGAAGAAGCGCTAGCTTTTCTAGACTGAAAGTAACAGAGTTAAGTGGAGCTTCAATTTGGCGACTTGGCGAACATAGAGGGGTAGGAGAGAGGCATCGGACAAAAAAAGTCGGACAGTGGATCCGGTGCCTGAAAAATACTCTTAAGATCAAATCCATTCACTAGATTCATTATAGTGATAATAGTGTAATTTGTTGGTATTTTCACATCTTCGCCATGGATCCTTGAACCGAAATAAATGAAGTAAAAGCTTAAACACAGCATCAATTTTTTTTGAAAAGAAATGGAGTTCTGTGTCAAAAATATTTTGAAGCACAAGTTCTGAAAACTCCCCTAGGTTATTGATGGACAGTCCAAATTTGATCCGCCATAACAAGAGAAAACTTTTCACTTTTGGCACGTTGTTCTGACAAGTTGCTTTTCTACTACAGGTGAATTAACAGAGAAACCACTATCATATGCTGTCAAACTTGTTCAAGAGGCGATTCGGATGGTTAGTGATGACTATATGAAGTCAGCCATAGATTATATGGAAGTGAAAATACCATCTAGGTTGCTTGCTGCTACAACCTTTGCAATTACTACCTGGACAAGGTTATCTTTAGGCGCCGTCGACTTCGGCTGGGGAGAACCATTTCTCATGGGTCCTGCGTATTTGCCGCCAAAGGAACTAGTTTTCCTTCTCTCTCATCCAAAAGACAAGAAAAGCTTCACTGTTCTTCTGAGTTTGCCAGCTTCTTCAATGAAGATTTTTGAAGAACTCATGCACATTTAAAGAGAGAAAGGTGAAAATACAAATCATGGATGGTTATTTGATGGGAAATACTACAATTTACATATATATTTGGGTGCGTACGCTATCCACTCCTTGAATCACCTTAAATTCATAACATTTTATACGAGAATTCATAACATCAATCTTAAACTCGTCATAACATTGAGTTAGAAATTCATAACATACTAAATTCACAAAATTTGTATGTTGTGAATTTTTCGCTTGATATTATGCATTTCTATGTCAATGTTACAAATCTTTATACAAATGTTATACACTACCAAAAAAGGTGTTATCAATTTCTCCAAATATGTTATGAATTCAATGTGATTCAAAGAGGTGCAAACCGCGCAAATCCAAATATGATTGTCTATTGTAGCACTTCCCTTGTTTGATTGGATTCAAATGGCTAGTACGTGGGCCTTTTAATTTTCTGTTCTTTCTCTGTTTCCGCTTTCCATTTTGGTTTGTAATTTGGAAAATTCTAATGTGAGCCTAATAGGCATACATTAAGATTGAAAAAGTGTATTAAAATGTGTGTAAAGTGTATAAGAATATGTGAAAGTGTAATAAAAAGTGTAAAATATGTATTGAAGTGTGTGTTTTTTGTTTGTTTGTATCCTTATTGTGTAATCATTGGGCACACGTTAGCAAGACACTTGTAATTTTCGCATTTCAATGGCTATTAGAGTTTAGTTTGTAAATGTTGCTAAATAAATGAAATGTGGTATTTTAATACTTTATATTTCCTAATATGACATGAAATATGTGAGATCTAGAATGAAATATGTCAGAGCAACTCAAGTGAACACTAAAAGATAATAAAGACATTCTTCGGTAATAAAGTTATGGTAATTGGTTATTAGGCATTTGAATTTTGTGATGAAATAATGTTACATAATCTTTGACAATGTTTTTTTTAATCCATAGGAAGTGTTTAGTAGTTGATTTCAATTTTTTTACCCATGAATTTTTTCTTATCCAGTTTGAATTTCGTGTGTGATTTTATGAAATTTATGCGTTATTGGTTACGTAAGACAATGAAAGACATAATAGTCATTACAATGTTTAATACCACCCCGCTAAAAATTTATTCTGAATGAATCAAACAAGGGATTGCTCCTAAGGGTATTTTCCAAATGTACTCCTATTTCAATCACTACTACAATAATAGTTAAAGATGACAGTTAAAAACTGTCATTAAACGTGAAAGATGACAGTTTTGAAACTGTCATCTATGGAGCTGACATTGAAAGTCTAAATTTTTTATGATAGTTTACAACTGCCATTGATATCTATATAGATGACACTTTATAAGTATCATTAAAAAACATAAGATGATAGGTTACAATTGTCATCTTAACCATAAATATGACAGTCACAAAGCATCATTAAACATAAAAGATGTCGGTTATAGAGTGTGATCAAAATTGGTTTAAAACTGTCATGTTTATGTTACTTACGATGACAGCTTTCTAGTGTAATTAAAAATCTAACATCACACTTTTTAACTGTCATCTCTTATCATTACTTTTTTTTTTTTTAACTGCCATTCTTGTGCATTATCCCAGAATGAGATTATAAAACATTTCTAGTAGCACAAGATCATAATTAAAGACAATTAAGAAAATATTAAATCATCCACTCATGCCCAAAATAGTCTATATTGATAATTAAGAACATCCTCTAGTACATATATATATAACATATTCAAGTCATTTTCAAAAAGCAAACTAGTACAGAATACAAATAATGAATAAGCCATTTATCCTTCTACCCAAAAAGTTGCATGCTCAGCTTCCTTCATCAGCTCAAAGAGTCACCAACTCTATCATCAACCATTCGTTCCAAAATGTTTCCTCTTTGCATTCTTTCTAAGCATTGCACTAATATATTCTCAAATAGAATCGTGTAATGGAAGAAGAAGAAAAAATGTGACCAAAGCAATACAATCAGCGAAAGAAATCTAAACTCATCAGATTAGAGACCAACGGGTAAGATAGGAAAAAAGCCAGCCTTGATGCAAAAATCATGAATGCCCATGGAAATAAGCAGACAAAGGAAAGAATCACCAGCATACTTTAAAGAGATTAGCAAACTATCATAAGATAGCCAAGCACACCAGGGGAATGCTAGATCTAGAGTTAGGAACTGATCAAGACAAGTACATTTTCAGTTATGCTGGAATTCCTGCATGGCCATGAATGATTTTTGCACATTTTTTTTCATGGTTCTGATATATTTACATGTTTCCATTATTTATCAACATATACAAGGTGTTTGATTTGTAAAACTGTACGATTTTGTACTCCATATTAGACAAAAATTTCATCAAGCAGCTTGATTTCGAAAGGGAAAATTACATTAAACCCCCTCGGACTATGGCTCTGACACGAGTTGCCCCCTCCAACTATTGGCTCAAACACTTAACCCACTCCAACTTTTCACGCATGTGCCATCGAGTTGCCCCCTGTGTCAAAATTGGGGCATCCAACCCTCTCTCTTTCCCTCCATTTACGGTCACCCATGTTTTCATTCCTGAAAACCCACCCTTACAACCCATTCCTCACAATAGATTAGGTGATAATTTTCCCTCTAATCCTTCTCTCCCTCTATTTCTCCCCTACATTTTAGTGAAATCTCACTGACAAATACAAAATCCATCTGAAATTCAATTGAGAATTTGAGATGAAAACACAAATGAAAGCTGCACTAGAGACCTTAACATTTTAGTGAGATCTCACTGAGAATTGAAATTAGTGAGATCTTACTAAGAACTATGAAGAAATTCTCAATCTGATGATGGAAATCAAAGAAATGTGAGAAGTTGTTCGTTAATTCTAAATCTCAACCTGTCTTTTTTTCATCTGTCTTTCTTCTTGATTACAAGGAGAAGGCTAATGCCCCCTTTTTATATTACAATAGAAATGCACACACTTAAGGAAACCCCAACTAGTGAGGTCTCACTAGTTTTCCCAACTCTTTTAATTGAACAGTGAGGTCTCACTAGTTTTCCAAAATTAGTGAGGTGTGTCTCTTGAACTATGACTAACAGAGTTAGTGCCTTTGTTTCACAAATTGGACATTTAGTGAGATCTCACTAAAATGTCCACTGTGAGAACTGAAATTAGTGAGATCTTAGTTTACTAAGAACTAGACATAGACATTTTAGTGAGATGAACTCAAATTAGTGAGATCTTTACTGAGGACTGGGCATTTTAGAGAGATCTCACTGTGAAATACTTTCCCTAACAGTTGTTTCCTTCCATTTTGGGTATTCAAAATGAGAGAGAGATATACTAGTGTTCTGGGTTTTGATGTGTTAACCAAGAAATCTACAATGTTTGCAGGTTGAGTTCTCTAAGGTTTGCAACAACAACCATTCTACACTTTATAGACCCAACTAGCACAATATCAGACTCACCAACACACACATTGTAAGCCCAAATGGAAAAATATGATGCTAACTTACATGTTATAAGGGGTGCTCTGTATTGCTTAAAAGAGGTGCTGCTCATACTTTGTCATGACGAAGTTTATCCACTCAACTCGCACTTCGTCAATTTCAGCTTCCGTGTATGTTTTCCTTCCATTGAACTACATAAAACATCACCATTATAAGTGGGTTATATTTATAAAAGTTGGTCTCAAAGAGCAATATAGATCAAAACACGAAGCTAAAAATACATCTTACATTATTTTTGCTTAAGATGCTCTTGTCTTTCATCAAGTCTCGCATGAACATCATTACATAGAACCCACATTCCACCGAAGCCGGTTGTTTTGGGCACTACATAGGTCCACAAATTTTAATAGAAGAGGCTCATAATTAGCAATATCACCAACATTCCAAAGTAGAAAGAGATCCATCAGTACCTGAACTACTTGCCAAACTAGATTTTTCATCTTGTTTCCCTTGTCTCCTTCATAAATTATCATTGCACTTGACAAAGGGAATTACAACTTGTAATTAGAACAAATATATGCAAAAAAAATAGTCAAACTACAATGTACATGGTTTAAAGTACTTACCAGTGAATTAGGATTTTAACGTCCATGGGGACTTCATCAACAAGTGAATCAAGATAGTAAACAGTTGAAGAAGACACATCAATTACTAACAACGACCAGTGGAACCTATATTAAATCAGATCATAAGTACCAACATAGCCAAGCCTCTTCATAACAGATACTATTAGGGTAAAACCAAGGCAAATATTACCCAATATTACAAGGAGCAACAACTAGTTCACCAGGCTTTGCATCCTCAAGTCTACGTGCAAGCAATGTTGCATTTGCGTTGTCACCAGGCTTATATTTTGCACCAATTATGTATGGGTTAACAAATAAAAAACTTCCATGCTTGTTGGGGACCTTCATAACATCATTGAGATAGCTAACAAAATGCAATTGTTAGAAATAATGACAAAAACATGTATCTCTTAAAGGATGATACTCAATAATCTTACCTCATATACACCACAATGCACGTGAGGGATACCTCT
>CM029271.1:15574150-15577237 GCA_016920895.1 Vaccinium myrtillus
CGGGAAATTGTGAGACTTTGACTTGTTCCACGTGGATTTTTATTTACTTTTGAGTTATTAAAATTGAGGGCGTGACAAAGAACTTGTCCAAAGCAACAAAAGATGGACTAAAGGATTACCATTTAGATATGATTCAAATACGAAACATAGTAATGGTCATCAATCATGAAATGCAGGTAATCTTAAACTTTTAGAATATTAACCAAACAAAAAAGAACTACGGTGGCAAGTTTTTCAGATATATTGCATTAAGAGCCCGTTTGTTAGCCGAACTATACTAACCAAGTATAAGCTCCCTAATTTTTACAACAAGAGAATTTCACTAACTTTTACAACAAGAGAATTTCACTAACTTTTACAACAAGAGAATTTCACTAACTTTTACAACAAGAGAATTTCACTAACATTACCACAAGAGAATTTCACTAACTTTTCGAACAAGAGAATTTCACTATCTTCACATTTCACTAACTTTGTTACACATAGATAATTATTTCATTCGACGTCGAACATTCTAATTTATAAAACTTGCCCATTCTGTGATTTTTGGGACCTATTGGCACCTTTCAATTCTTGACTGTGATATTTAAGCAAGGGTGTCTTGTAGAAAGGAACCTTCTCCCCATTAACAATGACCCAAAGATTTTTTTTCCATTTTCTTGCCGTTTCTCTACTAGAATTCTTCTCAAATGCAGCAGGGATCAGCTTATCTAATCATGAAAACATATAAAAGTTGGAAAAACAAACTGAAAAGGGAAAGGTAATATGTCCCGTTAATATGACAAAAGTGAACAGATATGGTTTCTCGACAAAGGACCTATTACACAAGTTTATACAACCATGAAAAATTGATAATGGAGCCCATTAAAATTGTCCAGAACTATGGAGCATTCTTCGACAAAGCACGTGCTGGAGTTACTGGTCCAGTGCAGCTGAAAGGTGGAAATAATGGATCTACAGTTGATCTCTCCTCACAGCAGTGGACATATCAGGAAAGTTCACCTCAATCTTCAAATGATCTGTGTCACCCTGCCCTATTTTATTACTATAATGACTGCTCATATACAAAGATTTCTATTGTGAATGAAGCAGCAAGCTAGTACCGCTAATTTTAATTGATTTTAGTGTACGCCTGAGATTTTCTTGGGAGTCCAATGCTACCACTTTGTTTTATCAGAGACTCAGTGTTGTAATATTCACTTCTATTCTCTCATTATCTCTCTTTTGGTGCAGATTGGATTGAAAGATGAAGAGTTAGGTCTTCCAAGTGGAGGTTTGTCAGGTTGGGTATCAGAATCTACCCTGCCCAAGAATCAACCCTTGATTTGGTACAAGGTAGTTTTTATTTTTTGACCAAGTACAAATTAATATTGCATAGTTTTTATTTTTTGACCAAGTACAAATTAATATTGCACTGTACTATTTAGCCAAAATAAGGGCTTCAGGGCTGAGATAGGTTTTGTATAAGGCAAAAACTCAAAAAATCTGAATTCTCATTGGATCAAATCGCTTGGCAAGCAACAAAGGTATAGGCTACAAAAGCTTAGTTAAGGGGCTGCAAAGGTGCAGAGCAGTAATAATGCTTGAGACATTGTGATGACTACTAATTGTACGTAAGGAAGAAATAGAGGAAGCATGACATAGGGGATGAGATTAGAATAACTGTAACTGGGATACTTGGCACAATCAATGAGGAAAGTGGGAGATAGTAGAATCAAAAGAAAAGCATAAGTGGTTGCAAACGAGGGATAGGGTGTCAATGACCTGGTGTAATTGTCTCAGAAATTATTGTACTTGGAAAAAAAGTAGAGTATGTTCACTACAGACAACTCAATCAGCTAAAAGAAAATGCGGGTTTGACGGTTTGCAATTCAAATATGTGAAAGTATCACTACGTCACCTAGTAATATCATACAACTACCCCGATTAAAAAAAAAACACTGCTCCTTTAAAAAGGAATCACCCTCTGAGTTACCCTGAGTTTAGGCCGGACTAAAACTTTATGCTTTGAATCAATATTTGTAATTGCAACTCGAAGTGGTTGTCAGACTTCGTTGCTCGACCCAATTCGTATCTCATCGTCAACCCCTAATTCTTCTTGATACATTTTAAGGAATTACGAGGAAAAAATTATTGAATTCAAATAGGTGCTGATTTGTCTCGTGGACGTGTCACAAAATTATAAAGCGGCAAAGCAAAAAGATATCACTTGTCCATAAAGAAGGAATGAAGCCATGCTATAGGTTACCCTCTTGTTTCTCTTGTCATAGAAGGTACTCTTCCACTTTTTAAACCTCCAAACCATCCACAGGAAGATTTTGATTATCACATTTTACATTGATAGTTTACAAACTTCTATTCAGTGGAGATCATCACATCCTAATTTGTTTTACTATCAAAGTGTCGTAAGTCATGATAGAACCTAAGTATACAATTTTGGTCCATTTCAGAAATAGTTCAGTGTGAATACAACTGATTCTCAATTGCTTTAATCATGAATCAGCACTCAGTGAACAATGCATCAGTAACTCATGGAGAGAACACATAGCTGTAACACTTTGCTAAAGGAAATCCAAGAGGAAAAAAAGCTTCACACAGGCAAATCAACATACACTTGAAGTGCATAAAGGAAAAGAGGAAGAAAAGCTCAAAATCCGATTCTCATTCAAACCCATGATAAAAAAAGCCACTAACAAAACCCATCATAAAAGCCACATGTCAGAGTAGTTGAGAAAAGAGCATAAAATATGCTGTAGACCCAAATGAAGACTCACCGGAGTAAGCAAAACCTAGTTCTTTGGTTTCCCCACTGTCAAGCCATTTTGACGCTGTGTCACTTTGCCGTGAAGATAGAGAGACACAGATTAACTGAGCAAATCAATCTAGTGAAGACGGAGAAAAAGAGAGATTAATATGGCATCCAACAACAACTATGTTGTAATCGTAATTAAAATCACTTTGCCAAACAATATTTGAGCTTATTAGCAATGAGAAAATCAGAAAAATAGAGAGTAAGGAGGGAGGGAGAGGGAGAGAGAGTACTAGTCTAGTGAAGCCCTAAATTTCTTTGAGTTTCATTCCAATACT
>CM029271.1:15578237-16036726 GCA_016920895.1 Vaccinium myrtillus
ACCTCAAAGTGTTCCTCCTTGATCACTCCTCCCCTTCCTCAAAGTGTTGACTTGCTTCTTTGCTTCCTTTGTCGCGGCCCTGCCATTATCCCCCTTCGTCGCTCGATCCAAGAGATGCTCTTCGAGCTCTCAGAAGCGGTTTACAGTCTCCATTAGTTCGACCATGTTCTTCGGTGGCCGGACCATGAGCTCTTTGAAGAGGTCGGAGTGACTGTCGAGTCCGTTCTTAAATGAAGTGGAGGCAATCTTCTGGTCACAGCCCTCCACGAGGCTATACACCTCCCAGTAGCGAGCGATGTATTCTTTCAGGGTTTCGCTCGAGCCCCTCTTCATGTTGACAAGCGCGTCGAGCGTCTTCGGTTGTGTGTTGCTAGTCACAAACCGAGACGTGAACGCGCGCTCGAGCTCATCGAAGTTGTTTATGGACCCCGGAGCGAGCTGGCTGTACCAAAGGAGGGTCGTGGTCCCCAGGCTCATGGAGAACGTTCGGCACATGAGGGGATCACCATGGCCGTGGAGTTCGGAGACATGGCGATATTGCTGGACGTGCGTAATCGCGTCCGTCGTGGGCTCATACTTGTCAAATTTGGGAATTTTGAACCCGCGCGGCGGGGCCGCCTCGACGATCGCTCGGGAGAAAGGTGACTGTTTAGACTTCTCTAACCTGGAGTCGGCAGGGTTAGGGCGGTTGAGGTCAATCGTTCGGTGTTCCCCGTGGGCGCGTTTTGCTGGCCCGACGGCTCGGTACTCCATACCCTGCTCGTCCGTGTGCACGTTGCTTCTCTCAGAAGACAGCCTTTTGTTGTGCCTGTCCCGGGCCCTTGCCACCTCTCCCCGAGGGCGGCGGTCCCCGGCGTCAGGCTCGGCATGATAAACCTTAGTCTCACCAGTCTGCACGTTGAAGAGTACGATGCTTCCACCGTCGTTCCGCAGCGTATATCTGTCCCCGGGCCTAAGACCATTGTTTTCATCCTGGCCACGCCCTGCCGAGACCTCAACTGGGTTGGTGGCCAAGTTGCCGCGAGAGCAATCACCTCGAACGTTGGGTACCCCGCTCCGGGCGCCATGCCTATCCACCGATCGGCAATGGCGCCGGTCACCTCCCCGATCCTCCGATCGATTATGGTTACGGTTGTCCCCCGTTCTTCGTGCGCTCGGGCATGGCCGCTGTGATCCCTTGGGACGTCTGCCAGGCCCTTTCCCTTGTACTGTCGTTGTTCCACCTCCCGGGCGTATTCCGCGTCCCCTCGGGCGTTGGGTGTCCGGGCGCTAGATGTCGTGGCGCTATCTTCTACGTGGTCAGTTCGCCGAGACTGCCCGCCACGTGTGTGTTGCTGTCGTGAACGCGCCGTCTCCGTCCGGACAACAAGTGCGCCGCCTCGGTGGTCCACCTCCACGACCTGTCCGAGACGAGAAAAGACTGGAGCCCGTCCCTCATTGTCCGTTCTCGTGCTCGGCGGTGGCCTCCGAGTCCTCGTCCGTCCACCGGATCTCGATTTCGTAGGTTGATTTCTGCCCTCCTTCATTGCCAGTACCTCTTTCCTTAGCAGCGCCAGTTCCGCCTCTATGGTGAGAGGAGGAGGGGGAGGAAAGGCCTCTGTGTGTGCTGGAGTTGTAAGGTTGTCAAGAGAGAGGACGTTTCCATCCATGCTGAAGAGGATGTTTCTGGCATCGGCGTTGCTGGGGCCGACGCCGTTGGTGGCAATGGTGACCGTTCCATCTCTGTTGACAGTTGGGGGAGGAGTGAGCCCCAAGTCACTCCTGACCTGATGGTACCGGTACCGGTCGGCGGCGTTGCGATACTCGTCGTTGGGACCAAATGCCTCAAGACCCAAAGTGAGGTTGGCCATTTGAGCAGTACTTGAAGAGCTTTTGAGAGAAGAGTTTTTGGAGGATGGGAAGATACACCACCAATGTGTTCAGAGAAACTGGGAGGAGTGACTTCCTTACGTCCCCAGCGGAGTCGCCAATTGTGGGGGTCTCTTCGCCGGAATGAACTCTTTGGACCTCTAGGAGTGGAATGGGGAGTGATGGAGAGAGTAACGCACGCCTGAACCGCTGCTGCTCGCCGGAGACGGTCACCTGCACATGTAGACAACCACGTTAGTGCATAGCCCGGACGGTGGTGGTCCGGGGAGGCACTCCGATGATTAAGTCAGTCACCGGAGGGAAGAAATGCACCAGTGATCTTAGAGAGAGAAGTGGAGTTATGAGGGTGGTAAATGAGGAGAGAGGAATACCCATTGTGGTAGTTGTGGTTGGGTATTTATAGGCTGAGGGGGGAGTGCGTTCCACGCGCTCGGCGCCCCTCACGCGCCTGTCATTCGCGCTCGGAATGACAGGTGATATGACCCTTATCCCCGCTCCAGACGCCATGTCCTGACCGACGTCAGGGCAGGTGAGCTCGAGTGGTCAAATCAACCTGAGATATCCCCCATCACCCACGTGCCCCTGCAGGCGGCGGTGGCAGAGTAGGTGACTGCCGCATTTAATGCTCCATCGTGGAACGTGTAGCGTGCCAGACACGCCTCCACCGTACCGGGTGTATCCGAGCCCCCACGTTACCGAGGTCAATCGACTCGGCACGCGTGGGGCCCAGGCCCTCGGGCGCTCGGCACATCGCTCGGCGGAGAACCCGAGGGTCGTCTGTTAACCAAGCTGGGAGTGCCCCTCCCTCGGCACCAAACCGTTCGGCAAACATCGTTCAAATCCATATTCGTTCAGAATCGTGCACCCGCACCGTCCGCCGAGGGCACCGTTCGCTTGGCATCGTTGCGGCGGATTGATCTGCATTCAGTTTTATAGATTCTAAGTTAGTGACCCCTTTAGCTTTTCGTGATGAGGAGGGGGGCCCTCGCTGACCCCTATGAGCCCGGCCGCTACAAGCACAGTCCATTGGGCCGATTACCGAGCTATGAAAAGTTAGCGCAGTGACTGGGGTCATCAAGTAATTAACTTGGAACAAAGTAATAGGAAATGCCAATCCAGTCACATGGATCATACTTAATAGACATTTGACCCCAAAGAAGAGATAAGGCATCACTTATGTAATAAGTGGGAAAACGATATGAAAGTGATAAGGGGCAAATGCTTGACCCTTCTAGCAAACTTAAAGTATGAAAGAACAAGAGATATTATGTGCTTTTAAAAGATATCAAACTAAACACTCGATGTTGTCGGTATCTTCAATCAAGCCTAAAAACATAAAGCTTAGTGAAAATGTACCATTAGTTTGAGTTGGGCCAAAAACAACTGATCCAAGTGCAAACAAAATATTCTGTTGGAATTAACACTAGTGAAACCAACCGTAACAATGTCTACAAGCATTGAAAGCCACTGCTAGAGTAACAGAATAATAAAGGCTCCCCTATGATGTGCACTTAGTATTGCAATTGGATGCGATATTGAAGTGCTAAGGTAATGCATATACTTTTTGCTATTCTACATTGTTTAGAATGAGTAATTAATTTTCTTCTTGCTATTATCCATGATTCAGAAACAGACTGCGGGGTTCTCAGCTTAATTGTCAGTGAGTTCTGTAACTCGACGAGACTCATTTCTAAGCTTATTGGTTGGTCAATTTACCTATAAATCTTATTGCAGAATTTCAGTTCAGAGTTGGTATATATGGGAGTTTTGGCTGATTTTGAAATAAATAATGCAAGGACAAAACATAAACCCTCATCTAAGTTTAAATCACCTAAAGAACATCAAACGGCAAAACGAGAACACAAATACCATATTACGTAGAAAACCCAAAACTTCTCATTCAGTTTCTTTCCAATTCTTTTGATATTTATTGGTGACACCACTTAAGTAGCAATATAAAACAAACATACTATACTGGTACATAATTTGTCACGAGATTAATAGGTCACAGTTCAAGGAACACCCATAGCTCTAACAAACAAAAGCAGCTAGTCATACTCATGCCAACAAGTAAAACACAGAAAAAGGGTCAAAAGAATTCCACCTCCTTTCTTCTCCTCCAAACTCCTTAAAGAGATCACCATTTCAACCAAAAATGGACCAAGTCACCGAACTTCACCTATCTACCTCTCAACTACCTGCAAATAGAAAAGAAACAAATAGAATGACAGAACTGAATACAAGTCTAGAGTGCAAGGAAAGAGCGAATAAGATTATTAGGGCCAAAAAAAAAAAACAAATTCTACAAAGAGCAAACAATAAAATGGAATACTATTATTTTACATAGCACTCAAAAACCAAACCCTTGACCTCTGACGGCATGTGTTTTGGACTAAATGCAAATCCATTCAGGCGTTTCTATATATCATCTTTATCTTCCTCGCGCTTCTGATCAACGTCGACTTGCCTTTCTCTCATAGATCGAGAAGCAGAAACTAGGGCTTTTTCTGTATGAAATAACCCATAAGAGAAAGAGAGAGAGCAGATAGAAAATAAAGATGAAAAAGAAAACAAACCACATGAATTAGAAGAGAAATTGGGTTTATCTTTGAGAACAAAGAGGGCGTTTTGGCGGAGGCTTGACACAGAAGAGAATTTCATGGCCTCCCTTTACTCAGCCCTAGCCTAACCACAGCTTCAGCACGACGCCGACCTAGAGAGGGAGAGACATACCAGTATCGAGAGAAAGCAGAGGGCTTGTCGTCACCCGCAAGAGAGAACATGACAGAGAGAAGCAAGATAGGGCTCGATATACAATAGAGAGAGAACGAGCAAAGAGGGGGAGAACGATCTATAGTAGAGAGCTAGGGCCGACTTCTCTCTCTATTTAGGAATGGGGGGAAATAAGAGTGGGAAGGGAAATTTTGGGAAACTAGGAGATAGCCCCTTTTTTTTCTCCGTCCCCCGCACAAATTAAGATGCTTTTGCGGGGTTTTTTTGAAAACGCTGGAGAGGAAGTGCCGGGAAAAGCTTGATTTGTTGTAGTGTGTCTGTGGTATTGGTATCTCTGATGCTGATCTCTTGCCTCTTGCCCAAGTTCTTGTCTGCAAAACGCAAAAACTTCCAGTCAAGTACTTGGGTATGCCCCTTGGTGCAAGCCCAAAGGTGAATCCACTTGGAAGCCTATTGTTGATAAATTCAGAGGCAAGCTTGCCTCTTGGAAAAGGAGATACTTATCCTTTGGTGGAAGAATAATATTGATCAAATCAGTCCTTTACAGCCTACCCATTTTTTTCATGTCTCTCTTCAAAATTCCTGAAGGTATTGTTAATAGTCTTGAATCCATTCAAGCTAAGTTTCTTTGGGGCGGCTCTGAGTTAAAAAAGAAGCTTCACATGGTTGCATGGGGGAACTTAACTCAAAACAGAAGTACGGGAGCTCTGGGGAATAGAAACATCAAGGACATGAATGATGCTCTTCTACTCAAATGGTGGTGGAGATTTGGTACGGAGAAAAATGCTTTTGTGGAGAAAAGTGATAAGCTCTAAATACATGATGAAGGGTAGCAACTGGTCCCCAAACTCTGATTTACCCAAGAAAGTCTCATGTATTTGGAAAGACATTATGCATACTAAGGAGAGAAATCCTAGAATGTATTCTATTTTTTTGAGCAATGCCAAGATTGAAGTGGGTGACGGAAGCTCTACTCTCTTTTGGTTAGATGCTTGGCTGGGAAATCAAAGTCTTGCTGAGGCATTCCCACCAATTTTCAGATTGGTTAACCAGCGAGAAGAGTTGCTTAATGAGGTTTTGTCTAGAAGATCAGAATCACATGATTGGGGGATCCAACTTAGGAGAAGACTTTATGACTGGGAGATGGATCTAATGGATGAACTCCATTCTATTCTGGATGGTTCTGGAATTCTATCCTCAAATGGTGTTAGCGACAAATTGATTTGGGAAGGTAACAACTCAAAATCTTTCAGTGTAAAATCCTTATATGAACTATTAAACCATAATGCTATAGTTGTCAACTCTACTTTTGATCTCATCTGGAGGAATATAGCTCCTTACAGAGTCCAATGTTTTGGTTGGCTAGTTCATCTTGGTAGAATTAAATCGTCAGAGTATCTCTTTCGGCTTGGAATCATTCGCAATGAAGAGGAAGCTTGCTGCAAAATCTGTCTTTCAGAGTTAGAAACTGTTGATCACTTGTTGCTCCATTGCCAACCTGTGTGGCAACTATGGTCTAAAATTATGTTCTGGTGGGGTGTGAAATGGGTCTCCCCTAAATCTGTGGTAGACCTCTTCTTTTGGCGGAAAGATTGGACAATGAATAAACAAAAAAGGTTGATTTGGGAAGCATTTCCTATGGCTGTTTTGTGGACTGTGTGGAATGTGAGAAACAAAATTGTGTTCGAGAGTGAAGCTCCAAACTGGGACAAGACCTCTGATTTAATATTATCCAAAGTTGCTTTTTGGATTAAATCCAAAGAAGGGAGTTCTGATTTCTCTTTGGACGACTTCCTCTTTAGGATAAACAGTTTATTGGAAGCTCTGTAGTTGTATCTTTTCATATTTTCCTGTGTTTTTATTTGGTTGGTACCTTGCTAGCCTTTCTTCTCTTTCGGGGTCTGAGGTTGCTTTGTTGTCATCGAGTTGTGATGCATTTTGCTCCTCTTCCCTTTTAATCTTTGTTTCCTCAGAGATTAATGAAATTCTTTGCCGTTCAAAAAATATATATAGATATTAAAACACAGAATTTATAGCGAAAAAAAGAAAACATAAGAAAAATAATAATCGTACCAAAAAATATACTCCATCTTTTGCGATGCATGATTTCCCATGAGAAATTCAGGTAATATTGAGTGACTTCAATTAGTTCATAATAACGGACAAGCGGTTTGCCACCATGCGTTCTAGTGTTGTTATCGTTGGTCTATAGTGCTTTTAGGTGACTCTATCACAATCTACAAACCAAGTGAGAAAGTACTTGGAAATTATAAGTAGAAGAGCAATTTCAAGTGTTCTTCTTGTATTCTGTGTTTCTAATTTTCCATAGATACGAGTAGATAGTTGGAGAAACGTCGATCAAATATTTTCAATGTTACTCATGGAAATAAAGTGCGCAATTCTGGAGAGCCACATGACACTTTTAACCTCTTGCAAGAAATCACTCTAATACTAAGTACTGTATAAATTAAAAACACTTGTGGACATCAATGAATTCATTGCTGTGCATAATTGATTTTTTTTAATCTAATATTTGAAGTCATGAATTGACAAGGAGTATTTGACACTAAACCTTTTTTTTTTTTTTTCCCTGGGTTTCTACTCATTAAAATACATATCATGTGAAACGGTGTTAATTAGTACTGTTGGAAATACTGCAGAAAATATGAACTTGCTATTTGAACTCAGTAGTATATGAAATGGTTTTTTTTTGGTCTGTCGGAAATGACTGGATGCACACGAGGCTCCAAATTCGGGGATTTGCACCGCCCCTGTGCGTCAGGTTCGCAATGCGCACCCGGTAATTAACTTGTTTCCGAATTGGGTTCCCCAAGTTGGCTTGGACCTTGGACCATCCTATGGGGCTTCTTCCAGGCCGGCCCTCTTTTGTGACAGTGTTCTCATTTAGGCACTGCTCATGTCACATCCTACCCGTTCAGGTCCTTTCCCACGCGCGCAACCTCATTGGATAATAATCCGTGTGTTGTCATCATAAGCGCAGCGTCGCAAAAGGATTGCGAAGCACCGAACCAAGCTAAGCACCAAAAAGCCTGTGCTAGCTATCCGGCAATCCCTGCTCACGTCACATTAATGCTTTTAATATTCTCTCTCTCTCTCTCTCTCTCTCTCTCTCTATACATGTATTTTTTATTGAATTTCTCCCTCTCTCTCTCTCTCTTAAAACTTTAAATATTTATAATTTTTAATTTATATATCCGATTTTTTTTAAAAAAATATTTTTGGAACCTACTCAACAACATCTATCAAACAAGACCCATATTGAATATAAAATTATGTGTAAAAAATAATAATTTGAGGGTGGTGAATTCTTTTATTTTTGAGGGTGTGAATTTTGCATTTTATGGGCGTGAATTCTTTCATTTTAGAGCATGAATTATGTATTTTGGGGAGTGAGTTGTGTAGAAGATGTGTGAATTGTGCACTTGAAGGGTATGAATTCTTTCATTTTGGAGAGTGTGAATTGTTCAGAAAGTTTGTGAATTCTTTCATTTCGGAATGTGTGAATTCTGCATTTGAGGGATGTGAATTCTCCTTTTTTTGGTGTGAATTGTGTATTTTTGTGAGTAAGTTGTGAATTGCGTATTTTAGAGAATGAGTTGGGTAGAGAATGTGTGAATTCTTCTAATTGAATGGGTGAATTCTGCATTTGAGGGGTGTGAATTCTTTCTTTTGGGGTGTGAATTGTGTACTTTGGATCGAGAGTTATGATGCGTGAATTCTACATTTCATGTCTGTGAGTTCTTTTATTTTGGGGATGTGAATTATTTAAAAAGGGAAAGAATTCTTATTTAATGGGTGTAAAAAAAAACATTTTTTACATGTATATAATTTCATATTCACAATAGATCTTGTTTGAAAGATCTCATTGAGTAGATTTCAAATATATAATTTTTATAAAAAATAAATATGTATAATAAAAGTTATTTTTATTTTAAATCTAAAATAAAAAAAGGTGGGAGGGAGAGAGAGAGAGAGAGAGAAAAGGACGGTAAGAGAGAGGAGAGAGCAATTGAATTTGTCAAGAACAAAAGCACTATGCACATGCCGTGTAGAAATAGAGAGAGAGAGAGGAGAAAAGTGGGCATGTGACAGGCGCTTGTGTCGGATGATAGAACCCTCCCACGCGCGTAGAGGACCTATTTAGGAGTGAAAGACAAAATAGGGTTTGGACGAAAGTCCCCACAAAACGTGGGGGCGGCTTGGAATTTCCCGCATCCCATGAGCACGCGAGGCCTCTCTTGGGCCTAGCTAATCAATAGTCCATAAGGCCTTCACACATATAAGGACCAAGAGTGTTTTGTAGCTAGCCAATATGGGACAAAGTGTTTTTGAAGAATCCTTTAAAAAAAAATACACATCTCCAACAAGTACTATGACACTTACGGTCAAGAATGATAAGAATAGATGATACCGAAATTTTTTAAAAAAATATTTGTCATTAGTGTGCACCATTTAATGATTGGATACATATGTTAAATTACTAAAGGCATAAGAAACTAAAAATTAATGTCAAAATAATGCATTTCTAGGATCACTTAACTCATTCATTACATCAAAATAGAAGATCTGAAATTAGAATGTCAACGCACATTGCTATCCACAAATGTTTTAGTTACATGTCAACACACATTGATGTAGGATACACCGGTGTATAATGGCATGACATCGTAAGTTATTTTATTTTGAAAAACAATAATGGTAAATATGTTTCGTGCTTAGATGGATTGCTACTAACTACATATCTATATCAGAACTCAGATTTTCTTTTCAATTAGTTTCACCATTGAACTAAGAAAAAGGTAGCAGAACAAGCTCTCATGATTTATGTATAATCTCCTATCCCAGGTTTGAAAACACAAAAAATTTTGGGTTCCTGTTAGAAGAGCTCTATGGCTGCTAAAAGAACTTTCATGGTCCTTTTGCTTGGGACTCTATGAATTCCTCCTTGGGGACTGAAAATTCTTCAGTGGGAAGTGATAAAGTTCCTGATAGCCTTGAGGAATGTTCAAAGGAAAGCCAATCTCATCTCAACAATAATAGCCGGTTGGTATATCAAGAATCTGAAATGATGGTGATTAACCCGTTGGTGGCTGATGGTTCAGGTAAGGAAAATCTAAATGATAATGATGACAAGGAGGTGGAATTCCCTATGGAAGAACATAATGCCAATGTAACCAATGAAGGAGATCAGAACCTTGATCATTTTGAAGCAAACCAGATTCCTATTCAAGCAGCAATCAAGGGAATAAAAGGAAAAAGAAATAGGAAAAGCATAAATGAAATTCTGGGATACACTAAAGTAAATGCAATCAATACAAATGGAAGGAAGAATAAAAAGAAGTGTGTGGTGTTAAGGTCAGCAATAGCATCAGCTGCTCTCTCTGCATCAATTTCATCTGGAGAAATTAACAACAGGAACAGGATTCTTCTAGATGAAGCTCAAGCCATTTGGGCAGTAGACAAACTCTTTGGAATTAGCTATCAAGGGATGAAGATGAGGTCGTAAGCAAAATAGCCGAGATGGAAGCCGTAAAGAAAGCAAGGGCGGTTGATAATCAATGATGTGTTTGTACCTTTCCTACGCCATATCTCTTGGAAGCTTTGAAAGTCTTGTCATGGATTGTCAAGGGCTGGAGTTTTTTAGAGGAGAGGGACAGAATCTAAAGGTTGAGGGTTTGGGCTCATTTGGTCATTTTGTGGCAGGGTAGTCTGGTTCACTACTATATGTGTATGTGGTAACATTACTTGATTGGATTTTTTTTTTTGTCTTTGTGTTTGGGTGTGATAGGTCTAGTCAGTCTTGTTTGTGTCTGGGCTGGTCTTTTGGTTTTGGTTATCAAAGGTTTAGGATGGTTTGGGTGAGGCCGGTTGATCTCTTGCCAACCTTGCCTCTTTTTGGGAGCCCCGTGGCTCATGATTGGCTGCCGCTATTGTATCCTATTTTCTTTAGTTTTAATGAAATTCCTTTTTCGCCGTGCAAAAAAAAAAAGCATCATATTACCGAAAAGTTTCTACCTGCCTAACCCAAAACAACAATATACCATGTATTTTTTAAACAATATACTATGTTTTTCTGTATCTTGATGTTATTCATTGTCTCAGTTGCGTTTTATCTAAAGTAAACAAATTTGATGTTGATTCTACTATTTTTGTAAGCGATTATGTGATTTTTACCCACTTGGTTTCCCAATTTCTTATAAGTTTAGTACATTAGGTTACCCACCAATTTTTTATTTTTTTTTGTGTCAATCGATAGAAGAGAGATCAATTACATCACATATGAAGTACAAAGTATCAACCCGGGACACTACATGAATTGTGAGAGTCCACGAGACAACCAAGCCCAACAACTTAATAAATACAAGAAATAAGCCCGTTACAGGGTAGAAACAAAGCAAGGAAAAGCCTCTGCACGCAGGCAGGGAGATTCGAACTCTTGACCTCCTAATGAGATGCAAGAATCCTGGCCAACTGAGCTAGCCCCCGTTGGTTGGTTAACCACCAATTGACATGGTTAATTTGTTCAATAATTTTGTGGATATGCAGTATATTTTGATAGAGTTCCCTTTTTTCTCAGTTGGCGTCCCAAATTTTGGTCCGAAATCTTCACCAATTGGCGTCCCAAATTGTCATCCCAAATCTTCACCAAATCGTTGTATCAAATTTTCACCAAAACCATCCTAAACCGACATTGGTGCCTAGCTCCAGCTCCATAATTGTCTCCTTCGCCGTGCAAATTTACCATGTTTTCTTTGTTATTTTTACTGTAATTATTGAAATAAGTTGTGAACAAATATTTTAGCATGATTCAATGTAACAAAAGTATTAATTTACCATGTACTGTTCTTTGTGCATTTTTTTACCATGATAAATGGTAGAGGTTGAGGCGTATGTTTTCACCATGATAGGAGTTCTTAAACAAAACTAGAAAGTTGTATAAATTTACCATAAACAATGAGATATTTCGAAGAAATATTTTACCCTAATTCGATTTTGCAAGTCGTTTGATTTTACCATGTTCACCGTATTGGTTTTTATTTTTTCCATGTTTGCTGGTCTTCATTCATTTTTTTTTTTATCATAATGACTGAAATATGATGTGGACATAATTTACCACGACTATTTATAATTTACCATGAAAATTGTTATTGTACTTTTTTTGCCCACCACTTTTTTTTAATTTTTAAATCCCTTAAATGTGTGCACAAGACTAATATTGGGAAGGGTCCGTTTTTTGGAAGGACATAGTAAAGGGGTCTTTACTGTAATAAGGACATAAACTTTTTCTGTACTTCCAACAGGACAAATTGTACCGGCTTCCAAAAATACCCTCAAACTGTCATATAAAAACGTGGGCCAAATTGGAACCGTCACTTTTCTGCGCCCATTTTCGATTTTCGAACCAGAAGAGAGAGAGAGAGAGAGAACCACGGGAACCGTTTTCTCCATCGTCGTGCAGTGTTCTTCGCACTCGTCGCCATCGTAGTCGCCATCGTCGTTCGTCGTTCTCTTTTCCGTCGTCGTCATCACCTTCTCCGGTTCGTTAGGGTTTCTCCTGTACTCTAATGGTACCAAGTTGAAGAAAAATAGTACGATCTACATGATTTTCGGTTGTATTTCCGATTTGCGACTCATTTTCCGATAACTCTTACTGATTAGGGTTTTTCTTTCGTCTCTAACCACTAAATTACTGTTCATTACTGTTCATTTTCCGATTATCTTACTGATTAGGGTTGCTCTATGGTTTTCCTTTGGTTTTTGTTGTTCATTACTTTTTCTTTGGTTTTTTCTACTCTGTTTCTACTGATTATGGTTTTTTCTACTCTGTTTCTAGAAATTTTTTCCTGGTTCAGAAATTGTTTCCAGAATTGTGGTGAAAGAGCATGATATCTTTTGCTGTTTGTGTTCAAAAATATTGAAAGACTACCACATATTGTTTGCTGTTTCTGGAAGACTACCATATCTTTTGTTGTTTGTGTACAGTAGTTGTTTCATTAATATTGAAAGACTACCATATCTTTTCCTGTTTGTGCTCAGTAATAGTGAAAGACTACAATATTTTTGCTGTTTGTGTACAGTAGTTGTGAAAGACTACCATATCTTTGGCTGTTTTTGTTTCATTAATATTGAAAGACTACCATATATCTTTTGCTGTTTTTGAATCATTAATATTGAAAGACTACCATATCTTTTTCTGTTTGTGTTTAGTAATAGTGAAAGACTACCATATCTTTGGTGTTTGTGTTCAGTAATAGTGAAAGACTACCATATCTTTGGTGTTTGTGTTCACAAATTGTGAAAGACTACCATATCTTTGCTGTTTTTTGTGTTCAGAAATTGTCAAAGATTACCAAATCTGGCTGTTATAAGTTGTTTCATTTTATGGTAGATATTATAATCTGTGGATTCACAAAATTAATATCAAATTCTATTCTGTAATTTCAGCAAATGGCAGAACAATCAAGTGAATCAACAAGCGACGAAGTGGCCGAAGAAAAAGGCCTGGAATTGGTGCATGTAGATTATTGTCAAAGTAAGCCGTTAGCAGCAATTCCTCCAAGTCCGACAAAAAAGAGGACAATAAGTAAAAAAACAACTGAATTGCCTGCTAAGAAGGTTAAGATCAAGACGAAGAAAGCAGACCAAGAACCTGCAAAAAAGAGTCCAAGAAAGAGAGAAAGAACCGAGAAAATGAAAAAGCCGACTCATGATGTCCAGAGTCCAAGGAAGAGGGCTGCAAAAGACGAAGACAAACAGTTGAGTCCATCCAAAAGAACAAGATCTGCCACCAAAGCGGAAGCCTTGCAAAGTCCAATAAAAAAGGCAGAGAGGAAGGCTAAGGCATCACCATCTGCCAAAAAACCTGCAAAACAATTGCCAAGGCGCAAAGGAACAAAGGAAAAGGAAACAGAGGATGAAGAAGAAGATGAGGAGGAGTGGGAAGAAAAAGAAGAAGATGAGGAGGAGGAGTGGGAAGAAGAAGAAGAACAAGATGAGGAACAAGAAGAAGAAGAAGAAGAACAATATGGTTACCGTTACAAGATGACTGCTAAGCCAAAAAAGTCCACCCGTTCGAAGCAAAGGTTTGTTTAACTCAAATTGTATCATTCCAAAAATATCTACAAGTTAGGTTATCTGTCTCTTTTCAAAATCTGAAAACTGCAAATCCATGCAGGTCTAGTGCCAAAAGCCCTTCTTCTATTCAAAAGAAGAAGCCAGTTGATGAAAGAAAATCAGACGCGATAGAGGATGTGAGCAAAATGAAGGGCGAAAAGAGGAAGCATCCAAGTGAAGAAGATGTCAAGGAGAAGAAGGTGAAGAAGGAAAGAAAAGCGAAAACTGTTGTCGAAGAAGAGGAGGTTCAAGAAGTGGACATCAAAGAAGGTGGTCTTCAGTACAGGTTAGCATTGTTTCCGTAACTTGTATAATTCAACTTAATCAACTGTATGCTGTAGTTTGTTGCTATCTGCCGCATTTTCATGCCAATGACATCAAGAGATTACCATATATATAACAAAAGGATTCTTTATAATACAAAATTTTCAAACAAATTTGGTAATCTTTTGGAACCTCACTTCTGTTTCATGCCTTACAAAATAGACTACCAAATATTACTCTGTATAATGAACATATATGGTAGTCTGTTGCAGTCTGATAGGCGCGCAATATCTCAAGATATAAGCGCCTAAGTAGGGCGAATTAGCACATTAGATGCGCGATTTATTCCATTTTCCACTTGATGCGGTGTTGTCTTGTGTTTTGGTATTGTTGTGTTTGTTTTGTAGGAAACGGGCCAGAGGAGCACGTAAAGTGGACACATGACATTGGGCATGCTGGGAACCGGTGGGGCCCAAGCCAGGACGACCAAACAAGCTGAAGGAGCAATTTTGAGTCTCGGTATCGATACATGACTTCCTCTGTATCGATACCGTGTTCGTTATACGCGAACAAAATGTCTGGGTATCGATACGGCTAAAAGCCTGTATCGATACCGACTAGCTTAAATGGGCCGGTGATTTTGCCACGTGTTTGGGCTTCGGGAAAGACATAAATACCTCTTTTTGAGGTCGAATTAGGGTTCGAACTTTGTTTTGTTTCTCTTCTAAATTCGGAGCCGTTTTTCCTTTGGCGATTCTACTTTCCGGAGTTTATTTTCATTGAAGTTTTTGACGTTCCGTTCGGGATTCAAGTATTGCTTTCGGTAACTTTCTGTTCTATTTTGCGTTAATCTCAGTTCGCGGGAGTTTGTCCGTGATCTGACTTCGAATCTTTGTTTTAATTCGTATTCAAGTATTTTTAGCATGTTTTATTCCAGAATTTTCTTATTCGTTCAAATTGATATGAGTGAGTAGTCCCATAAGTATGGTCGCGGGGTGATTAACACGCCGTGGCCAGGGTCGGATGTGTTCTTGCTCCTATTCTCAAATTAACAATGGAAAAAACAATTTTAGGTTATTAAAGAGCTTCCGTTGGACGAATCCGAGCTTTGTCGGAGCCCATGTAACGCGGGGAACGGGGGACCAAAACCTGTTCTTCGCTGTACATGGGTAACGGCGACCGCGAGGATTCGCATCTTTCGGGGTAACCTTTTCTCTCTAAAATCAAACGTTTCTTGGAAACAACGAATGGAGAATGAAATATCCGGACCTGGTCACCGGGTTATGAACCCTACGACCGTACTTCCTTTTAAGTAATTTAAATAAAATCAAATTCTCTTAGTTTAGGTAATTTCAGCAATCAAATCACAAGGGTGGCTACCTAAGAGCCGTGTTTAAACTTAGCAACCCGAGTACTTAGTAAGCACTTTCCACCTTCTCTGTGGATTCGATTCCGGTCTTACCGGGTATTGTGCTACACCGGTCTCCGCCCTACGCTTGGGGCAACCCATTAAATTAGGTATAGGATTTCGGTCAAGCATTTTTGGCGCCGTTGCCGGGGAAGGCAAGAGGTGTTAAGAATTCGGGTTGTTAGTGTTATTTCAATTTTAGCTTTAACTTTATCTTTAAAAAAAAAAAAAAAAACTTTAGGTAAATCTTTAGTTGTTACTTTTTAGAATTGAGTCAAGATAGGTAAAGGAAGAAAGGGTTCACCAAAAGGGGACCCGCTCTTCTTCCGAGACCCGTCTAAGCGTCTAGTTAGGATAGATAGAGAGTCGTTAATAGAAGTCCCACTTGATGGGAATTCGAGTCAGCTTGAGCCACAGCCACTCTAGCTTGAGTGGTTGTCCAATCAGTCCGAGTCTTCCGAGAGTCAACCTGAGTCCATTCCCAACCTGTTCTTAGAATTTCCTAATCCGTTGTTTGACTTAGAGAGTGAGCCACCGATGGCGGAACAGAAAACTATGCGGGATTACATGCATCCCGAGAGGACTACTCCTCTCGGCCCGATAGTTCTGCCGACTGAGACTGTGGAGGCACGCAATGCTTTCACTGTTAAGCCAGGAACCCACAATTCCCTCCCTCTCTTTTATGGGAGGGAAAATGAGGACCCATACGAGCATGTCCGCCACTTTGAGGGGTTGGTGCGCACCCTAGCCACCACTACCCAGTGGAAAAACGCTTGCCTTAAGCTTTTCCCTGCGTCTCTGAAAGATGGTGCGGACAAGTGGCTCAGAATGCAGAAAGAGCGGTCTCTCACGACATGGACAGCTGTTAGGGAGCTGTTTTATAGGAAATACTTCTCTGAGAGTAAGTCACAGCACCTGACTCGCCAACTCCAGTCGTTCAGACAAAAAGAGAGTGAGTCATTTTTGAGGTGTTGGGAGAGGTTCAAAGACTTGTTGTCTTTACCCCACCACGGGTTTGAGAAACATCAGTTGGTGACATTCTTCCAGCTGGGCCTAAACATTGCGGCGGCCCAGCAGATTGAGTATCTTTGTAGGGAGGGAGATTTCCTAGATAAAGCCCCAGATGAGGCATGGGATTTCTTAGAGGAGTTGGCCGAAAAACATAGAAGTTGGGAACCTTCCGACTTAGCTGACAGGGCCATAGCTGCACAGGGACCCAGTGGGTCCGGTATTTTTCCCCTGAGCGTGAGAGAACACACTGTCCAGTCCCAGTTGGACAAATTGACCAAGCAGATGGAGGACTTGCGACTCAAGCAAGTCCACCAGGTGAATGATGTGAGAGTAGAGGAAGTGTGTGCACTTTGTGAGTGTCCGGGGCATTCAGTGACTGTTTGCCCCGCCTTCCAGATGGTTAAGAAGGCATACCAAAATAACCAAGCTGAGGTGAATGCGGTGAACCAACGTTGGGATCCGTTCTCCAACACCTATAATCCGGGCTGGGCTCATCACCCAGCCCTGGGATGGAGAGATCCTAAAGCACCAGTGCCACCCCAGGCACCACCTCAGCAACAGATGCAACCATACTAGCCTCCGCAAGGCCAAATGTCCCAATACCGTTATCCCTCACAGAATCAGCAGGGGTTTAGTCCTTCATTTTCTGGACCACCCCCAGGCATAAATCATCCACCGAGGGATAAACAGACTAATGATATGTTGAAGGCTCTCATGCAGTCTCAATTGAGCTTTACTGAGCAGACTAAGCAGGCAATTGGAGACATTAGGTCTCAATTAACCCAGTTGACAGCAATAGTTGGGCAAAACCAACAAGAGAGGGGAAAATTTCCCTCTCAACCTCACACCAATGCTGTCGGTACTAATTATCTGGGAGACAATTCAGGCACAAGTAATTTGAACCCCAGTCTGGAGGAAGCTAACGTGATCACCACTCTCAGAAGTGGGAAGGTGATCGATAAGACTATTCCTTTGAAGCAAAAACCGGTTCCTCCTCAGGAGCCGGTCGCTGCACCAGTAGTTGTCCCTGTTGTGGGAAAGTGTACTGAGGAAGAGAGAGAGATAGAGTCACCTGAGGTGGTGGTGCCTGCTCCTGCGGCCCCCACGACTCCTTTGCCACCCGCTGCACCATATCCCCATCGCTTGGTGGCAAAGCCAAGCGTCAATGTGAACTTCCAGATTCTTGAGCTGTTCAAGAAGGTTCAGTTTCCTATCTCTTTAATGGAAGCCATTGACGCTATTCCTCAGTTTGCAAAGGTGCTTAAAGAGTTGTGCACGTCAAAACGGAGAACTAAGAGTCAGTGCAACGTGCTACTGACGGAGCAAGTGAGCTCCATTCTCCAGGCTGATATTCCGATCAAGCGGAAAGATCCAGGTTGTCCCACTATCCCTATAGCTATTGCGGGCCAGAGTTTTGAGAAGGCCTTACTAGATTTGGGAGCAAGTGTCAACTTGCTCCCATACTCGGTATACTTGAGATTAGGTCTAGGTGATCTTAAAGCCACACCGGTCACGCTACAGCTGGCTGACCGGAGTGTGAGAATTCCTAAGGGGGTAGTGGAAGATGTGTTGATTCAGGTAGGGAAGTTTCTGTTCCCCGTAGATTTCATTGTTTTGGACACATGTCCAATTCCGGACGTATTTGAGAAGACTCCCATTATCCTCGGTCGTCCATTTTTAGCCACTTCCAGGGCTGTAATGAATTGCGAAACTGGACAAGTCCAATTATCGTTTGGGGACTTGAAGATGGAGGTGAATGTTTTCAATGTGGACAGCCGAGTCAAGGATGATGAGGAGGTCTATGAAGTGAGTCTGATCGACACGCTGGTACAAGAGCATGTCGAAAGTGTGTTGTACCAAGATCCTTTAGAGATTGCGTTGACCGCCGAGAAGGCGTCATTTTTGGACCCCCCAGAGGTTGGGAGTCTAGTGGCGATGTTGAATGTTGATGAAGTTGGGGGTGCATGTGGTGTGAGGTGGGACCCAGGCAAATTGAGCATGGACCCGGCCCCTAGCAATAGGGGTACCCATCATTGACTTGGGTATTTATAGCTTCGCACGCTGCTATTAAAATAAGGATCGTGTGCCCAGCTCCGGTTAGTAAGGGCGTTTTGTGTATTGTCGCGTCTGTTTTTAATTTTCCAAAAAAAAAATAATAAATAAATTGGTCCGGTATAGCCACCTAATTTCTAACCTTAAATTTGTGTATCTGGGTTTCTAACAATCTTATTGCCGTGTCTCGGATAGTCATAAAAGACCATTGGCTCTGATCTCTTGAAGGAAAAACCTTGAGTGATTTAACCTGTTGAGTCATGACTTACCCGGGATTGTTATGATGACCTTCTCTACACAAATTTAAGTGAGATAATTAGGGAGAAAAGTAGTACCCGTGCCTTTCACATGACGAACGTGGTGGATTTCAATGTTTTGTAGAGTCCCTAGTAGCGTTTCTTTTCCTTCTTTTCTTTTTCTTTTGTTTAGCGTCTTGCGGACTAACACATGCAGGTTGATTTGTCCAAGTTGGGGGGTCGCTTCTCCTCTTACTTCTATCTTGTGTTGTTCGCTAGTTCGAGGTGATCTCTTCCCTCTCTCTTTATTTATGTCCTTATCTTTTAGTGTTTGTGCAATCAATGAGGACATTGCTTTATTCAAGTTGGGGGGAGGAATTACTTTGTCACTTGTCTTATTTAATGGAAAAAAAAAAAAAAAAACTTAAGAATTTGGATGCTTGGGTGTAACTATTCTTGGTTGATGACTGTTAATTAGCGCTATAGTGGTTGTTGTGCGAGTCGGAGTCTCGATACGATTTCATGGATAGACTTAAGCTCGTGAACATGATGTTTAGGAAAGCGCTTAGTTAGCCCGTATCATCTATAGTCGGATAGCGTTTGGTCAATTGGAAACATGCTCTCACACACACACTGTTCCACTTGAGTATTCACCAGTCTCGAGTTTGGTTCATATGTCTTCGATATTTCAGTATGTGTTCAATGGAATCTTTGGAACTCCTTCCCCAGTAAAAGAAAAAAAAAAAACAAGTTAGGTGTGCTATATTGTTAATGCTTATCCGGGCGTCCATTGAGTAGTAACCGGACAATCGGGGTATGCTCCCACCGTGTTGTTCGCGTCAAAAGATGGATAGACCTTGTGAAAGTATCGCTAAATGTGGTTAGCCTGGATCTCAATAAAGCCTTTTTGACTTGAGCAATTAAGTCCGTAGGGGTCTCTCAAAACCTGGTGCTCTAAGGCCGTTTGGCTTGGGGATAGCCGACCCAAAGCTCGCTAAAGAGTCAACTAGAAAGCCCGAGAGATCCGGCATTGCACCCACACAAGGGAAAAAAAAAAGAAAAGAAAAGAAAAGGGAAGGAGTATGCTTAAAGAGTTGCGAAGAACAATCGGGGTATGCACCCACATTGCGAAGTTCACTTGTTTAACTTTGTCCATGGATGAAATGTCTTGCCTTTGGTTTGCCTGACAGTCACTGTAGTACTTCGAGAAGCTATTGATTGGGTTGAGTTGCATTCAAATGTCCGAGTCCTTTGTGTTTTGTGGGTTATCACTGCTGAAAACCCTCACGAGACTTCACTCGTCCTACCGGGGCCGCCCGGGGGTTTAAAAGATCTATCCTTTTATTTATTTGTTTTATTCTTTTCGTTGCTCGGGACTAGCAACCTTCAAGTTGGGGGGTGTGATAGGCGCGCAATATCTCAAGATATAAGCGCCTAAGTAGGGCGAATTAGCACATTGTAGACACCCCAATTTTGGATACCCGTGCATGCCCGATGACGAATAAAACGATTAAACTGGCTTGGAACTTGTCCGGAAAGTTGGGAACTCAACCTCACAAGCCGTGCGGCTCCTGTTACAAGCCGTACGGTTCCCTCTTCTTCACCCAAGCCGCGCGGCTCCCCCATACAAGCCGCGCGGCTCCCCCACGCAAGCCGCACGGCTGGTGTTGTTATCCTCTGAAAATTCCTGACAAACCAGTTCAGGAATATTATCATCGCTCCACCGCCGAATAGAGGCCTCCTCCTCCTCTCAAAACACACCGAAAATCCTACCCCGAGAGAATTTCCGTTTGATTTTCCGGCAAAATTTTCGTTCGAAACCGCCTGTAAACTTCCCAAAACTTCACACTCTCCGCTCCCTTTCAGTTTCTCCCTATTTACTCCCAATCACACCAAATCTTGATCTTATAAGTCCAAACCCGAAGAATCCGAAGTTTTCAACCTCCGTTTCGAGTTCCAGAAAGGTATAAGTCGTTTTCAAACTTCGATTTTTTTTAATCGCGGTTCTCCGAGGGTATACCGAGTTAGTAACGGTTTCAACGACCGTATCTTAACTCGGTAAATCATTTTCAAAACAAAAACCGGCTTTCCGGAGCCGTACCGGGCGATTTTTCTCGATAAACGCACGGTACGATCCGTACCGGAAATAAATTTTACTTCAACAACTTGATCACAAACAAAAACGACTTATTTTGAGTTGATTTGAAGAAGAAAATCAGGTTTTGAACGGATTTTGGGCTCACTGGTCCCAAAACAAAATTTTTGAAAAATAGGTTGCATGCAAGCCGCGCGGCTCCCGTTTGAATCAAAATTTTATACTATGTTTTCCCCTGTTCATACCCTGTTTCTCTGTTCTTTTCTGCCATTTTCCTGTGTTTATTACAAATTTCACCCTTTGTTCTCTTATTATTACTATTTAGTCCTCTTTGCTTAAATTTTATTTCTGTTATGGTTTTAATTTATTTCTTTATTTGCTTGTTTAATTGTCAAGGTTTTTTTTTAACCAAATATTTTCTACAAAAATCCCACAAAATATCTAGTAGAGACCGAGAATTTCTCGGGCGAGCGGGGTGCTTTTTAATAAAACCTTCCCCGCGCGTAACCTGGCTTCCGAATCCAAAAAGAATCTTTTCGCAGATCAAACCCTTTTCCAAGATGGCATGAGAGTCAACAATTATTCTTAAAACGGTTTCTCGGGTACCAAACATTTCCTAAATTTAAACCCCGGGTGGCGACTCACATTTTCCTTTAGTTTTTCACATCCGAACTTCAAAAGAGCGCGCCACGTGGATCTCACCGTCCACACACATTAGATGCGCGATTTATTCCATTTTCCACTTGATGCGGTGTTGTCTTGTGTTTTGGTATTGTTGTGTTTGTTTTGTAGGAAACGGGCCGGAGGAGCATGTAAAGTGGACACATGACATTGGGCATGCTGGGAACCGGTGGGGCCCAAGCCAGGACGACCAAACAAGCTGAAGGAGGAATTTAGAGTCTCGGTATCGATACATGACTTCCTCAGTATCGATACCGTGTTCGTTATACGCGAACAGAATGTCTGGGTATCGATACGGCTAAAAGCCTGTATCGATACTGACTAGCTTAAATGGGCCGGTGATTTTGCCACGTGTTTTGGCTTCGGGAAAGACATAAATACCTCTTTTTGAGGTCGAATTAGGGTTCGAACTTTGTTTAATTTCTCTTCTAAATTCGGAGCCGTTTTTCCTTTGGTGATTCTACTTTCCGGAGCTTATTTTCATTGAAGTTTTTGACGTTCCGTTCGGGATTCAAGTATTGCTTTCGGTAACTTTCTGTTCTATTTTGCGTTAATCTCAGTTCGCGGGAGTTTGTCCGTGATCTGACTTCGAATCTTTGTTTTAATTCATATTCAAGTATTTTTAGCATGTTTTATTCCAGAATTTTCTTATTCGTTCAAATTGATATGAGTGAGTAGTCCCATAAGTATGGTCGCGGGGTGATTAACACGACGTGGCCAGGGTCGGACGTGTTCTTGCTCCTATTCTCAAATTAACAACGGAAGAAGCAATTTTAGGTTATTAAAGAGCTTCTGTTGGACGAATCCGAGCTTTGTCGGAGCCCATGTAACGCGGGGAACGGGGGACCAAAACCTGTTCTTCGCTGTACATGGGTAACGGCGACCGCGAGGATTCGCATCTTTTGGGGTAACCTTTTCTCTCTAAAATCAAACGTTTCTTGGAAACAACGAATGGAGCATGAAATATCCGGACCTAGTCACCGGGTTATGAACCCTACGACCGTACTTCCTTTTAATTAATTTAAGTAAAATCAAATTCTCTTAGTTTAGGTAATTTCACCAATCAAATCACAAGGGTGGCTACCTAAGAGCCATGTTTAAACTTAGCAACCCCAGTACTTAGTAAGCACTTTCCACCTTCTCTGTGGATTTTTCCGGTCTTACCGGGTATTGTGCTACACCGGTCTCCGCCCTACGCTTGGGGCAACCCATTAAATTAGGTATAGGATTTCGGTCAAGCACAGTCCTAACCTACTTAGTCTGAGATATCTAGCATTTTGCTTAATCTTTTTCCTTGCAAATTTCTTGCAGGTCCAACCTCGTTGGTTTGGTAAAACTTGTAAGGGGAATAGAATTCTCAAAATTGCAAAAAGAAGAGATTAGAAAATCACCATTTGGTAATCTTCTTCTTTGTGTTATTTAGAAGTTGATGGATGAGAGCTACGTTAAGAAGAGTGATTTTGAGACTCTAAAATTGGTGAATCAGTACCAAGGCCATAGAGGAAGTTTCAAATTGGGGAGCAAAACTGTCAAGATAACAGAAAAGGAGATGACCCTTATATTTGGACTACAATCCGGCCCCAACAGGATTAGATTGGCTCCAAAATCAAAGAAACCAGGTACAAAGTTTGCTCACCGAATTTGCGCCTAGCATGATAGGATAATAACCATTCCTAGTCTGAGGGCATGCTTTGAGAAAGTTGTGAAGAAAAATAGGCCAGAAGATGCAAAGGATGTGGCACGCGTGCTCACTCTATACCTCCTAGCTACGTTTTTTTGCCCACTCACCACATCAAGACTAAATTGGAATTACTTAGAATTTGTTGAAGACTTGGAGACCAGCACATCATACGCGTGGTCAACATACATTACCGATTATTTGATTAAAGAACTAGACACCAAGGAACCAAAAAATGTTGGCGGATGTGTTATGGGACTTCTGGTAATAATTTCTATGCTTTCTCATATCATACCTACAAATTAGATAATTTTTGGCTATCTGTTTGTCCGTGTTACTAATCTGAAACTTGCAACTTAACCGTATCTGGATATTATTAGTTGTGACGTTTGATGATTAAATTAGACAATCTGTTGCTATCTGTGATCTGCAAGTCTGAAAGAAGCTACCATATCTTTTGTTGTTTCTGTTCAGAAATATTGAAAAGACTACCATATCTTTCGCTGTTTTTGTTCATTAATTGTGAAAGACTACCATATCTTTGGTGTTACTTTTCAGTAATTCTGTATCACTGGTTTTGTTGCCAATTTTGGATGTCAAATTAATTTATATTTTCATTAAAAACAGTATTGGCTGTGTGAACATACAACTCTGGTGAAGAAAGAAGCTCCGACAGACATCCCAAGATTTAACAAATGGAGGTTAAGTGACGTAACTGAGTTGCTGGCAAAGACTCCATTGCAGTCTCTTGAACCGGAAAATGTAAGCTTATTCCTGCATTAAGTAATTTCTATTCAAATATCAAGGTGTTTGACGTATTTTAATTACAGGTGATAGACTCTGAGTTGGTGCCAACTGATGAAGAGCAAAAATTGTTGCAATTTGTCGAGGTTGTGAAACCCGAGCCGGATGATGACAAGGAAGCTGTAAAGCCGGCTAGCAAGGAGCCAAGCAAGGAGCAGGAGGTGGAAAACAAGGAGCATCCTACAGATGCCTATTCGGAGCTACAGGAAGAAAATCAAACGCTCCGAAATGAAGTCAAGAGGTTGAAAGAAGAGAATGTTGAGCTTCGGAAAACAATATCAATGCTTGAACAGCAGAGGGATGATAGCTTTCAGCAACGTGCATTTGAGAATGACACGATTGCTGACCTTGGATTTGAAATCGAGACCGTGCATGTTGAGAAGCAGGTGTTGCAGAGTGAGATTATCAACAGGGAATCGGAGATCGGAACCTTCTTGGTTGTTAACGACATTTTGAATGAGCAAGTGGAAGAGAAAGAAGAAAAAATCGGTGAGTTGTTGGACAATATTGATGACTTGGAGACGCACAATGTTACACAAGAATACAAGGTACACAGAACATACTTCCTTGTGTAATGCTCGTTTCTTTTCCTTTTTCGTCTATAGAAACAACATAGATGACTTACCAGTTTGCATTGTTTCGATAAAACAGAAAAATCAAGATGTTGGAGAGGAGGAAGAAGAGAAAAAATAAGGTGGACTTGAGGGCGAAATGGTTCCAGATGAAGAAGTGGAGAGAACAACAATTGGAGCATACGCGGAAATACTTGGTGACGACAATCCGGCGACAGAAAAGGGTAAGAAGGTACAAGTGGACCCATCTTCTCTTGTCAAGGGTGTTAAGAAAACAACCACAAGAACAGAAAAGAGGTTGGAGGACTTCGTCTACCCTGATGCCAAGAAAGGAAACAAAAAGAAACCAACCAACAAGAAAGAATGGAGGCCTGATATGTCGAAGTTGTATAAACTGATGTTGGCAGAAGACGAGGAGTCATTGAATCAGCTGTGTGATTGCGAAAATGATGATCCAAAGTAAGTAAAACCACATTCCTGCACTCCCATTGCATAAAATCACCAAAACAATGTTGCTTCTATGTCATAAAATCTTTCATTTATCACAGTCCTGATATGAAAATATTATGTAATCTTTTAGTGTTCTTGACAAGAATCAGAGTCCAGTTTTTAAAAGACTACCATATATGTCTGTAATCTGGCATTATACATAGTACTGATATATACATATTATGTAATCTATTTTCTGTTCATCATTATTTCGTTTCCCCAAATGCAGCGTCGCTGTCTGGACAAACAACACATCGAGGGATACCGTGGCACTGATCGACATAATTAAACTCCAGGATGATGGAGATGTGTCAAACTCGGTAATCGATGGCTTTGCTTTGGTCCTAGAGAACATTCAGGAAGCACTACAAAAGACAAGTCGAAACAATGTTTATTTCTTGTCCACGTGCTGGGTAAATGGATTCCCTGTTATTTTTTCATTTTCCATTTGATTTTACGAATCTCTCATTTCATATTTGAGAGAAAATAACTAACCAACTGTCATTCCACAGACTTTAATCCACTCAGAAAATCCTGAACTCCGGCAATTTCTCCTCGACAGAAAACTACAAGAAGTGTTTGACAACATGGAGAGATATGGCAGCGACTACTACCGGTTCTTGGTTTTCCCTATGAATTCCTTGGGAAACAGGCCTCGAGTTAAAAATTCTAATCCGTACCACTGGACGATTCTCTTTTATGATATCCATGAGCAGGAATGGAAACACTACAATTCGTTGAGGAAGAGAAACGGTGTGGATCCATATCTACAAGATGCAATCACAGTGGTAAATGCATTTACATTTATTGGAAATCTCATAAATCCATATTTGAACAATAACACAAACACTAATGTTTTGTTTTGGAAACACAGAAAAACTATGTTGAACAATTCATGAGGCATAGGCATGATGGTAAAACAAAGCAACCATCCTTCAACCTCTTTTCATCTCCCGCAACACTCTTCCAAAGCCATGATTTTAATGCTCCAATCACCTCGGCTCAAGATGCACCACAGCAATTTGCAACAACGTAAGTTCCACTTATTGTAATTTCTTAACCTAATACAACCAAGAAAAAGACGTCCTATAATCATTGCTCATCGTTTTTTAACTGCTACCTGCAGGATTGATTGTGGAATCATCGTCTGCTACATAATGGGGAAATTAGCAAATCATGAGCCAATCCCTCCGTTAGTCAGTAAACATGATGTTTCTGAATTCATAGTTCATTTGGTACACGTCTTCTTGAACGATCCACCAAGATCTTGGTCAATTGCAGACTGGAACTCCAGAGAGATCCAAGCGAATCTACCTGACTGAAAATCTTGTGAAGAGTACAAGCAAATCGACATGACTGAAAATCTGACCGAAATTCTTTTGGTTCATTTGTGTTTGTGCAGAATTTTGTGTAGGACAGTTTCTCTTGTTTTGACACAACTGTAGGAACAAGTGTTGGTAGGTCTAATCGTAGGATGCTACTTCTGTGCAGTTTTAATTACTTCTGTGCAGTTGCAGAATTTGTCTATTTTCATGCCCAAAAGTTGTGCAGATTACATAATATGTTATTATCTGCAATCTGTTTGTTGCCACATTTGCTGACATATATGGTAGTCTGTTTCATTCCATTCTCTGATTCTGCCCAAAAACACTGACAGATTACATAATATTTCCATATCAGTATTCTGAACAAAGACATACTTCCACACATATATGGTAGTCTGTTGGTATCTGCTTTCTATTACATTCCAAAAATGGAAAAGATTACATAATATTTAAACATTAGTACTCTGATAAAAACAGATTTCTACGCACATATATGGTAGTCTGTTGTAATATACTTTCTGTTGCATTCCAAAAATGCAAAAGATTACATAATATGTAATCAACAAAACAAAACAAAAAGTATTGAAATTTTATTCTCTCCATTTCAACAAGTAAAGTAACAATATATTGACAAATATATCCTTTGAATCAATCAACTGCCTCTTTACAAATTTTTCTATTGTGTTTCCCTAATTTCTTACACCTCGAACACCTCATTTGCCTCACCTTTTCTCCCCTTGAACGTATCCTTTGAATCTTTGGTCTGCCCTGAGGCCTCCTTGTTTTCGGTGGAAGAATGATACGGAACTCTTTCGGCACATTTGGAGCTCCAAGCGTTGGGATAGGATTTATTGAGAGCCCATAGCTGAATCGATATGCATCAACAAAGTAAAGTGGATCTAAGTAATTTGAAACTTGTTTTCCAAACTTTTGAATGGCCGTGATAGCATGCATACACGGGAAACTGTTGATCTGCCATCGAGAGCATGTACAACGCTGGTTTTGAAGATCAACAACCACCGTTGGGAGAGAGAAAACTTTAAACACCTCTTCACTTGACTGTGCGACGGTCCACACCTTCCCCTTGCTGAAAGCTTCAACTAACCTACCGTCCATTTCAGGACACACAATCCCATTCATTTTCGTCGACTTCTGTCTCCGGACACACATTTGTGTCATCAATTGAATCCTTATCTTGTCGATTGCACTCAATATGGGAAGGTGATGCGCCTCTAAAATCCAGTTATTAAAAGACTCAGCTGCATTTGAACACATCTCTCCATATCTTTTGCCTTGGAAATAAGCATTCGCCCAATTCTCTCTCGGCAATGATTCAACAAAGTTTTTCGCCTTTGCCCCGCCAACTGTATAAAGTTCCTGTATAGCTTCCTCAAAGTCTAACAGGGTTGGTGCATATGCACAGTCAGCAAACAAACTTATCACTTGCTCCCTAAAGCCATTCGACAATCGGCCCGTAAACTTATCCCTCAAGTTATTCTTCAAATGCTGCAAACAATACGCATGATGTCCGTTGGGGAAAACCTCCGGAATACCTTTCAAAAGGCCGGAATGCCGATCAGTAATGAATGTAATCGGACGAGGTGATAGAATTCCCGACAACTTCCTCAAAAACCAAAGCCAAATCTCGTCATCCTCATAATCAACAACACCAAATGCCACAGGAAATCATCCTAATCCACAAAAAATAACACAAAAACAACATAAGAAAAATGTACAGATCAGCAGTCAGTATCATGCATTTAAAGCTAACATATATGGTAATCTTTTTCCATCTGGCCTCTGTTTCATGAAGGCAACAATCGCAGATTACCAAATATGTATGGATCTGGACTCTGTACAAAGCAAACAAATCAGACACATATGGTAACCTTTGACCATCTGGCCTCTGTTTCTTGAATTAAACAATAACAGATTGCATAATATATGTATACATCTGTGCATAAAAACTAAAAAAAATAAAAAAACTAACCTTGGTTGCCATCTTTTCCTGTGGCCCCCAGAAGAGTTCCTGTGTACCTCCCCTTCAGAAAAGTACCATCAAGTGCCAACAAAGGGCGGCAGTAGTTAAAACCTTTGATACATGCATCAAACGCAACAAATATTCTTCGAAAACAATGAGTCATCTCACAATACTCAACATCAATGATGCTTCCTGGGTTTTTCTCCTTTGCTACCTCAGCATACCACCGGAGCTGGTCAAAAGACAATGCGTAGTCTCCATACAACTCCTCACCGGCCTTCTCAACGCCAAGCCAAGCGTGATTGTAACTGATTTTACTCCCATAATACTTCTCAAAAAATTTCACAGCTTGCATCGGTGCATACAATTTCTTACTACGAACTTCCTCCCTAATCTCTTGCGCAACTAATTTTGAACTCATTCGAGGATTCTTGGAACTAGCAAAAACACCAACACAATTGTGTTCTTTAACAAACTCCCTAATACGAAAGAAACCATTTGCTCTGTTCAATGTTGCATGAATAAACCATTCACAACCAGATTCCCCCTTCTTTGAACACACCGCTGTTACCCTAGTCTTGTCGCTCTTCAAAAAAGTATACACGAAACCGACTTCAATAGCAAACTTTGCCAAACAACTCCTAAAGTCATCTACTCCGCCTCTAAACTCTTGTCCGACATGACTAATCAACTTAGCCCAGCCAGAAGAAAGATGAACAGTCTCATGGTGTGGACAAAATTTTTCCAACGGATCCTCTTCCACTCCATGTACAATACTATTGAAACAAATAGATAGCATTTTTAGGAACGCTGTTTTAGCCGACGCCATTAAAAGTCTTCACTTTCGATAGCGTTCATGGCCTGCTATAGTAATACAACATTCAATAGCATTCATGGACAGCTATAACTTAACAAGTTTTCATAGCATTCATTCACTGCTATGATTTTTTAATCTATTGAGCACTATGCAAACGCTATGTTTAAGATTCCTGTGATAGCATCACATGAATGCTATTAAAAAGACTCATTCCAGAGCATTTTTTCCTTATTATGATTTCAACTTTTCCATTTATACATGCAACTATAAGACAGCCTCCAATGCATGGGAAGATCTAAGAAATCTAACATGACATGGAAAGACTATCAAAACCAGTAGCCACCAATTGCGAAAATTGAAAGACCATTAGACCATTACATTCGAACATTACTCCTTGAAATACCAGTAGGAGGCATGTTTCATCCAATATCAATTAAGTACAAATAGAAGGAGATTAGTAGCTAGCTAGCCTCCATATGCTAACACTTTGCAAAGAGACAATCAAATGTCTTAAAACTAATTTTCCTAGCTACATGTCCGGATACAAAAAAGGACTAGGCAATGCAAAAACTTCAAGTCCTCAATTCCAACCAAGACTGGCAAAAATATGATATCTCCAAGCCATCTTCAACAGAAAGCAACAAAAAGTGACGAAATACCGATCTTCTTCTTCAACCAGTTGACCTACACACAACAATAAAGAGACTTAGATCGAAGAGAATACTTATAATTTTGCGGTTAATGATGCTACCCAATTCCTACAAAGTGTGAAATACCGTAAGGGGGGATAAGGTGCCTAGCTACATATATCTTGTACTTCTTTTGGTCAGCTTCAAACATGGGATTAGGTGACCAATTAATAAGAATTCAAACCACGCAATAGTTAATCATGATGGAAAAGGATCAGATGTAGGGATGGCAAAGGGGCGGTTCGGTTCGGTTAATGGTATAACCAAACCCGTTACCCAAACACAGACGGGTACCCATAACGGAGTTCGGGTAGGGGATCTTGAAACCGTAACCGAACCAAACAGGGTTCGGGTAATCCTCGAACCGTTTGGGTACCCGAACCTAAGATTAAAAATTATAAAAAACCACAGCAAGCATTCCTTCTAAAAAACCACAGTGCAAAGGGCGTGCAAAAATCACAGCAGTTCTAAAAAACCATAGCTATCATAGTGCAAAGGGCGTGCAAATTTAGCACGAAACAAGGCATTTTCAGTACCCAACGATGCAGTTTCAACACCTAATAGTGCATTTTCAGCACTTTAAACACAATCCAGCAGCTAAAACAAACAGTTTCCTGCTCCAAAATCACAGTTTCAGTAACTAGGTTCAGCAACTTTCCTAACTATTAGCAATTTTTAGTACTCAGTGATACAACACAAGTTCCCAAGTCCCAATAGCACAATTTCAGCATTTAAACTAAAGACTAATTGAAAAGAATTGCTACCATGAGATCAACCACATAGGATTAAATTCCACTTGGGCAGCCACTACCAACATCTGTTGCTCTCATCTCTGGTACGTATCTTGATTAGCGAGAGAGAGAGAGAGAGAGAGAGAGAGAGAGAGAGAGAGAGAGAGAGAGGTTACCAGTAAACTACCAACATATTGTCATTTCGATGTGAAGGAGGGAATAAAAGTACATTACTCTGGAAAAGAGTCCATAATAACTTGGTCAGCAGGCCATGCGACGGTAGTTCCCACAGCGTCCTCGATACGGGTCATATCACTTGTAGTCCTCCACAAATATGCATTACGTTCCTTCGGTACATCCACCCACACTCGCACTGCATTCGGGCCGATCGGAATATGGTGAGAGTGATCTTGGATCACTTGATGAGAAAGTTCCCTCAGCAAGTACTCTTCCCGTCCCCATCCAATCTAGCAACTTGCACTTGGCATTGGGAATGGTGTTTACACTCTTTACCAATAAGTCAATACAACAAAAACAAACAAGGTAAATGTAAGTACATGACAACTAAACATTGCACATTAGAAAGGATTAAAAGTCATCAGATTTTGTCATACTTGCTCAGGTAAATTTGTACTTAAAAGTTATCATAGAGTACATCATAATACAGTGCCACAAATTATTCATTATGTAATCTTTTCAGCTCTAGTTGTAGAGAACCCAGCCAACCAATCCATTGCAGTGTGGTATGGTCACTAAAACCACTGGCTAATCCTATGTCTCCACTTGTTTTGAAGCCAAGAAAATCTGGAAGAAAAACCCCACGAGGTGGCAATTAATCCTCTTAGCTGTATGCATGATGTGGACTAATATAGATTGAAGAGCATTTTAGAGTCTGCTTAATTATCCTATTCTGGTTGATTGTAATGGGGTGTCTCCGGGTGTCTGCCTTTGAAGGCTTTCTAGGTGCTGCTATTATCTTCTTTTGGAATTATGCAACTGCTACTGCAGCTGCTGCCACTCACTGTTGCTGATGTAGCAGTACTTTGAACTGCCTTACTTCTTGCTGCAGTTTGAAGACTTTCTAGGTGCTGCTATTATCTTCTTTTGGAGTCATGCAACTGCTACTGCAGCTGCTGCCACTGATATTGGCCTATTGCTACTACTCTGTGGTGTTCCCATTTGCTGCTGCTTGATCTATTGCATCTATCTACCTGCTTGATCTGTTGCATCTATGTGCTTTTGGTTGTTTTAGTAATGACAAGCTATTGTTCACTTTGGTTGTCATCTTGGCAACCATTTTGGGTGTTACTCTCGCGTTGTAATGCTTGTATCAAACTCTTATTATTAAAATCTATCTTTTATCGTTGATAATAAGATATTTGGGTCAGCATGAATACACCCAACCAATTTTAGGAGGCCAATCCAAGCGTGCACTAGCGAGTGACTCTCAATTAAAGCCAGATTAGGCTCTATATAAACTGACTCTAAAACATTTGATAACACATTAGAAAGGATTAAACTAACTAATTTAAAAAATGAATTAGAAAGCAAGTCTATGCATCAGTCCAACTAAGTATCAGCCCAACAAGTTAAATAGCACATATTTAGCATCTAACATCAATTTCCTAACTTAGAATACGATATTCCAGCCCTGTACTTCACAATTTCACCACAATTTCAGCAACAAATCTCTATTTCCAGCAGTTAGAATACCATATTCTAGCAGTTTACATTTACCATATTCCAGCAGGAAAGGTCCTAGTGCAACAATGTAAGATTCAACCCATAATTGGAAAAAAAAAAAAAAAAAAAAGAAGAAGCAGCAAGATTCATCCCATACAGCATTTTTGATGCAAAAAGGTAAAATTATGCTACTTTTTGCAAATGCGAAAGTAAAAACTTTTTACCAAGGGAGAAACAACAGGTATAGTTGGTGTTCCTTCAGTTGTTGCCGGATTATGAGCCTAAAAAGTTCAAAAAAGGAAAACAAACAAAACTTCAGTACTCCAAGTAGTCTAGAATGACCACCAATAAAGAAAATTATAAGCTACTTACTTGGTTTTTCTTCAACTCATCGATTGAATTCTGCATATGTGTCATTTGAGACTTCAATTGAATATTTTATTCATGTAGCTGAGAGAAATGACCACTCATCTGTGATAATAAATTTAACTTTGTTTTTGTGACTCCTTTTCCAAATGTCCTTAAACGGCCACGCCTCTCGGGACCAAGTACTTTAGAAAGAGTATCTTCTTTCAGGTTAGTTGAAGATAAGTTTGGTGTATCCTGTTCAACTTTTTTCATTTCCTCCTAAAAATTGCATGATGAACGCTATCAACGTATATAAAAAATAAAACACACAAATAAAGAATGAGCCATGGCCTTACAATCTTTTCTTCAACCCTTGGGTTGCTGCGACCATTCTTCTTCCTATGTCCTTCGGCCCAAACAATGGCTCTAGTTATCGAACATGGCTTCTTTTTTTTATCTGCTTTCTGAAGTATAAAACCAAATACATAATCATAACGCAATTTAAGTTATGATTTTTAATAGGTATGTTGATCTTGACAATGAACAAAAAAATAGAGGTACTACCATCTCAGCGACCAGCCGTGCATATCCCTTTCGACTCATAGTATGTTCCAGTGGTAGCTGTTTATTTCTCATTTCTTTAAAGTTGTCACTTTTAACCTAAACTCATAAAAAAACAAGTACATTTTTCAGACATGACCATATATAGCATTTCGAAAACATACAATAACAGTACCATCATGTGCCCAACTCAAGAATCAAGACGTAAGTTGCAATATTTCCAAAAATAGCAGCAGGGATAAAGCATTATCAACTGAACCAATTTCACACTCAAGACCCCAACAATCATAACCTAAACATACACACAACTGAGATTACTAGGCATGCCAGTGTTGCTATATAAAATCATAACTAAATGCACATACCTTGAAATCTGCACTAGTTTTTTCCTTGACAAAATCCTTCCAATCATGGAGTGATTTGATGTTATCAGGCTGCAACTTTAGCCTTTCTTCCTCATTTGAAGCATTTCGAATTTTTTTGACCAATCTCGACTTTGAGGCTCTCCAATCTTCATCCATTTTATGAAAAACCATTTCCCTATGCCATTCTTCCTCGAGATTGAATCTTATCTGAAAAATTATGTGTAACTTATATGAAATTCTGTCAATTTTACTAGCACGTAAGATTATACTCAGGCACCATACCATACCGGAATGGATTGCCACAGGACTTCTGCCATTCCCGAAGGAAGCTTTCGCCAATCTGAAATTGTATATGGCACAATCTCTCGAACGAGAGCTCCCAAGAAAGAAGACAATTTGACTGATCCCTCACCGATTGGCCGACCATATTCATCAAACTGGACTTCAACCCGACTACCTTCCGCTGCAGCAATTGTTTTCAATTTGGTTGGGCCTCTTTTACGTGTGTTATTTTGGGACACTTTTGAAGGGATTTCAGGAGTTGCTGTATAATTCAGCAGTAGATATGATGCACTTTAGAATTATTCCAAAAAGAGAGAACTAACGACAAAAAAGCAAATAATATTATTTCTCACCGACGCTGCCAACGACCGTACACGGGCTGCAAAACGGGTCAGTATGTTCAATAGGTGATGTGGGGCGCTGCAAAGCTCGGGTCACTCTCTCAGGGTTGCTACCTTCTTGAGTTCTTTGTGATTTTCTCAAAGGTTGAGCAGTAGAACAACTCTTCTTCTTTGCTGCATTTATTCTTGTGACCTGAAAAAAAATGAAGCAATGCATGCATGGTTTAAGAATGAATCAGTTACTTAACCTATGTAATGGTTCAATTAACAGTGCCACAAAAAACAGGTTGTTTGTAAAAAATTTATTACTTAACCTATGTACAAACATTACCTTATTCGCTTTAGACCTTGAGGAAACTTCATTGTCACTATCACAACTCGGCCTTTCTTCATCATTGAGTGGCACATAATCTTCATCACCATCTCCACTGTCACGCCCTCAAATTTAATAACTCAAAAATAAATAAAATCCACTTGGAACAAGTCAAAGTCTCATAATTTCCATTAGAATAGTCAAAGTTAACAAGATAAAGTCTCACCATTACGGATAACAAGTTCCAACTACTAGCGACCAAAGCCCGAATGCATAAGTACAACATTTTTAAAAGTTATTACATTGCCAATAGTCAAAAAGATAAACTATAGAAGTTACAAAACCATCTTTCCAAAATTATGATACAAGATGGGAAAATAACTTCATGCATGCGTGAGCTCCAAGCAAATGTCAATCCATACGCATCCAACTTCATGCTCCATGTCGTGAACCTGAAAGTTGATAGGTTGAGCTCACTAGCCCAGTAGGAAAACTACTCTACCAACGCTAGGTGTATGAACATGATACATGCATAATGAAGGTGTATGGGATTTGACACGAGCAATGTATAAGGTTAAAATGAAAGGAGGCTATAATTCGACCGCGAAGTAATCAAAGTGTATCCGAGTGTCCAAAGTGTGTCCAAGTACCCCAAAACAATTTTAACTATCCAACCAACGTTCAAGTAGTTACCCAAAATCCTCATTTTTGCATATCAAAAGCCAATTTCGCCAAATGCACCAAACTAGTCCAAATACATCATAACCGACATTTCTTAAGAAAACATTCATCAATTTTAATAGGGAAGTATCCCTCTGCCGGATTTCATGGGCTCCGTGCACCCCTGCCGGATTTCGTGGGCTCCGTACACCCCGACCGGATTTCATGGGCTCCGTACACCCCTGCCGGATTTCGCGGGCTCCGTGCACCCATGGCTAGGGACACCAAACGGGTGATCCCTAGAGTTCATTTTATCCACCAATATCAATTCAAAACCAATTGTCTTTCAAAAGTTCCCAAAAGTCCCATTTGTTCCAAATATTCACCATTTTCGCCAAAAATGTGTCAACCGACGCGTGTCCGATACGTGAAACATAAAATTAGTTAATTCACGTGTCCAAGGATTAATTTTATGAATTCAAGGTGGATTCAATGTTCAAAATGATTGTTTGGGTCAAAAACACGAAGGTATGGACGATCGGGGACCAAACGGGCATCAAAGGGTGGCCTAAAACCACCCCAAAACAGGGGATAGGCTCTGGAAAACAGGGGCAGCAGCAACACTGTCCAGTAAGCTAACAGATTTTCACCATTTTTGGTGTGGAATTTCAACCCAAACATAAATGTGAAGCTTAGAGCCAAAAATTGGATATGTAGAGTAACTAATGGACTTCAAGGGAGTGCCAAACAACTATCAATTGCATCAAACAAGTTACCAAATAATAGATCACAAAAATTTGCCCAAACAAGCCAACCATGGGAGAAACTTATGAATTTGATGGAATTTGAGAGCAAGAACAAACTATATGCTACACATCATCTAAATACAACTAGAGGGAGTAGAATTTGTCTTCCTACCTCAAGAAACTTGCTTGAAATGAGTGGGTAAATGAAAACCCTAGCTTTCAATTTGCTCCAACCCGAAATGGGGTTTCTTGGTGCGAAATGAGTGCAATCCAAGCTTCAAAATGCGCAAAGGAGGTGATTTTAGGTGGGGTTTATGAAGGGGACTTGAGGTTTTGTGGATTTTTGAGCTTGGAGCAAGAGAAAAATGGAGGAAAGGAGAGAGAGGGGGCTGTCGGCAGAGAGATGGCTGTTTTTCTTCTTTTTTTTTGAAAAAATGCAAGACTAAAATGTGGTATATACTCTCACCCTCTTGCACTTACACCCCAAAACTTCCAAATGTACTTTAAAAAGACTCAAATGCATTTAAATGCTCTCTCTTCGATCCCTTAAGTCAAAATTTATTTTCTCACATTTACCCAACATTATTCCGGATGTCCAAGTACCCCAAAACAATTTTAACTATCCAACCAACGTTCAAGTAGTTACCCAAAATCCTCATTTTTTGCATATCAAAAGCCAATTTTGCCAAATGCACCAAACTAGTCCAAATACATCATAACCGACATTTCTTAAGAAAACATTCATCAATTTTAATAGGGAAGTATCCCTCTGCCGGATTTCATGGGCTCCGTGCACCCCTGCCGGATTTCGTGGGTTCCGTACACCCCTGCCGGATTTCATGGGCTCCGTACACCCCTGCCGGATTTCGCGGGCTCCGTGCACCCATGGCTAGGGACACCAAACGGGTGATCCCTAGAGTTCATTTTATCCACCAATATCAATTCAAAACCAATTGTCTTTCAAAAGTTCCCAAAAGTCCCATTTGTTCCAAATATTCACCATTTTCGCCAAAAATGTGTCAACCGACGCGTGTCCGATACGTGAAACATAAAATTAGTTAATTCACGTGTCCAAGGATTAATTTTATGAATTCAAGGTGGATTCGATGTTCAAAATGATGGTTTGGGTCAAAAACACGAAGGTATGGACGATCGGGGACCAAACGGGCATCAAAGGGTGGCCTAAAACCACCCCAAAACAGGGGATAGGCTCTGGAAAACAGGGGCAGCAGCAACACTGTCCAGTAAGCTAACAGATTTTCACCATTTTTGGTGTGGAATTTCAACCCAAACATAAATGTGAAGCTTAGAGCCAAAAATTGGATATGTAGAGTAACTAATGGACTTCAAGGGAGTGCCAAACAACTATCAATTGCATCAAACAAGTTACCAAATAATAGATCACAAAAATTTGCCCAAACAAGCCAACCATGGGAGAAACTTATGAATTTGATGGAATTTGAGAGCAAGAACAAACTATATGCTACACATCATCTAAATACAACTAGAGGGAGTAGAATTTGTCTTCCTACCTCAAGAAACTTGCTTGAAATGAGTGGGTAAATGAAAACCCTAGCTTCCAATTTGCTCCAACCCGAAATGGGGTTTCTTGGTGCGAAATGAGTGCAATCCAAGCTTCAAAATGCGCAAAGGAGGTGATTTTAGGTGGGGTTTATGAAGGGGACTTGAGGTTTTGTGGATTTTTGAGCTTGGAGCAAGAGAAAAATGGAGGAAAGGAGAGAGAGGGGCTGTCGGCAGAGAGAGGAAGAGAGATGGCTGTTTTTCTTCTTTTTTTTTGAAAAAATGCAAGACTAAAATGTGTTATATACTCTCACCCTCTTGCACTTACACCCCAAAACTTCCAAATGTACTTTAAAAAGACTCAAATGCATTTAAATGCTCTCTCTTCGACCCCTTAAGTCAAAATTTATTTCCTCACATTTACCCAACATTATTCCGGAAAAATTATACAAAAATTACGGGTCCTTACATCCACGCCCAATATTACTTTTTCTCTTATCAATACCTTTACCATTATGACCTTCATTTGAACCAATATGAACTTTGCTGGGTCCTTGATTCCAGCAGAATCCATTTGTAATAAGTTTTGTTGAATAGTTTTTTGTTTTTCCCTATCATATCCTTCCAACTGTTGGCTCAAATACCCCGGCCTGACAAACATGTTCCTAAATACATAAAATGAAATACCATGAAATACACATGATATATCATAAAATGAGATGAAAACAATGTACTTTGCAAGGGCATAGATTCTGGAATTTCCATGTTATATAACTTCTCAATGATACTCTTTCTTGATAAGATTGGATACTACCAGTATAGACTTATTCTACCATGTCCTAAAAATTAAAGAAATTAGGTTATTTACATTGTTTAGGTTTTAATTTTTGGCTCCCAACTCCCAAGTTATTTCCTTCAAACCTGTGATGTGCTTATTGTAGAGTCTAAGTAATGGAGACGTGTGCCTCTCAATTGTCCAAGAAGTGATGCAAAACCTGAGAAAAACCGTGAAATTGCTCACATTTTTAAGCCCAAGTAGAACATCAAAAAGAATGTAATGAGGCAGACAACTTCTCATGGTTAGACTTGAATAGGTTTGAAAAAATTACAAGCACAAAATGATTGTGGAAAGTAGAAACCAAGTAGCTTCTAAACTTCGACCAAGCTATTTCTGGTAAGTTAACAACTCCTAGCCAAGCAAATGATTCCAAAAAAATTATTAATTACTAGTTGTTTGTTTTGAAGGAGACAGATCCAATTGACCAAATAAGTCAAGCATGTGCTCAACACAAGAAGTAAGCAAACAAAATAAATTTGAATCAAGACTTCTTAGTTACACATCAGACTAATTTCGAATCATGTAAGCACATGAGTTTTGGAGATGAAAAGAAGAACCAGCATCAGTGGCTAGAAAAGCAATAAAAGCCTTTTGTGATAGAATGAAAAGGTTAAGCCAATCCATTTATCCCAAATTTGGGATCAAGGGCTAAAAAAGAATCAGACAAGATCCTTGCAATCATACTCTTTATATAACTTCTCAATGATACTCTTTATTGAAAACACTAGGGGCCAACACCACACTATTTGCCTCAATCAATGCAATAGGTCCCACTATTACACTTGATTCTTCTCAACTACAGAATAAAAGAGTAGAACAAAGATGAAGTCAAGCGACTAGCATTGAAATTGGAGGTTAATCGATCAAATTTTAGGGGAAAAAAGGAGCAAACCTAAAATCCCTAGAAAACCTGATGGCAAGGCTTCTGAATTTCCTGCCAAGAAGAATAATGAAATACACATAGGCTCCAAGCAGAAATTAAAATCCTTTTGTACATAAAGAAAAATCAAGAGAGTACTTAAAATCAAGAGAGTACTTAAAACAAAAAATGTGAAGTTGCTGACTTTGTTGTTTTGTTTGCATTGCTTCCCCCTTAAATTGGTTGGTATGGATCTCAACTAATTAAGAGAAACCTTAAAAAACATAAATGACGTATCCCAAGATTCTTGTATAAGCACCCAAAGACTCTAAATTTCAAGGATCAACTACTATTGTGGGTGTCTTGACCGAAATAGGAGCAGCAATTTGTTCCTACCGAACGGAAACAAAGTAGGAGTTTGAGTTGGAACACCCCATCTCAGACAATTAAATAATAACATGAACATAACGAGGTATGGTAAGTATCTAAGGCAACATTACTATAAATGAAAACTCAGATTTATTCTTACTTTGCATTAGTATAAAATAAAACTCAGACAATGAGCGGTTTTTTTAGTCAGAAATGTATAGATAATGAGTTGAAGGGAGACCACTACTCTAATGGAAATCTGTAATGGAAAAATGACAGATTTTTCTAATATAAGGGGGACCACTACACACTAACTACAATGCCAGATTTTTCTACTGTAATGGAAAAATGGGACCACTACTTTTAAGCACACCAAAACCCATGCAATCATTACAAAACCTAGTTTCATGCACAATTTTTCCGAAAAAATGAACCCAACCCATGCAAATCTGTACGACACTGTTGGAAGAATCGATACATTTGTACAAGAACTACTACCTTTCATAAAGAATTAACAGAAAGGGGGGGAAATGGGACTTCATTCCACCTCCCTTCTTAACAACTTCAGGTAAAGAATTCCTAAATGCATGTGTGAGTATAACATTATAAGCACTGCACTAAATGTGTTCATCGTCAACCAAACAATTACAAGCCCTAATTTCAGAAAAAAAACAAAGAAACCCCCAATTGTTTTCCTCATCAACAACCAAACAAGAACAAGCCCTAATTTCTGTGAAAAAACCAAAGAAAACACCTAATTTCTTGATCAAATACGTGTATAAACACACACACACACACACACACACACACACACACAGAGAGAGAGAGAGAGAGAGAGAGAGAGAGAGAGATACCTCAGTTGTGGGAGGGGTTTTGTGCGCAGGTGTCGTGGCCGGGTTAGGTCAGTTCGAGAGAGAGGGGATAGATGAAGAGGTCAGCCATTGAAAGAGAGCATCCCCATGAGAGAGCGCAGGTCGATTGTGTGTGTGTGTGAGAGAGAGAGAGAGAGAGAATGGGTTCTGTTTGTGTCTTTGTGAGAGGAAGAGAGAAGTAGAAGCCGAGAATGGGTTCAGTTTGTGTAAGGAAGAGAATGGGCTTTCTATTTGGGGGGGTTTTAATTTTGGCGTGTTTTTTTGGGGGGACCATTTGGCGCCTAACAATTGGGGTAGCGCCAAAAATTGGGCATAACGCTATTGTAGAGCGATGGAACGCTATAGAATTTTTACAGTAGAGTGTTTCATCTGTTATTTTCCTTAAAACGCTATAATTGATCAAATAGAGAGCACTTCGATATTAGCAAAATCATATTTGTTGTAGTGTCAGCACTTTCCAATTCACCACTTTCAACTGAACAAGTAGAGAGCACTTCAACACCTACATACACACAACTAACACCATATGCCCCGGCCAACGCAAACATATTAGCAAAATCAACATCATTATCTAAGTGACAATTATGGTGATCAGACACAGCATATAACAGCTGAAATCTCTTCAGTTCTAAATCCTGCCACTTCTTACAAATACTTTGCACAAGATCATCAAATCGAAAATCTCTTGTCACAGTAACAACAACAGTGAATGATCCATACTTGCAAAGAAGAAGAATACTAGCTTCCATTCGTAAACAAAATTTCACTGCAAAAATGAAAACAACAGTACCATTACCTCAAATGAATATGAAATAAAAACAACAGAAAATGATAACAGCAGCAAATAACATAATCTATGTTAATCTGCATTACAACTATAATGAAAACAACAGTAGATTACAACATCTACATCAATCTGCATTATATTCCAAACAAAACAACAGTACATTACATAATCTACATTAATCCGCATTATATTCCAAACAAAACAACAGTAGATTGCATAATCTGTCTCAGTAACAGAAAAAAAATAACATAATCTATGTTAATCTGCATTATATTCCAAACATAATGCATAAAAACAGTATCTAAACCTTAAAATCTCGTATCAAAAAACAGAAACAGTACATAATGCATAAAAACAGTATCTAAACCTAAAAATCTCGAATCAATAATATGCTAAGATCTCTATTATCATCCAAAAACAACAACAGTACACACACACACACACACACACACACACACACACACAGAGAGAGAGAGAGAGAGAGAGAGAAATACCTCTCGTTTTCAACCTCAAACCACAGAGATGGACAGAAATCGCCGGAGGACAGAGATCACGACGACAAAACAGATCTGAAATCGCAACGAGATCGCGATCGAGCACAGAGATCGCCGGAGAAGATCGCCAGAGAAGAAAACCGAAGAGAGATCGCCGCAAAACATCGTCACCGGAAATCACAACGAGAGAGAGAGAGAGACGGTGCGCGACGCAGTACTGATCGATTTTGAAAACAACGTATTTTTATACCCCATATCATAACGGCAAATTTGTCCACATATGGACCTCCGGCAGGATTATTTCTAATCCAATGGAGCCGGCCCATTAAAAAAACCTAGGCTGGACTTTTGGCCCATTTAACTACTAAATCAGGGCCTTACACCAATTGTCTGTATTGGGAAATATATAATATCATCCCACTCAATTTTGAATTTCCACCATTTTAAAATTTTCATGATCTTAGGCAACACAATCATCCACTATTTCAAAAATTCCATTTGATATAGTCAAATCAATCCCCCATTATTAGGAAACAATATCTATATAAATCTTAATCAAATCCCTCTTAATTCGGAAACTATATTTACATAGTATATTAATTAATATATCACAAAAAAGGGTAAATAAGGTATTTCATAAACAAAAAGGATGAAAATATAACCATTCAAACTGACAAGGATAAAAACTTACGTGGTGTCCAAAAAATTAATGATTATTTAATTACCTCTTAAAATACATATTATAAAAAAACTTATTTTTCATTAGTGTGCACCATTTAATGATTGCCTTTAGTGAAGTGGTGTTAGCTAGTCTAAACACTTACGGTCAAGAATGATAACAATAGATGATACCGAAAATTATAAAAAAAATAATTTTTCATTAGTGTGCACCATTTAATGATTGGATACATATTTTAAATTACTAAAGGCAAACTAAAAAATTAATGTCCAAATAATGCATTTCCATGATCACTTAACTCATTCATTACATCAAAATAAATGATCTAAAATTAGAATGTCAACACACATTGCTGTCCACAAATGTTTGTTATATGTTGGGAACTTTCTCAGACTATTGTATTTATGCTACATGTTGCACTCGGAGCTTCCCTAACTTAAAGTCGCATTGTGTTATTAGCTAGTCTAGTAAATTACAAATTGTTATAGATTCACAATCAAATCTCCTAGTTGTAGCTAGGATACAATCAATTAAAGGATGGTGTAATGGAGATATGCAGTAAGTATAGCTACACAGTACATCAATATTTACCAATTTCTCTACGGGTCCGTTTGTTTAACAAAATACGAGTATCAAATTAGACTATACATCCAAAGTAACCAAATATCTCATGTTCGGTTAATATATTTACGACTTGTAATAAAATTGCTTTAAATATGTAATCTTACAAAGTGTGCCATATACAATAGCATGGTCCCGTTTACTATTACTCTGCTAATACTATTTATCCGGTAGTACTGTTTATGATTATATACTTCATATATTCCTTGATTAACTTTTTAATCATAAAGATAGTGTTAGGATATATATGCTAATCCTAATAGCCTACATAGACATGAATTAGAGAATTAGGGGTAGTTTCCCAAAACAAGTCACTCGGCTTTTTAGATTCTCTTTATTAAAAAAAACTAAAAAATTGGTAACTACATTATTCAAATTTTGTTCTGTTTTGTTAGTTTTTCGTTAAACTTTTGTGGATTATTGGTTCGTCTCGACGAAATGAATCGGAAATAAAATTATGACTTTTACCCGATTTTTTAAAAGAAATATCTAACTTTAATTGCAAAAAGTTGAATACTTAATGAATAAAAAATATGCTAAACAATTTTGAGTGTACCATTGTTTAAAGCAAAAAGAAATATTGGTAACTTTACCAAGAAATATTCATAACTTTACCAAGAAATCTTAGATGGTGCAGACATTAGGCTTTCTAATGGGGTGAATGACTGTCTTTCCTGAGAAAATAACTCCTCCAAATCATTCAGTGAAAATCCCTCTATGAGTTATCAAGTCCTGAAGTCACTGATGGAAACTCAACTTCACAAAATCAGAGTGGCTTTATGTGGGTGAAATCCAAGGTTGGCGGCAACAATTTCACTATTGAAGACTTTCTTTTTAGGCTAAATAGTATTTTGCAATCTCTGTGAGCTGTTGCATTTCTGGAAATGTTAGCTGCTATGTTTTCTGGCTGTTTTCTCTCCGGATTTTCCTGCATAATTTTTAGTTTTTTTGTTGGCAACTTGGCATATAGCCAACATTTCTCCTTGGGGTTTGAAGTGGCAATGATCTGCTTGTGGGAGGTTGTTCCCCAAGTTGGGATGTCGTTTTCCTTCTTCCCTTTTAATCTTTGTATTCTCAAAGGTTAATAAAGTTCTTCCCTTCCAAAAAAAAAGCAAGAGATATATATACGTAACTAATATGCTATCAAACTGCATAGCTAACGAGCCAAAATATATGCGTCATCCACAAAAAATATGTTTACTATGCACCAAAAGTATACATATCATCCTTCAAAACTATAAGCACCATACACTTCCGAGGTACATGGCCTGCTTAACTAACCCCCCAAATAATTCAAACATGTACCAAAAATATGTGTAACATGCAACAAAAAGATTGTGTAATATTTCAGTGGTACTCGATGAGAAGGATTTGGGTGCGTGTAGGGTACCACGTGGTATCTGACGTAGTACCCGTAATGCCCTATCAGAGCCGTCCATCTCAGTATTCAAGTTTGCGGATTTTAAATAAACTCTTCCTAACTAATTAAGCTCTTCCCTAGAAGTGTTTATTTAAAATCCGGATTCTCGTACACCATAGCTTTCTCCTTTAACTAGATTAGCTTTCTCTTTTCTTTTGAATAACTTATTGCAGTTTGTTACGTCTTAAATATTTTTTTATAGCCTTCTACTCTTTTTTAGTGTATATAAAGGATATATCTCCAATGGGAACTAAAGTTCTTCATTTGTAGTTTGTGGTTGCCAAAAAAAGTAAAAAAGATGTTGAATCTCAAAGTAGATAGGGGAGAGCAAACTCTGGTTCCTCCCATGGATCCCTCATACAACAGGGGTACTAAGTACTTCCTCTCCAATTTCGACTTCATTTTCGCAAGGAAGATGTCTACGATCTATTGCTTTAAATCAATGGATCATAACCAAGAGAATTACGATGACGAGCAAGTAGTTGAAGTCATAAAGAATGCCTTGTCAAAGGTACTCGTTCCTTACTACCCGATGGCCGGGAGGTTGTCCATTGGCTCAAATGGGAGGCCGGTGGTGGATTGTACCGGGGAAGGTGCGATTTTTGTTGAGGCAAAAGCCAGTTGTACGATAGAAGAGATAGGCGATGATACGGTGCTTATGAAAGAACTCGTCTGCGATACTTCTGCATTTAAAAGCATATGGGAATTGCCACCTTTGTGTGCTCAGGTGATCATGTTTTACAACTTATTCAATTATTCGATTCAATAAGATCTAACCAAATAAGACGTGAAACCGAACAGAACTGCGATAAACCATTTTGGGAGAAAAATTTTAAAAAAGAGGAAACGTCGGTAGAAAGATATTCGACATATTTTCGTTTTTCCTTTTCCCCATTTTTTTTCCCAACATTTGATGAAAAGATAAACTTGAGCAAGTGAAGAAAGTGGGTTTTCAGCAGCCCAGAATTAAAACGTGGGGAACTATTCACTATTATGCGCAAAGACGTTTGCACTTCCGTAATTCGTTTTGTGATTCGATAATAAATGAGTGTTTATCTCATTTTGTTTTTTCTGATTGTTAAGCCTATAAATAGCTTTGTAATTGAATTGTAAAAGTATGCAAATACGAGTGATCAAGTGTGTGAGAAAAGTGTGTAATTTCTCTGAGTGTTTATGAAATACAAAGTTTGAGAGAATTTGGTTGATACTCCTCTGTTTGCATCAGTGGTATCAGAGCACAGGCTCATCCCAAAAATTCTCTTAGAAAAAAATACCTTTGGTGTGCTACTGCTATTTTCATCCAGAAATTAGCTCCCTCAAAATAAAATTTTTGAGTGCCGATTTTGTCTCAGCCGGAACAATAATCCGGTGACGAAATTGAACAGTCTCGGTTTCTTTCGAAACCTAGAAGTTGAAGAGTGACGGACAATTCTCACCTTGCACCCACGGTTGTTTCTTCCTCATCTCCGGTGAGCCGCCGAGTCACCGGGAAAAAATCCAAAGTCTTTTCATCCGACACCAGACGTGGTGTCTCACGCTGCCGTACGCAGCTCAAAGCTTCCATGGTGATTTTATTGTCATTGTTGAAAACAACAAGATTTTCTTGTTCTTATCTCCCACGTCTGCCTTCTTTAAGGCAAACAAGAAAAAGTTTCAAAACCAAAAAAAGTGGTTGTCTGATCCCAAATTTACTCCCCGGAATTTATTGAAGCTGATCCACCCAACAAATATTTTTTCTTTGGTTTGAACGAAAGAAAGGAAATTGGTTTCTTTTCTTATCCATAAGATTCACCGGTAAGCCATTAAGGCTACCTACCAAAGAAGAAATTGCAGTCAACACCCTTGCATTCTTCAAGTGCTTGAGTCAAAGCCCAGAAGATTCAAAGTTTTCATTTTGACCCCCATCAAACGAGATTCCGTTCATTTCCAGATTCAATGTCCAGCGGAACATCTCCAGTGCTTATTCCAAAGCTTACCAAGGACAATTATGATAATTGGTCCATCCAAATGAGAGCACTATTGGGTGCTAAAGAAGTCATGGGGATAGTCGAAAACGGTGTATCAAACAGAGGAGTATCAAACAAATTCTCTCAAACTTTGTATTTCATAAGCACTCTGAGAAATTACACACTTTTCTCACACACTTGATCACTCGTATTTGCATACTTTTACAATCAAATTACAAACTTATTTATAGGCTTAACAATCAGAAAAAACAAAATGAGATAAACACTTTGGAGATAAAATGGAGAATGTGAAAATCATTTCCCTTTCTAAGGATCGGTGTTCTTAACACATGCATCAACCAAAACCGTCCGTTAAAGGTACCTTGGACATATAAGTATAAGTCAACTGCGTGATTTTTTCAGTTCGAAAGGTCGAGGGACCAATTCCCCACATCAATTTGTACGAAATTTCTGGTCGCTTTTTTATTTTAATAACATGTTGATATTCATTTAACAACCAAACAAACTCTCTTCCAGGTGACGAAATTCAAGAATGGAGGATTGGTTCTAGGGATATGCATGAACCATATGATTGCTGATGGAATTGCTGCCTCGGAATTTCTCAATGCATGGGGTGATATAGCTAGGGGCTTGCCATTGAACGCTACTCCATTCCTAGACCGAGGTATACTGAGGGCACGAAATCCGCCAAAGTTTGAATACCCGCATCACGAGTTTTCTCTTCAGAAAGATATTTCAAATTTCGATGATCTTTACAAGGAGGAAATCATCCACAAATCATTTTGTTTGGACCATGAGAAGGTTGAAAAACTTAAGATGGCAGCCATGGAAGATGGGAATCTAGATAAGTGCTCTACATTTGAAGTCATTTCGTCCTTTATTTGGAAGAATAGAACTCAAGCTCTAAAACCGCATGCTGATCAAAAGACGAAACTTCTTTCTGTTGTGGATGCACGGTCGAGATTTGATCCGCCATTACCGGAGAATTACTTCGGTAATGGAGTCACGCTTACAGGTTGCATTTCTAGTGCAGGCAAGTACTTGGCTGATTTTCTGTTATTTTCAGGCTCTATTTTTTCGGTATTTTATGTTGATGTTCTTATCTTTTGTGTTTTTAGAAATGTTAGGATTACTTATGTGTCAATTTAAAATCATGACATACCATGAAAAATAGGCGCACCAGATCCACTCTCCAACTTTGTATCCACTCTCCAACTTTGTCTGTCCCATGCCTCTGTCCAACAAACACAACAATCCCATGGAGGTGGGATCCATATGTGAGTCCGATCCGATATCCTACCTCAACGTGAGTGTTGTGTTTGAATATTTTGTCCATGCTATTGTTGATTTAATAAGTTTTCCAAGAATTAAAAAGAAAAAGAAAAAGGGAAGAAGCGCTAGCTTTTCTAGACTGAATTAACAGAGTTAAGTGGAGCATCAATTTGGCAACGTGGCGCACATAGAGGGGTAGGACAGAGGCATCGAACAAAAATAGTCGAACAGTGGATCCGGTGCCTGAAAAATACTCTTAAGATCAAATCCATTCACTAGATTCATTATAGTGATAACAGTTTAATTTGTTGGTATTTTCACGTCTTGGCCATCGATCCTTGAACCGAAATAATTGTAGTAAAAACTTAAACACAGCATCAAATTTTTTTGAAAAGAAATGGAGTTCTGTGTCAAAAATATTTTGAAGCACAAGTTCTGAAATCTCCCCTAGGTTATTGATGGACAGTCCAAATTTGATCCGCCATAACAAGAGAAAACTTTTCACTTTTGGCACGTTGTTCTGACAAGTTGCTTTTCTACTACAGGCGAATTAACAGAGAAACCACTATCATATGCTGTCAAACTTGTTCAAGAGGCGATTCGGATGGTTACTGATGACTATATGAAGTCAGCCATAGACTATATGGAAGTGAAAATACCATCTAGGTTTCTTACTGCTACAACCTTTGCAATTACTACCTGGACAAGGTTATCTTTAGGCGCCATCGACTTCGGCTGGGGAGAACCCTTTCTCATGGGTCCTGCGTATTTGCCGCCAAAGGAACTAGTTTTCCTTCTCTCTCATCCAAAAGACAAGAAAAGCTTCACTGTTCTTCTGAGTTTGCCAGCTTCTTCGATGAAGATTTTTGAAGAACTCATGCACATTTAAAGAGAGAAAGGTGAAAATACAATTTACATATATATTTGGGTGCGTACGCTGTCCACTCCTTGAATCACCTTTCATAACATTTTATACGAGAATTCATAACATCAATCTTAAACTCGTCACAACATTGAGTTAGAAATTCATAACATACTAAATTCACAAAATTTGTATGTTGTGAATTTTTCGCTTGATATTATGCATTTCTATGTCAATGTTACAAATCTTTATACAAATGTTATACACTACCAAAAAAGGTCTTATCAATTTCTCCAAATATGTTATGAATTCAATGTGATTCAAAGAGGTGCAAACCGCGCAAATCCAAATAAGATTGTCTATTGTAGCACTTCCCTTGTTTGATTGGATTCAAATGGCTGGTACGTGGACCTTTTAATTTTCTGTTCTTTCTTTGTTTCCGCTTTCCATTTTGGTTTGTAATTTGGAAAATTTTGATGTGTGCCTAATAGGCACACGTTAATGTTGAAAAAGTGTATTAAAAAGTGTGTAAAATGTATAAGAATATGTGAAAGTGTAATAAAAAGTGTAAAAGATATAATAGAGTGTGTTTTCTTTATTTGTTTGTGTCCTTATAGTGTGCCCAATGAGCACACGTTACCAAGACCCTTGTAATTTTAGCATTTCAATGGCTATTAGAGTTTAGTTTGTAAATGTTGCTAAAACATGAACGCCCCGTTTGGATGCCGGAGATGATTTGGGTGGATTTGTAACGAGGGTGGATTTGAAGGTGGATTTGTAATGAGGGTGGATTTGGTAATGAGGGTGGCCCCACCTCATAAGAAGGGTGGATTTGTTAGTGAGGTGTTTGGATGGTATTTTGAGAAGGGAGATTTGGAGGGTGGATATGAGGGCAAATGACTGAATTGCCCCAAGTTTATTAATTTAGTAAAGAAAATGTATTAATTTTATTATAATTACAAATAAATACATAATAGTTACAATAAATGCACAATAAATAATTTAAGCTATAAGATTTAATTATACTTAATAAATTAATTAATTTTTATAGTGTAAAAATTAATTTTCAACATATTAATTAAATTTTCGAATCGAAACTTTTTTTTAGTTGTGTTCACGTGATTGCATCCGATGCATATCGATTCAAGAGGTGAGTTGCAATCAGGTGTGGTACACCTAGGAAAAAATGACAAAGTTAGTGGTCAAAGAAATATATAATTACAAGTGTCACATTATGAGTGGAACAAAATTTAAGTAAAATAATTGTGCCCACACAGGATAAAAAAAACCCTTTTATAGAGAACACTCTTCATCTTCTTCTTCCTCAAGCCCAGAAACACCAGATCAAACAAGCAGACGACGACGACGACGATTGCAGGTCGGACGACGACGACGACCGCAGATCGTAAAGTTTCTCCCTTCTCTCTCTCTCTCTCTCTCTCTCTCTCTCTCTCTCTCTCTCTCTCAGATCTGTGTGATTTCGCTACCAACAAAATGCCCGGATTTGAAGGGGTAAAATAGGTAGGAATTTCACCAAATCCGCCCTTGTTTGCTAACGACAGGGTCTAGTTTGTCGTTGGCAAATCCGGATGAAGCCGGATTTGGACTCCAAACAGTGAATCAAGTCTGGGTTGCAAAATGACATCCAAACGCCGGATTGTGGTGGGCCCTAGATTACAAATCCGGGTGTGAGGCAAATCCGGGTGCCATCTCCGGCATCCAAACAGGGCCGAAATGCGGTATTTTAATACTTTATATTTCCTAATATGACATGAAATCTGTAACGACCCGGATTTTAGCCCTATTTTTTTTTTAAAAATAGATTTATTAATAAAATCTAGAAATGATTAAATTTATTTTTGTGATTTAGTGGTCCTAATCCCATTACACTATCCAGTTACCCTAACCAAAAATCCTAAACTACGGTCTTGATGTTACTAATTAAGCTCCCTCCTCTCTTATCAATCAACCATCATTCCACCATCAACTATGTTTAACCTTTTTTGGCACCACCTTTTCCCTATCCAATTAAAACTCAACACACTCCCTAAACACTTTCCTCTAACCCCTAGTCACAAGCCCTAACCTCTCATTTGTTTACCCATGAGATTATGACTAAACTATATCTTATATTCCCCCTCCCCATTTGTTTGGGAGAAAAGCAAGAGAGAAAGAACCATCCCTCCACCATCTTCTTCTTCTTTTTTTCTTTTTTTCATTTTATTTTACCGAGAGAGAGTTGGCTGGGGAGTGAAGAAAAGAAGAAAGAAAAAGAAGAAAGAAGAAGATGAAAGGAGAAGAAGTTTCGACGCGACCGAGGCCCATCCAAATCACTACGGTTTAGCTTAATCTTCGGAAGAGAGGTAGGTTACATCCTACTGAACCCATCGGTATATAATAAGTCGATTTTCGTTGAGTAGAAACAAAACCCGAGCATTTCGTTAGTTGCAAGGTAGTGTAAATTCGTTTTTGACATTTTGAGCTACTGGGTCCCATCCAAAACAATCTGAACCAAACTTTTTCCGTGATAGAAATGTAGTTCATTTCATAACGAATGTTTTGATATATAATACGTTGATTTTTGTTAAGTAGAAATAAAACCCAAGCGTTTCGGTCGTCGGGAAGCAGTGTATATGCGTTTTTGACATTCTGAGCTACTGGGTCACGTCCAAACCACTTCAAATTCAACTTTTTCTGTGATAGAAATGTAGTTCATTTCATAACGAACGTTTTGATATATTATACGTTAATTTTTATTGTGTATAGACAAAACTCGGACGTTTCGATCAGTGGAGCGCATGCCTATCACCTCACTCGGTAGAGCCACCAACTTGTAATCAAGTGAATAGTTTGGACAGTCGACTACCCCAGGCCTAATTTTTGATTAATTACAGTTTGACCCCTAAACTTTAGATTAATTATTGTTGGGTCCCTAAACTTTAGATTTCTAACATTTTAATCACAGATTTTGGTTACTTTATATTTTAACCTTGTATTGCAAAATTTTGTGTCACATTAGATTAAACATGATCTAATTTAATTACCAAGTACATGATCAGACTAGGAAATGTGCCCGTAATTATCTCTTGACCATTTTTTGCAACCGTACTTGTTTATTTATTAGACATGTTGATTATTATTATTGCAAGTATTAAGATTTTAGAAAATGGTATACATTTCTTATATTATCACGTGGGTTTTAATAAGGTATTTTACGTTTTACTCTTCGTTATGGCAAAATTACAATTTTACCCTTGTATAAAGTTTTATTTACAAAAGGCCCCTAAGTTAGTAAAAATTTTGCGAAGGACCCTAAAACCGTGAATTACTTTTGTTACCCTTATACTTACTTAAAATTTCGAGGGCGACCCCTTATTTCTATAAATTACATTTATGACCCTATACTTTATTTAATTACATTAAGACCCCTTGTTTTCAATTACTTTGGTTTGTGATGACTTGTGAATCGTGTTATTTGATTTTGTGACCCTTAGAATATCGTTATCGCTTTGCTTCTTCTGTTGTGCGCACTTATCATGAAATTGTTGAATGTTAGAATGGACACTTAGGATCCCGGGTTGGGTGATCGTACGCAGATTTCACGTAGACGTTGAGGTTAATGGAAATTGGAAATGAATTGATTTATGGAGAGTCACCCCGAGTTTTGTTGAATGGCAGACAACCAAGTGATTTCGGTTTTGAGGATTATTTGGCAGCCTGCCAGGATTTCGAAACTCTAGGATATGACAATCTGTGATTACTTCATTTGAATTTTGAGGCGTTAAAAGGGTGGATGTATTATAGACCGAGTTACGGCTATATACCTACAGGAGCTGACAGTTGTCACTCGTAGCCCAGTGGTACAGTCAGTCCCTGGGAAATTCATCCTTGTGAGGCGGTTGACGGTTGGATTAAGTACGTAACTTATGCCTTCCGTCCGGGCTCCCAGTCAGGGCAAGCAAGAGGGGAGTTTAATCACGGATTGGTCATAGTCCCTAGTGGTTATTTGGGAGGAAAGTTCTCTAGGTTGAGAACTTAGATGAAAATGTAAGTTAATGGCTAATAGTGAACTCAGTTATCTGTTTACTCTTTTATATACTGCTTTTCAATCATATATATTGTTCTTTTATGTTAGGTAAGGGTTGGGGGTTAGAGTAGCTATTGAGTGATTTATCGCTCACGGTATTACACTTCGTGTGACCCTGGTATAATACCATGATGTTGCTTCGCGACTCGGACGTATTATGCCAGATTGTGATCAAACGTGAGGTGTAGGTGTCGAGGGCAACGCTTATTTTGGAACAAAAGGTTTTCCAGTGGATCAGGCTCAAGAGGAGCATTGGGATCAAGATCTCAACCTTAACCTGTAGAGCCAATCTCCCTTATTTTTTGTGTTGGAAAATTGTAATCTAATTTCCCAAGAAAGTACTATGTTATTGTTGTAATCGAACTAAGACAATTATGTTATTTCCGCTGCTTAATTAATGAGATCCTTTTTATTTATATTAATCATTTATAAAATGATTTAAATTAATTCTTCCGAAAATCGGGGCGTTACAAAATCACTACTACAAAAAGGTAATAAGATCACGCCTCAAAAATAAGAAAGATCTCAGTTTTTGTAAAAACGTGATAAAAAAATAAGAGTTAGATTTTTTACCACAGTTAAGTACATAAACCGAGATGAAAGACAGTTTTAATCTCGGTCATCTATAAAACGTGATTGAAAATGAAAATAAAATTAAGCTTCAATCTCAGTCATTTAAAAAGTGTGATTGTAAGTAAGATGAGATAATTTCATTTTTATTTTTAATCACATTTTATAGACGATCGAGATTAAAACTGTATTTCATCTCAGTTTATATACTTAACCGTGATAACAAAAATCTAACTCTAATTTTTTATCACGTTTTTACAAAAACTGAGATCTTTCTTATTTTTTCTGTCTTGTTAAAGAAAGCTCAGAATGTGATGGATATGGGAGAACGGTTGGGAGTAAAATTTTATGGGGAGAAAAGTTTTCATTTGATGAAAATTATTGAGTTGGAAGATCTTTATTATACTGAGAAAGAGAAGATGGATTTAGATGTTTTGATAGAAAGAAATTTTGCTGAATTAGAAGATGGGACATCCCTTTTAAACCAAAAAAAATTATTGTCAGAAACTCATAGAATATGTGTTTAACCAAAAAAAATATCTTTGTGACCAAAAATTAAACTTTCTCAAACAAGCTAGGAAACTATAAGAGTACATAAAGCCTAGAAAATCATAGTCAATGCTCAAGAAACTAATATGGGCAAGTAAAAGACTTACAAAAACTACTATATATATTAAATAGTTCAACAACATAATGAAATGCATAATTTGTGGGGTGGATAGGTGTTAGTTGTCTTGTGGAAGAGGTCAAAGGATCAAATCTAGATGAAAGCAAGGTTTGCACGGTATGGCAATTTTTGGACACCTATATTAGTGAGATTTTTTTTTTCATCACGGTTTTTTCCATTTTTTAATCATGGTTTTACTAAAAACTGATATCTTTTCTCTGTAAACAATCACGGTTTTTAGGCAAAACTGAGATGTTATATTGTCAAAGATCACCGTTTTCTTATGGTTTTAATCACAGTTTTTCATGAGTTTTCATCACGGTCTAGAACCGTGATTGAAAGATGGGGACTTTTAATCACACTAGGTTAGATCACGGTTTTTCGACCAAGATTAAAAGTGAAAGATCACACCAAAAGACTGTGATCTTTATGTATGTGCACTACAAGAATTTCTGACTTTTGCAACAGTTGGAAATGTTGCAGAAGATGGCCAAAACTGTTACTAAAGGCCCAAATGACCAATACCAACGTTTGCTCAACTATCGCATGAAGTGTTACAATATATCCGTCACTGTAGGGTTCTAGTAACACTTTTGGCAACCGTTGGTACCACCATTCTTTTTAGTAACGGTTGTTTTAGTAACGTTTACAACTGTCGCAACACCACAATTTTGACACACGTCATTGTTGGACTTTAGTAACACTTGGAACCATTACAATAGACCCTTCTTCTTATTTTTTAATACCAGCTATAGCAATACTTGAAACCGTTGCTATAGACCCCTTTTTTTAAATAAAAAAAATCACCCATATATATGCCATTTATTTTCATATTATACCTAGAAACCAGTTATCAAATAACATGCCCATAAAGCTAAAAGTCTACGAATTGCTATTTCCTTCAAAAATAAACCTTGATACCATAATTCAACGATCACATGAACTTGTCTAAAGTAAAGAGTATACCTTGGCTAAGACTAATTGTTCAGACAAAAATGACAAAAACTATCATAAGTTTTCCTTTAATAAAGTCCTCCATCAAAATAGATATCCGCAACCAGATTCTTCCATATTGTCCTACTACCTGCAATAAAAAAGTCAATGAAAATAACTAAATAATGTAATGCACAAAAAAAAAAAAAACAAAGATACTAAACACAATTGGTAGCAGCTAGCGTATAAACTTCCCGGCCAAAGTTCCAGAACCAACTACAGAAATAAGCACAAAAGAGATTCTTTTGGATTCAGGAGCCAGGTTACGTGCGGGGAAGGTTTTATTGAAAAATGCACCCCGCTCGCCTGGGAAATTCCCGGTCTCTACTAAATAATTTGTGGGATTTTTGTGGAAAATATTTTGTTATGGAAACTTTAAACAAATATACGAATAAAATAACGAAATCATAACGGAAATAAAATTAAATACAAAAGACTAAATGGTAATAAACGGAATACAGGGGGTAAACTCTAATAAAAAGAAGATTTTAAACGAACAGAAAGAAACGAAAACAGGGGCTAACAGAGGAGAAACAGAGGAAGAGTTTTTATTTCAAACAGAAGCCGTACGGCTCCTCTGTTGAGGCCGTACGGTTGGTACTGCAAGCCGTACGGCTTGCGTACAACTACATTTTTGAAAATTTTGTTTCGGGACCAGTGTGTCCAAAATTTGTTCAAAGTTTGATCTTTCTCTTTCAAATCAGCCCCAAATAAACTGTTTTTGTTTGAAAACGAGTTGTTGAAGTAAAATTTAGTTCCGGTGCGGATCGTACCATACGTTTATCGAGAAAAATCACTCGGTACGGGTCCGGAAAGCCGGTTTTTGTTTTGAAAATGATTTACCGAGTTAATATATGGTTGTTGAAACCATTATCAACTCAGGAACACCCTCGGAGAGCCGCGATTGAAAACCGAAGCTCAAAACGATTTTTGTACCTTTCTGGAACTCGAAACAGATGCTGGAAACTTCGGATTTTTCGTGTCCGAACTACGGAAATGAGATTTGATATAGCTTGGAGTGGTATGGAGGATTTGGTTTGGGAGAATTGTAAGGGAATGGAAAGAGCAAAGGTTCGGGAAGGTTTACTGGTGGTTTCGAATGAAAATTTCGTCGGAATTTTCTTGGTGTGTTTTTTTTTTTAGAGGAGAGCATGAGGGTAGTATTTATAGACGAAGAAAAACCACAGAAGCAGGCAAAAGATACGGGGGAATGATGAGATTCCTGAGCTGTTGATTTTCCGGGATTTTTTGCAGAGGATAACGATACCCGCCGTACGGCTCCTAAGAGGGGCCGTATGGCTTGCAAGTTGGAGCCGCACAGCTTGTAAAGGAAAAAGTGAGCCGCACGGCTTGAGACAGGAGTCGTACGGTCTGTGTGATGTTCCCAATTTTCTGGACATGTTCCAAGGTAGTTTGATTGTTCCTTCGTCATTGGGGATGCACGGGTATCAAAATTGGGGTGTCTACAGATTCATTTCTAGGGCTTTTCAAATCTGCTTGTGCATAATTTTTTTATCTTTGGGGCCGATTGAAAAGGATGGTTGCTAATGTTCCCAAAAAGAGATTTTTGAAAAGCATTTGAAAAACCAATTTTGAACAGCAACCAAATAGGGAAGGTGTTTTCCAATATTATCTAGTGAAGTAAAACAACACTAACCTTTGCGATTTCTCTTAATTCTCTAGTGAAGCTAATGAAGAAAGCAATGCATATGATTTCTAGCTTTATTGAAAATAGGCTTGTTACTAATTGGGAAGCCAACATTCATGTTATTTTTCGGTTTCTTGATAGTTTGGTTTATTAATTATGTCAGCACAATTTATGGGGAAATAGTCTAAAGAATAATATATAACTAAGGAGGCGCAAAGGATTTGTCTCTTCCATTGCTGCTTCATAGTTGTGTCTAGAAATTATGTCAGCACAACACCGTGGATAAAACTTGTCTGTACTATTTTTCATTCTAACTTCAAACTTCCCATTGCCAGTTCATTTCGAACTCCATTAGAATCCCAATCTTTTCCTCTTTTCCTTTCCATTCGCAATCCTAGCGATTGAATTGGTAAATGAAATCGGAAAGGGAAAATTGGGAATGTGTGTTGCTCGGAATCGGATGATATGACATCGATTTTGCTAGGATTGGTGGCGGCAATGGTCATTGCGATGGCGTTTTTCATCATTTGTGTACCTCCTCAAACTAAGAGAGTTGCAATTTACCATTGCTCTTGAGATTATTACCAGATATATTGCTCATTGGTAGGCTAATTCATATGTTTAGCTTGTTTTTCAGTGTTTTATTGCTTAATTTGTAGAAGTGGGAAATTTGCAGTTCTATGTGATGCATCTGTAGCATTAATAAGTAAGACGAAGATGCATATATATGTAGCATCAATTCAATATCCATTTTGGTCTGTCTCCTTATACATTATACAGTTATGAGAAACTCTAGAGAATCTTCTGATACGACATATTGCTCATGTGTCACAAAATAAGACTCATCATAGTCCCATTCAACTTTCGAGCCTTTCTTTTTTGTAGGTTTCGATGTGTTTTTGTTGTCCTTGCAAAAATCAGGGTGATCAAATAGTATAAATAAACGCTTGGCTGAACTATATTTATTTGAATAGAAATGGAAGGTTGTGGTCTAATTGTCCATCACTCTTTTGACAACATTTCTCATAGTTCTCTGTTTTTGCTAATGGCCGTAAATCGTTAAGGCTTTCAGTGTTTTGTGTTATGCCAAAGCAACATAGTTCTCCAAGTTAAATGGACTCCTTGTTCTAGGTGTACTCAACTTTGACAAAAGAAAGCAAAGAGTACAAGAACCGCATTACAAAGACATTACTTGAGCTTGACTGAATTTTGTGTGAAACGTGCTTGTTGTATAAACAAGTTAAGCTTGAGTTCATCTTGTAATGCCTCATTTATATATTGAGATCCTAAAGTTTTTTAGTTGAATGAGAAGTTAGCACAGTATATGTGTATTTCATTTTATGCTAGTGCACTTTTTTGTACGTTGCTTGTCTCTAGTATCCAATTATGTGTAAGCTTATGCATTGGCATTGTTGGATATTGAAGGACAAGTGTCGCTGGAAACTTTGTTGTCACAGAAGCCGTATATTCTGCATTGTTGCTGTCGTCTAACATGATCATTGCTCTCAGGTTTTTCATTGTCCCTTACAAGTAATTACTAGTTGAGCTTGGGTTTTTTTTCTTCTAATGTTTGTGAGTTTTGATCCATTGACTCACTGTTAACCATATCTTCATGATCTCTTAGGCTAACTAATCTATTATGTAGAAGAAGCTAGGGACTTCTAAAAGGGAAAGGGTTTTAGAATGAGACTTGGGTTTAGTAAGGCAGTATGCGGATAAATAGTTATGAATGTACTATTGCCCTTAATAGCTAGATTTTTTTTTTTTTGATGGGCAAAAGAAATATAGTAAAATTCGACGAAGAATACGTCGAGGGAATACATAAGTTCAGTGAATAGCTGAATGGAATGCAAAAAGGACAAGGTAACATAATAAGGAGACACAGCTCCCAGCCAAACAAGATATCCACTTAAACCTTTAGCCAAACAAGACATGAAACAGCCTCCATCAGTAGCATCATCAAGATTAGTTTTATAGACCACCAAAATGGTAGCCAAACTACTTCAAATACCACTGCAAACCCTTGGAATAACACCGCATTTACTAGCTCTAACAATCCCAGCAACCAGATTTCTCAATTTACCAAAAACCCATTGCAGATTGAACCAGAGATAATTGCAGCACAACAACCAAAATAGCAAGACAGCAGAACAGCAGACAATGAACACCAAAACAACAGACATAGGATTCAAACCGAACCGGTAAATCAGTAGAAAAAATAAAGCAGTAGAGACCTCCCAAAAACATTCAAAATGCATTTAATAGCTAGATTAAATTATAATTTCTTAATTCAGTAGATTTTTTGTCTCTATTACGGGTATTAGGACTGACATTCAACATATTGGTATTTATCAAAATGCATGTTTCCTAATTTGAACAAACTTGTTATTTGTAGGTGATAAAAAATGGATAAGAGTTGGATGTCCATAAAGAATAGAATAAAAAGTAAGGAATATAGAGAAGGAGTGAACTCTTTTATTGAATTTGCAAAGGGGAAAGTAGGCCTTGGAGATGATATTTGGTGTCCCTGTGTTGATTGTATGAATGATAAAAAATGATCCACTAATGATGTTAAGATTCATTTGATCCTCAAAGGAATATGTCCTTCTTACAAGACTTGGGTCCTACATGGAGAATATGTTCCTGTGCATGAGCCACATGTATCAAATGATGCTCGGCCCCGTAGCGAAAGTAGTACAGATAGAGTGGAAGGGCACAACCTCGAGGATATAGACGAATTGCCTGGTATGTTGGAAGAGGTATATAGGGGTATGTTCGTGAATGGAGATGACGATTTAGCTGATAGCATGGAGAGGGAGAATGTGGGGAACTTTGATAAATTTTTTGATGATGCTCAACAGCCCCTTTTTCCAGGATGCAAATCATTCACTGTGTTGTCGTTTGTTGTCAAGATGCTTCATATTAAGGGTCACAACAAATGGAGCAACTACTCATTCAACATGAATATGAAGATATTCATGGAGTTGCTGACAGAATGGAATGAGAATGTTCCATGGACCATTTATGAAGCCAAGAAATTCTTACGTGATTTGGGTTTGGGGTATGAGGCCATTCATGCTTGTAAAAATGATTGAGCACTTTTTTGGAAGGAAAATGAAAACCTGGAGAAATGCCCAAAATGTGGGGAGCCTAGATATAAGTTGAACAAGGGTAAGGGTAAGAAGATCCCTCACAAGATATTGCGGTATTTCCCTTTGACCTCGAGGTTGAAGAGATTTTACATGTCAAAGAAAACTGCTAGAGATATGAGATGGAACAAGGATAAACGGGTCGATGATGACAAATTGAGGCATCCGGCTGATGGTGAAGAATGGAAGAATTTTGATCTTCAACATCCTATGTTCGCTAGCGATGCTCGGAATGTGAGGCTTGGACTAGCCACCAATGGTTTCAATCCTGCTTGACCGATTTCAGTGTTAAAAATAACACGAATATAGACGCGTCCCAAGCGCAGGACTCTCGACCGATGTAGCATAATATCCGGAAGTACCGGAGTCGAATCCACAGAGACGGACGAACGTGTGCAGGACTCAAAGATGACGGGTTCACAGTTCATCTTGGCTCTTAGGTAGCCACCCCTTGTTCAAAGAGATTAATTTACTAACTAAACTACCAGACTAAATTAACTAAAAACGGATTTAAAAAGGAGAGTACAGCCGTAGGAACCCAGTGTCCGCGACTAGCCTAACCAATGTTTACTCGGGCCACAATTACTCTTTTTTTACTGATTTTAGAATAAGAAAAAGATCCCTAACAAATGCGCACCACCTGTCACCAGATTCCGTGTGCATTCGAATTCCGGCGATGCCTGGGTTTTGTTTGTTAGATGAGTTTCCGTTTCCTAAAACGCCGAAAATCAAGTTAATTCGGCTGAGGTGAAACATCGATTAGTCTAGTGCGCAGCCTTCTTCCGCAGCCTCCGCACTCTATACGACTACTCGCTCATGATGCTCAAGTAACAAATTATAATAACCCTAGATCTAAACATGATTGCAAATTAAAATATAGGAAAATAGAAAACAATACCGTAAATTGCAAGGAGAAATCAAACTTGACTATCAATACGAAACACCAATCCAAGAGCTGAAACTCTGAAAATCTGGAACAAACTTGAACGTATAATGATGGCCGAAAACTGTAGCCGAAAACTTCAAAACATAAAACCTAAATTATCAATGTGTAACCCTAATGAATGATAACAAAACGTATTTATAGTCATCGTCCCGCGAACCATCAAAACGGCATCATTTAGCTTTGCTAGACCAATAGGTATCGATACCCCTTAAAAGGGTAGCGATACCGAATCCTTAGACTCCTTCTTTGACTGATAAGCCGTAGGTAGGGATACCCCTTAGAGGGGTATCGATACTAAACCTTCTGGAACCAATTCGTCCCCTTGAAGCCAATTGGTATCGATACGGCTGTGGGGGGTATCGATACCAAGATCCTTCGACTTGCACTTTCACGACTCAAGCCTCAATCCTTGATTCCCACGCCCAGCTCCACTTCAAGCCATGCAAAAGCGCGCCAAAGTCATCCTTCTACTTGGTAAATCATGCAAACACCAAACACACCACCGTGCACGCATTAAACAGAAAATGAACATTAAACCGCACGTCTAACGCGCTAACTCCCCCTACTTAGGCGCTTATATTTACAATATTGCGCCTATCACACCCCCTACTTGAAGGTTGCTAGTCCCTAGCAACAAAAAGAACAAAACAAATAAATAAAAGGATAGATCTTTTAAACCCCGGGGCGGCCCGTAGGGAGTGAAGTCTCGTGAGGGTTTTCAGCAGCGGTGATCACCCACAAAACACAAAGGACTCGGACACTTCGAATGCGACTCAACCCAATTAATCACCTCTAAAAGCACTACAGTAACTTTCAAGCAAGTCAAAGGCAAGATATTTCATTCATGGATAAAGTTAAACAAATGAACTCCATACCAAACTTAGCACAAAAGTTAATCCTCTCACCTACGATCGGATAGCGAATTTTCAAATGGCATGCTTGAATGAAAAGCCACATATAGAAATTCACCAACCTCGAGAACAGTTCACACACCGTTGATAGCCCAATAACTCTTTAAGCACACTCCTTCCCTTTTCTCTTCTTTTTTTTTTACTTTGCATGGTCGTGCAATGCCGGATCTCTCGGGCTTTCAAGTTGACTCTTTAGCGAGCTTTGGGTCGGTTATCCCCAAGCCAAACGGCCTTAGAGCACCAGGTTTTAAGAGACCCCTACGGACTTAATTGCTCAAGTCAAAAAGGCTTATTGAGATCCAAGCTAACCACATTAAGCGATACTTTCACAAGGTCTATCCATCTTTTGACGCGAACAACACGGTGGGAGCATACCCCGATTGTCCGGTTACTACTCAATGGACGCCCGGATAAGCATTAATCAATATAGCACACGTAACTCTTTTTTTTTTTTTTTTTTAGAAGGAGTTCCACAAAAATCTCATCAAACAAGTTAACACATACCAGATTACCAATGACACATGAACCAAACTCGAGACCGGTAATTCATAAAGTGGGACAGTGTGTGTGTGTGAGCATGCTTTCAAGTGACCAAATGCTATCCAACTATAGATGATACGGGCTAACCAAGTACTTCTTCAACATCATGTTCACAAGCTTAGTCTATCCATGAAATCATATCGAGACTCCGACTCGCACAACAACCACTATAGTGCTAATTAACAGTCATCAACCAAGAATAGTTACACCCAAGCATCCAAATTCCCCTTTTTTTTTGAAAAACATGTATTTTTTTTTTTTGAAAAACATGTACGAAGTACACCCTCCCCCCAACTTAGAACATGCTATGTCCTCAGAGCATGAAGACAAACATATAAATGGAAGAACAAGGGAAAGAGATGGACCGTCGGATGGCAGCCAACCATCATGACCCCGGCCGATGTATGGGGAATTTGCCATCATTGTTGCGTTTCGTCATCAGAACTGCTTTCAAGATCCGCTCCTTCGGACCTAAGGAGGTCCACATCTAGTCACACAGAGCCGCGCCAAAGCTTTATTGGACTGACAACCGCCACACTTAGTGGCACCCCTGCTTGAGGCTCCTGAATGCCTCACTTACTCCGGCGGAGAGGCCCAAACTACCAAGGCTGGTGTGGTAGCATGCGCGTCCTGCAAAAGACTTAAGAACCAACTACCTACTAGGCAACAAATGACATCAGTACCGCCCGCTCGTAGTAGCCGGGCCACAAGGAAAATAAAATGAAAAAGAAATAAAAAGAATGTGCTTAATAGAGAGAGAGAGAGAGAGAGAGAGAGAGAGAGAGAGAGAGAGAGAGAGAGAGAGAAAGTTTAGCCAAACGTGGATTTTGAGTACTATGAACATTCCACTCCACTTCAAACTCTTTGCTAAAAACTGAACTCGGCTAGACCACAAGAAAAGATACTTCGAGTAAAGCAATTGCCGAATTGTTTTGAGAAATTGAAGTGCCTCTAAGTGCTCATGTGAAACCAAATTATTTTTCACGCAGTGGACATAATTTGCGATAGAAGGAAGATAAACAAAATCGTAATCTTCAACACCAATAAAATCAATATGTTCCACTACCGTCGACTTCGACTCTTCTACCACAACCTCCTCCGCCAAGGTTGGTTTCTCAACCAATTCCTCCTCAACAAAGTCTTGGTCCCCAAAAATAAGAGACTCACTCTCAAACCCGTAATTTTTGTACAATTTTTCCGGAATAATGTTGGGTAAATGTGAGGAAATAAATTTTGACTTGAGGGGTCGAAGAGAGAGCATTTAAATGCATTTGGGTCTTTTTAAAGTACATTTGGAAGTTTTGGGGTGTAAGTGCAAGAGGGTGAGAGTATATAACACATTTTAGTCTTGCATTTTTTCAAAAAAAAGAAGAAAAACAGCCATCTCTCTTCCTCTCTCTGCCGACAGCCCCCTCTCTCCTCTTTCCTCCATTTTTCTCTTGCTCCAAGCTCAAAAATCCACAAAACCTCAAGTCCCCTTCATAAACCCCACCTAAAATCACCTCCTTTGCGCATTTTGAAGCTTGGATTGCACTCATTTCGCACCAAGAAACCCCATTTCGGGTTGGAGCAAATTGGAAGCTAGGGTTTTCATTTACCCACTCATTTCAAGCAAATTTCTTGAGGTAGGAAGACAAATTCTACTCCCTCTAGTTGTATTTAGATGATGTGTAGCATATAGTTTGTTCTTGCTCTCAAATTCCATCAAATTCATAAGTTTCTCCCATGGTTGGCTTGTTTGGGCAAATTTTTGTGATCTATTATTTGGTAACTTGTTTGATGCAATTGATAGTTGTTTGGCACTCCCTTGAAGTCCATTAGTTACTCTACATATCCAATTTTTGGCTCTAAGCTTCACATTTATGTTTGGGTTGAAATTCCACACCAAAAATGGTGAAAATCTGTTAGCTTACTGGACAGTATTGCTGCTGCCCCTGTTTTCCAGAGCCTATCCCCTGTTTTGGGGTGGTTTTAGGCCACCCTTTGATGCCCGTTTGGTCCCCGATCGTCCATATCTTCGTGTTTTTGACCCAAACCATCATTTTGAACATCGAATCCACCTTGAATTCATAAAATTAACCATTGGACACGTGAATTAACAAATTTTATGTTTGACGTATCGGACACGTGCCGGTTGACACATTTTTGGCGAAAATGGTGAACTATTGAAAAATGGGATTTTTGGGAACTTTTGAAAGACAAATGGTTTTGAGTTGATATTATTGGATAAAATGAATTCTAGGGATCACCCATTTGGTGACCCTGACCATGGGTGCACGGAGCCCGCGAAATCCGGCAAGGGTGCACGGAGCCCATGAAATCCGGCAGAGGGACTTTTCCCTATTAAAATTTATGAACATTTTCTTATGAAATGACGGTTATGATGAATTTGGTTAAATTTGGTAGATTTGGCTTTCGGTATGTGAAAATGAGGATTTTGAGAACGACTTGGACTTTGGTGGGATACTTAAACTTGTTTTTGGACCCTTGGACACCTTTTGAATACACTTTGCTTGCTTCGTGGTTGGGTTATAGCCTTCCGTTCATTCCTAACTTTGTACTTTGGTCGTGCCCATCATCGTACTCATCTATTATGCATGTATCATGTTTATACACCTAGCGTTGGTAGAGTAGTTTTCCTACTGGGCTAGTGAGCTCAACCTATCAATTTTCAGGTTCACGACATGGAGCATGAAGTTGGATGCGTATGGATTGACATTTGCTTGGAGCTCACACATGCATGAAGTTATTTTCCCATCTTGTATTATATTTTTGGAAAGATGGTTTTGTAACTTCTATAGTTTATCTTTTTGACTATTGGCAATGTAATAACTTTTAAAATGTTGTACTCATGCATTCGGGCTATGGTCGCTAGTAGTTGGAACTTGTTATCCGTAATGGTGAGACTTTATCTTGTTAACTTTGACTATTCTAATGGAAATTATGAGACTTTGACTTGTTCCACGTGGATTTTATTTATTTTTGAGTTATTAAATTTGAGGGCGTGACAGTTTGTCCCAAAAACCCCCGTCACTCATCACGTCCAGATATTGTTGACTCTTTTGAGAAAGTCCTCTATAAAAATAACAAACTATTTCAGAATACTCATAGACATGATGTGTGACGTTTTTGAGAAAACCCTTGAACCTTGCCCAACATTCACTAAAAGACTCATTCTCCTTTTCAACAAATCTTCGAATTTCACTCTCTGCCAAAAGACTCCTTGGGATTGCCATGCGGGTCTCATAGTCCCAAAAGGGTTCAGGAATTGGTGTCAGTTGACTCGAAAAAATGTCTGAGTAATTCTCGTGATCCCAAGAGGACTCAAAGGTACCCGGTTGACTTGAAGGGATATTTTCGTAACCCCAAGATTGACTCGAAGGAATACCTACTTGGTTCTCAAAATTCCAATAGGGTTCGTTAATTTGTGCAAATTTACTCAACAACATACTATGGTGTCGCTCTAACTCCCCAGGGGTATCAAGAAGGCCCATCAGATTTTATTTTATTTTATTTTATTTTTTATTTTTTCAACTCAAAACACAAAACAATTACTACTCGACTGACTCCAGATGACTCAACCAAGAAACAAAAAGATGCTAAAAACAAAAGACACTTTTTTTTTTTTTATTGACTCAGATAAAAACACAAAGATACTAAACCGACCCGACTTCTTTGAACACACGTTGCCGTCCCCGGCAACGGCGCCAAAAATGCTTGACCGATTTCAGTGTTAAAAATAACACGAATATAGACGCGTCCCAAGCGCAGGACTCTCCACCGATGTAGCATAATATCCGGAAGTACCGGAGTCGAATCCACAGAGATGGACGAACGTGTGCAGGACTCAAAGATGACGGGTTCACAGTTCATCTTGGCTCTTAGGTAGCCACCCCTTGTTCAAAGAGATTAATTTACTAACTAAACTACTAGACTAAATTAACTAAAAACGGATTTAAAAAGGAGAGTACAGCCGTAGGAACCCAGCGTCCGCGACTAGCCTAACCAATGTTTACTCGGGCCACAATTACTCTTTTTTTACTGATTTTAGAATAAGAAAAAGATCCCTAACAAATGCGCACCACCTGTCACCAGATTCCGTGTGCATTCGAATTCCGGCGATGCCTGGGTTTTGTTTGTTAGATGAGTTTCCGTTTCCTAAAACTGCCCGAAAATCAAGTTAATTCGGCCCCGAGGTGAAACATCGATTAGTCTAGTGCGCAGCGCCTTCTCCCGCAGCCGCACTCTATACGACTACTCGCTCATGATGCTCAAAGTAACAGAAATTATAATAACCCTAGATCTAAACATGATTGCAAATTAAAATATAGGAAAATAGAAAACAATACCGTAAATTGCAAGGAGAAATCAAACTTGACTATCAATACGAAACACCAATCCAAGAGTCAAACTCTTACTCTTAAAATCTGGAACAAACTTGAACGTATAATGATGGCCGAAAACTGTAGCCGAAAACTTCAAAACATAAAACCTAAATTATCAATGTGTAACCCTAATGAATGATAACAAAACGTATTTATAGTCATCGTCCCGCGAACCATCAAAACGGCATCATTTAGCTTTGCCCGTAACCAATAGGTATCGATACCCCTTAAAAGGGTAGCGATACCGAATCCTTAGACTCCTTCTTTGACTGATAAGCCGTAGGTAGGGATACCCCTTAGAGGGGTATCGATACTAAACCTTCTGGAACCAATTCGTCCCCTTGAAGCCAATTGGTATCGATACGGCTGTGGGGGGTATCGATACCGAGATCCTTCGACTTGCACTTTCACGACTCAAGCCTCAATCCTTGATTCCCACGCCCAGCTCCATTCAAGCCATGCAAAAGCGCGCCAAAGTCATCCTTCTACCTGGTAAATCATGCAAACACCAAACACACCACCGTGCACGCATTAAACAGAAAATGAACATTAAACCGCACGTCTAACGCGCTAACTCCCCCTACTTAGGCGCTTATATTTACAATATTGCGCGCCTATCAAATCCCTTCGGAAATATGAGCACATCATATAGTATATGGCCCGTCATAGTTATGCCATACAATCTCCCTCCTTGGAAGTGTATGAAAGAGCCATTTTGCATGATGTCATTACTTAGCCCTGGTAAAATAGCTCCGGGAAGAGAGATTGATGTTTACTTGAGACCATTAATTGATGAGTTGAAGGAGTTATGGGAGCATGGCGAGCAAACTTATGATGCCTCTACCGGACATACATTTAGAATGCATGCAGCTGTCATGTGGACTATAAACAACTTTCCTGCATATGGTAACTTGTCTGGATGGTCAACAAAAGGTTATCTTGCTTTCCCAATTTGTAATAAGAATGCATCCTCGAAAAGGTTGAGGAATAAGATAGGATATACCGGGGCTCGTCGCTTCTTGCATGAGAACCATATTTGGCCGAAAGAGCAAACTCTTTAATGGTAAAATTGAAGATAAATTAAGGCCAGTTGAGTTGTCAGGGGAAGAGATATTAGTTCAAATTGATTTGGGGACATACAAGGAAATGGGAAAGAATCCAAACAATAAGAAGAGACAAAGGGAGGAAGATCGGGTTCTAAATTGGAGTAAGAGAAGCATTTTTTTTTAGTTGCCTTACTGGAAAACACTCAAACTTCGTCATTGTCTTGATGTCATGCACATTGAGAAGAATATACTTGACAACTTGTTGGGGACGTTAATGAGCATGGATGGGAAGAACAAGGACACGGACAAAGCACGACGAGATTTGGAAGATATGAAAATACGAAAGGAGTTGCATCTAAAGAAACGTAGAGATGGGTCATTTGAGAAGCCCCCGGCATTATATACTTTGGCTCCCAAAGAGAGGTTGGCTTTTTGCGAGTTTTTAAAATCAATTAAGTTTCCGGACGGCTATGCGGCGAATATCTCTTCTTGCGTGAATACTCAAACTGGAAAAATATCGGGCCTCAAGAGTCATGACTCTCATGTGCTTTTACAACGCCTTCTTCCAATTGGAATGCGTGGGTTCCTTAACAAGGAACTTGGTACAACATTATTTGAGTTAGGAAATTTCTTCCAACAATTATGTTCAAAGACATTAAAGAAATCTGATTTGGAGATTTTGGAAGATCAAATCGTACTTATACTTTGCAAGCTTGAGAAGTTTTTTCCTCCTGCCTTCTTTGACGTAATGGTCCACTTGGCTATTCACTTGCCTCGCGAGGCAATTCTTGGAGGTCCAGCTCATTATTGATGGATATACCCAATCGAAAGGTAACTGGTTTTCACTTTAGAGATAAGTTCAAAATAACATTCTTCTACTAGAATTATAAAATAGTTTATATGTCTATTTTATTTATAGGATTCTCGGAATTCTAAAGGGGTTTGTCTCCAATAAAGCTTATCCAGAAGGTTCAATTGCGGAGGCTCATACTTCCAAAGAGTGTACTACTTTTTGCTCAATGTATCTTAATAGAGTTGAAATAGTGTTTAACCGAGAAGGGAATGATGATGGTGGTGATCCTAGCCCGGGTTTGCCTATCTTCACTCAAAATATTCGTCCTTTTGGGTTAATTACAAGGGAACCTGATGTGCCTCTTACCAAAGTCGAACAAGCCCATTGGTTTGTCTTATTCAATAGCTCTGAAGTGGACCAATATCTGGAGTATGTTTCCTTAAAATGCAAACTTGGTTAAGATTCACTTGATTAGTCATTTAAGCCAAACTAATTTGTCATCTATTCTCTTACATGAATAGGGAACACCAAAATTTATTGAAGATTGATAATGCAATCAACATTCTCGCGAGGCAGCGTAAAGAATTTCCGAAGTGGTTCAAACATTGCGTAAGTGGAAAATTTATAACAACTTTGTCTCACAAGGTTTATTTGTGAAGGAAATTAATCAACATAACAAATCATTTTTGTGTGTAGATGACTCAATTAAGGAACCAATGGTCGCCGGAAGCAACCGATGAATTGTGGTCTTTGGCCAACGGTCCCCTTCCGATAGTGAAGCTGTACTCAGCTTGTATTTCTAATGGCATTCGGTTCCATACCCTAGAACGTGACAGTCGTCGCAAAACTCAAAATAGTGGGTTGGTTGTTGTAGGGGACCATGGAGAACAATCAATTAACTTCTTTGGTCAGTTGTGTAAAGTGTGGGAATTGACTTATTTGTTCAGACGTCGAGTTGTTCTCTTTGAATGTGAATGGTTCAATACTGGTGATAAGAAAACTTTTCGAGTCGATGCAAATTGCACAAGTATTGATGTGAGAAGTCAGTGGTTTAAAGATGACCCCTTTGTGTTACCGAGTCAAGTCCAACAAGTTTTCTACATTAATGATACTTCCGATAGTCGTGGCAATTGGAAAATTCTACAAAGATTCCAACATCGAGGGATATGGGATGTGCTAGAGATGGATGATTCAGAACTGGATGATGGTGAACATACTCATGTCCTGAACTATGCCTTTCAACAGGATGAAACGAATGGGGTTGTTCCAATTTCTGAGGAATATCCCACAACAGTACCTTTGCACCGACTTGATATCGATGCTGAAATTATTCCACCTGAGTTGTTTTTGCAGTCTCGTGGGCAAGAACAAGCTGGGGGTAGTGACGATGATGGCTTTATTTGTGACGATGAGGATGAGTCCTTTGATGAGCAGAGCGATGAAGAAGAAGAGGATATAAGCATTGACTCTGACTCTGATATAGATCCAGATATAGAGCCTTAGTTTGTTTCTTTTGTAATCTATATGACCAAAAGATTGACACGTTGGTTGTTTTTATATATGTTAATGCTTATGGTTATCACCTATCTAATTTTGTAACAATACGATATTATTTTCTATTTGTGGTTCAATCACTATTCTTGAATACTTGCTTACTTAAGCTCTTTTAAATTTTCATCATTCCATATAGTTAATAATTGGCACTACAAACCTTGTTTTACAGTTTGATTTCGTAAGTCATGGCTCCTGGGAAGAAGATGAGGTCATCGATTAGGAGGTCCTCTATGCCTTCACCATCACAATTGAGCCCAAGTGAGACTGTTGCACCATCTGATCAGCCCCAAAATGTTGCACCACAGAATTCTGATGCTTTGGCTGATGCACTTTCTTTGGCGCAGTCTACTAATGCAGGTAATCTTTGCTTGTGTTAGGCATGTAGCCTATTTAGTCTCAGGATTCAACCTAGTAATATTTCTAGCAACATCAATTGGATCAACATTTGCTAGACTGCACACAGGAAAGGAAAAGGACACATTCATACATCATTTATGGGTCATTTCTGGGTATTAGAATATATCCACAAATATCCGGACACAACAATGAACTGAAGGCATTTGACACCATGAGCAGCATACATCATAAGTCATTGCAGGACTTGGTTCAGTCTGCTTTTCAAAATTTTGTTTCAGTTAGTCAGCTTTGCAAATTCAAATAAGCACCAAGTGGTGTAACTATGGGATTTAAGCAAGATAGGAACAAATTTTAGAGCAAAATAACATCCGACTGCTGAAGAGATACCAGAGACTGCATCTGAAAGTTTTCCCATTGACGCTTTTGGCTAGTTAGTACTTCTAGATTATAAGTTCCATTTGGCACTTCAGGAGTATGCGAGAAGCCTTTTAGCACTCTAGAAACTTGATGCTGAAGTTTCTATAGTGGACTGTTACCATTTTCGTCCTTCGACGAGAATACCACAGATGGTCGTGGTGAACGAGGAGCAGTGGCCGTGGCAGCAGCAGCAACAACATCTCTTGCAACATCTTCTGTTGTTTGCATGAAGAATGAAGCACTCCAACTACGGCTACCGGAATCTTCATTCTTCTCCATATTTAAAGTTTTGCCTGCATGAATAAGTATAGTATTGCATGTTCAACAATCACACAAAACAAAAGTCTTGCGTGAACAACAATACAAATACAGGTAAGAACTCTGCATGATAGAAAAGTATATAAAGAATATATCAAAGTAATGGAGAAAAACTCTCGCAAGTAGAGCGTACACATTACACAAAGTAATGAAGACATGAGGGAAAACGCTTAAGCTTTCTTGATTACACTCCTACAAAATAGTGCCAGGGTCACAAAATTTGCACTTACAAGTTCTTTTTTTTTTTTCAGCACTTCAGTTGTGAGTTTTTTTTCAGCACTTACAAGTTCATTTTTAAAATCACTACAACAAAAGTTGGTTTCTATAGCATGCGAAAAATGCTATATTAGCCGGCGCTATAAAAAGGGTAAGACTTTCCATAGCATTTTTGGACTGCTATATTTTGTATATCAAATATAGCATTTCCTAGTTTCCATAGCATTTTATGCTTGCTATATTTAGTACATCAAAGATAGCATTTTAAATCTGCTATAATTTTGCATGTTTCCATAGCATTTCTTGACTGCTATTATATGTCTACGATTAATAATATTTTTAAAACGCTATTAAGTTAATTTATTGTATATTTTCTATAGCATTTTGGACCTGCTATATAATGTATGTTTTCTATTGCATTTTGAACCTGCTATTTATGTTTGACCATTCATTGCATTCTTTGGATGCTCTATATATACAGTACAATATTTTCTACAATCTTAATTTCATTGCATTCTTTGAATGTGTACCACAATATTTCGCACTGAAATTTTGGTACATATTCTAGTAACTTGAATTCAATTTCCATGCCAAACTCTTACAACAATAACAAAAAAAAATAAGAAGATTTAATCGACTACACATTCCTTGGCAATACGATCACAATATTCCATACAAAGCCCAAAAAGATGTCATTGTTTGAAAATCCAAACGATTAACATTACGCAAAAGAAAATTAGTATATTACAAGTTCCTCCAACTCATCTATCTATACCAAAAGTGGAGAACAAGCCTTGGCACCAAAATATCAACAAAAGGGCTTCTAAGCACTCCAATATCATATATCTTTATCTTCAGCAAAAATATCATCCCAAGGACTTCAACCAATTAAGCTATAACCAGCAGTAGGAAGATCAAATCTTTGATCAGCAAAAAGTGATGAAACAATTTCTTCTATCAACCCATAGACCTACACATGGTAGATGCAAATTGATTAAACATACACTCATTCATACACAGCAGCAACAGTAGGAAGATCAAATAATGATAGCAGACTTACTCCTCAACAAAATAAGGCAGCAAAGAAAATCATACACAACAGCAATTAACGGCAGCAAACAAATTAAGATAGCAACAGCCAACAAAAGTTATACACTCAGATAGATTATGATTTTTTTGTTTTTTTTTTTTGTAATCTTCGATTGGGATAGTTGATAAGCTGCCAAATGTGCCTAACATCCTAGAAGGCTAGAACTGTAAGATAGGGAACCATGGTTGATGTGTCCCAGACCACCAACCACTCTTCATATCAGCCAAATCCTATGAAGCACGGATACTCTATTTTGACCTCCGTATCGCGTATCAGACACGTATCGGATACGGATACGCTCGGATACGCTCCCGATACGTATCAGATACGTTTTTTAGAGTATCCGTAATTTAAATTAAATTTTTATTATTCGGATACGTTTTGGATACGCTCCGATACGTTACCGATATGCTCGGATACGCTCCCGATACGTATCGGATACGTATCGGATACATATCGGATACGTTTTTAGAGTATTCGGATACGTTTTTTTAGGGTTTTTTTAGTTTTTTTTTGTGTTGTAATGGTGAACCTGTCTAATGAAATTTTAGGAACTAAAAATTATATATATTTATTTATATATTTTTATATTTAACGTATCGTATCCGACTTTTTGGAAAAATCGCGTATCCGTGTATCCGTATCGTATCGTATCTCGTATCCGTATCCGTGCTTCATAGGCCAAATCCATAAGGCCGGGGAAGGGGTCAAAGGAGTGGAGACCTAGACTTGAGAGGATGAAAGTTGCAGCACATGGGCTGCAAAAATATAAAAGATCAGAAGGCTTGAACTGCATCGGTTTCTCACATCACTATTGGTTCTGAGTCAGTTTAGCCCATGAACTAATTGGCTCTAAGTTCAAGTTCGTAGGTTCTCCTTTTGGTTTTCTACAGGTTTGGGATTACACAAACATGTAGCTATTAACCCAACAAGTGAACTATATAATATGAATCAAGCAGCGTATATCATAGAGGAGTGCATAAATGTTGCATCCAGCAAACTGGGATAATTCAATTTTCTAAGGACAACAGATCACAGTTTCACAGTTTCTTTCTGAGATGGACAACAGATCACTGGAATCCAGCAATTATGAGAAATGTCAAGTTCAGACTACGAAGAAAAGAGAGAGCAGATGTAACTGAAGGAAATGCAATACCATTTATCAAATGAAAATCTGACATGTATAGAAATAAGTGAAAATTTATGAAACTGAAGCAAGACAAACCTATATACCTTTCCATCGACTAATAGGATGGTATGAAAGTTGCAATAAGCGTAACCCGAGAGAAGGTAGTACCTCCATCTCTATTGTACACTCAGATATATGTTCATGCATTCCACAAAAGCTTCATGGAACTGTCACATTGGAGCACTAGAAGTTAATTCCTTCTCTTTTTCTGATGATGTTGATATCATATAACCAAGTGTGTTAATTGAGGGTGTCGACATGTCGAGTACCAATAAGACGATAATCATTTTGTTAGCTTCTTCATAGGAGATAGGGATATGCAAGAATCCAAACACGAGAAACAAATCCCCAGCTGCTGTGCTGAGTAAGCAAAACTTCGACATGATATATAGATATATATCCTCATGATAATTCACATAAGTCAGTTTTCATGCCAGAGGAAGATCCTACTAAATTGGATGGACATGGTCCACATGGATACCATTTCCCATACCTGGGTATTGGGTATCCAACACAGGTAATTATTATATCTAAAAAGAGACTATTTAACCTACGATCACATTGATCCATGAGCAAGAACCGATCCAGGGGGCAACAGCAGTCCAAAGGATTTGGACAAAGATGAGGTTGCTGATCCCGTTGCAAAAAAAACAGAATTTCAGGAAGTTTGAGAGGCATTTGCCTCTCATGAACAAGTTCAAAAGGGGAGGGTCAAGTGTATTGCCAGAATTCCAACAAGTGGTTAAAAGGGCAGGGTCATACAATTCGTCTTAAAAGAGTTTATAGAACAGATCACACAACTTTGGAAGTGAAAAAAAAGTGCATTACCTTGGCGTAGAGTCCATAAGAACCTTGTCAGCAGGCCATGCAATAGTAGTCCCAACAACATCTTCAATTTTTTCCATAAAACTCGTAAGCCTCCACAAAAAGGCTTCACCTTTCTTTGGAACATCCACCCAAACTCTTATTGCGTTAGGTCCGAGAGGAAAATGATGAACAAATTCATTTGGATCACTCGAAGACCAATGTCCTTCAGCAACTACTTCCCCTGTCCCCGTCCAATCAAGCAACTTGCATTTGTCGCTATCAGGGGTAGTGGTAACCCTCTTTAGCAACAAGGCAACAATGTGCAGATCAGCATTTTGATGCAACGATGTAAAATAAGGCAACAGATCAGTTATGCTACTTTTTTCCGAATACGTAACTAAATAACTTCTTACCGAGGGAGAAACAATGGGTGTAGTCGGTGTTCCTTCAGCCGTTGCTGCATTTTCATCCTAGAAAGTTGAAAGAAGGAAAACAAACAAATTGTCATTACTCAAAGTAGTCAGAAATATCCACCACTGAAAGAAAATGGTAAACTACTTACTTGATTTTTCTTTAACTCATCAATTGTATCTTGCATCTGTGCCACTTGAGACTTGTACTTAACATTTTCTTCATGCAACTGAGCTAGATGGCCACTCATTTGTGATAATACAGATAATTTTGTTAGTGTGACTCCTTTTCCAAATGTTCTTAAACGACCATGCTTCTCGGGGCCAAGTACTTTACAAAGAGCATCTTCTTTGAGATTAGCTGAAGATGGTTTTGGTGTTTCTCGTTCAATTTTTTCCATAAGTGCCTGAAAATTGCAATATTCGAAGTCCATGTAAATGACTAATGTGAGATATGAAACAAATAAAACACAAAAATTGAGAACGAGCCTTTGCCTTACAATCTTATCTTCAACTTTTTTGTTTGCGGGATGACCAATTTTTCTCTTATGTCCTTCGGCCCAAACAGCGACTCTACTTGTGGATTTCTTTTTTTGTTTCTGGAGTAAGAACAAATACATGATCAAAGTGCAACATAAGTTAGGGTGGCGATACTACCACGACCTGAAAAAGCTTATTTGTCATAAACACTTATTTCGATGCTCCACAACTCTTGTAGGTCTTCAATGAGAGGTTGTAAATACACATCGATATCATTACCGGGTTGCTTAGGTCCTGGGATTAACAATGTCAGTAGAACATTTTCCCTCTTCATCCATAACCAAGGAGGCAAGTTGTATGTAACCAACATAACAAGCCAGCAACTGTATGTGGAACTCAAATTGCTAAATGGATTGAAACCATCAGTAGCAAGACCAAGCCTTAGATTGCGTGGGTCTGCTGAGAAAGACGGCCACTTATCGTTAATTATTTTCCACGCGGGAGAATCCACTGGGTGTCGCATCTTTCCATCATTACTTCCATGAGTGGAGTGCCACTTCAAATTTTCAGCCATTTCCGATGACCTATACATGTTCTGAAACCTCGGAATTATAGGCATATATCTCAAAACCTTGGCAGGAATTCCTTTTCTAATTTCCTTTGTCCGTTTATCCACCTTCCATCTTGAACTACCACATTTTGGACAATTCTCCAACGCAGCATTCTCTTTCCTAAACAAACAACAATCCTTCACACAAGCATGGATTTTCTCGTAACCCAATTGAAATGCTTGGAGAAAATTTCTAACTGCTTGTACTGAATCTGGCAATACATTATCCACAGGAAGCATACCATGCAGTTTATCCAAAAGACCGGCAAAACTTTCATCAGTCCACCCATTATCAGTTGAGTTTGTATAAAGTTACTATTGCGGATAACTTTGTATAGGTTAGGCAACCTGGGTATAATGGAGTTTCTGCATCTTCTAATGATTTAGCGAATTCCTCGTCTCTCCTTTCTTCAAGTGGTTCAACATGCTCGTCATCGAGTGCATATGCCGCACTATATAAGTTATATGCATCTGACATTTCCACTTCTCTAGGTTTTTGTACTCCACTTGGGTGCTCCCCATGATGATACCAAGTTGTGTATGTAGGATCCATTCCTTTTATCACTAAGTGTTCATAAACATTGTCAATGGATTGGTGACTAACATTTCGGCATTCTTTGCAAGGGCATAGAATTTTTCCAAGATTTCCTGCATTTTGGTTGGCCATTGCAACAAAATCTGATGCTGCGCTCATATACTCATCAGTGGATCTACCAATGGCCAAAGAAAATGTGTTAAACCACTTACCTAATTTTTAACTATTTTTTCCATAATAGCAACAATGTATATTTTTATTACCTAACCCAATGCACCCAATCTTTGTCCATCACCCTAACAGCAACAAGCTTTTTTCCTGGTATATGTTATCATACATATGAGGTCCTCATGAAGTCAGACATATATCACAAGCACATACTCTAGAAAACACTATATAAGACTCGTGGATAAGAAGATGGTGAAATGGGAATGCATAATGTATAGCAAATAGAAATGTCCTTTCATTAAGCTAATACAAACAGAGAAAAAAGCTTGCTAAAAGTCATGGAAATGTCGTTAACGTGAATGGATGTTAAACATGCATTACTCTTTTGACTTAGAACTTATAGTCAGTTCTTTTAACACATCAAAGGTTAGGATAATGGTGTAAATTTCACATGCAAGCACACAAAAAAAGAAGCGTGATAGTAAATAGGCGCGCATGAAAATCAATTACCGACCTCTAAATGATCAAACTCAAATAAGAACATCGTTTGACAAAAGAACAGTCTGCAATGTTCAAAACTAACGACTACAACAGTCTGTGCCAAAAAAAAATGGAAAGATTGGAACATGCATGGGAATACAAGGATTGCGACACCAAAGATAACTCACAAGAGGTGTCTTGAAACGTAACAGGTTTGTCTTCTTTAATCGTTTTTGCAACTTCCAGCAGCTTGCTAACTCCAAAGTCTGCAACTTTTAGGTGCCCAAAGTCATCCCGCAGTATATTCCTGTCATCCCGCAGTATAAAATTACAATGACTAATCAAGTTAATCCTACTATCCCAAAATCTTATAGAGGAGGACAAAACTAGGATTCAGAACTCAATATTCCTTACTGCGAGCTTCACATAATAAGAAAACTACGAAAAACAAGAAGTGTTGCTTAGATTATTCAATACAAATAAGAATTGATGAAGTCGTCTCATGGACTCCCACACCTACAAATCATGGTTGCGTGTACAAAAGTGAAATACACCATAAAACATTAATAGTAGTGTGGTTAATACAACACTAGATTAGATGGTTAAGATGGGAAGAAGCATATAACTTTGTCTAAGGCAAGCAAGAGCTATTGCATATGTGTTAGCATCTAGTTCTATAAGCTGACTAAATTGTGTTTCGTATCAGTAATGGATTATGATTCATAAGGTTTTTTCAGTTTATTTCCCCCAGAGAGGTGAACTTACTTTAAGCAAAAACTTTGCTTATTTGGAGTTCCGAAAATACGTTGGATGAACGAGTCCATGCTCTTTCCGATTAAGGAAAGTGTGGGCAAAAGGAAAAGAGGCACGAGGCACCATAACAGTGTCCCAAAGCCACATGTGCCTCAATCTGTGAATTTTTAACTGGACATTTAAAACTCCAAGATGTGACTCGGAATGTTGACGTTGGTCTGATTCACAATTCACAGTTGTAGCAGATGAGTGCCAAGTATGTTTCAGATGCCCATAATTATATGGAAATTACTAGCAGTATGTTTAACGGGAGAGAAAGAAAGAGCGACACAAAGCAAGTGACAGGTATAGAAACTGGAGATCAGAATTAATGAGTGAGTCGTAAGCCACAAGAGTTCTGTTTCTATAGAACTCTTGGTGTCCCTTTAAAAATGATGCTCGTCGTCTTTTCAAATTAAAGACCAATGTCTTTTGTTATGAAAGGTTGCAATGTTTAAGCCAAACACTTCTTGGCCTAAATTATTAACCGATTCAACTAGTGACAGTTCTGAGGCTTCTAGAAACAAAGTTTAGGTTTCTGCATCTCTGGTATACGGCTCTCAGCTTAGGTCAGGAATGAAGTACAAATGTGTACAGAAGTTTCGTCCCTACCAATTTAGCTTGAGTGAGACCAAAGCCGCTTGAGCTACTGTTTAAGAAAAGTGAAACTGAGGAAACTGCTAAGAATTGAGATTGATATTTATTTGGAGCAAAAACCAGCTCGCTCAAAGTGACTTCGAACTTGCTAGAGCAACTTCAAAATCTCGAGTATGACAACAAAAGCTGAGAGGTGCAGCTTACTATTCATTGCAGTGAAATGGTTTTCGCTCAAGTGACTTGCAACATGCTCTATCGTGGACCACACCTCCAAAGACTCCAAATGTCTTATTTTGTTGTTATTTTCTGTCATGAAATTCTTTCTGAAGTAGTTTGTAGGAGCTTTTCCCCACTTAAGATAAAAGCCATGATAAAAACAGTTTTGTGTGGATTTATTGACCTAACAATAAAAAAAATGTCCTCTGTTTATGTGCAGGTGCCAGATTACGTCTTCACTTTTGAACATGGGAAATCGAGAAGGTTTGTTGTTTCTTTATTAGCATATTCATAGGTATTCTTGTTCTCAAACTAAAGTACTAAACAAGCATAGAATTATATGCGCAGACCATTTGCAAGACTATGGTGGGATGAGACAGTGCCTACTGTGGTTACTTTTCCTAGCCTCCACAATTCGGTACTTCCTTTCTAGTGTTTCTAGTCAGTACTTCCTTTCCATTGTTTTTAGGCTTCACAATTCTCTACTTGCCGGCAAGCATATCAGTCTATGATTTTTGTTTAGGCAGCATTACATCCAGAGCAGGACCAACCCCTAACAATAAGAGAATATGCCAGGCTGTAAGGCTTCCCTGATTTCTATAGGTTCAGTGGGACTATTAAGGGAAGGTACGAGTCTCTTATCTTCCTAGGCGAATTTGGTTAATATGTTTACATTTGTTTATTCTGTTAACTTTAACCATTGTTTGATTCACATTTGTCATTTGGTATATTTCCCAAAGTTTACATTCTTGAAGATGCGGTGTGGCAAAAGTAGACTGGATCAAACTCCAGCCAGTTGGGAACTATACAGAATGCTCTATGATAAGGAAATAGATAATTACCCAAAAATATCAAGTTCCAAACCTCCAGAACTAGAAGAATTACAAGAGCTTTCAAAAGGTGTCAAATCCAATTTTTAATATGAGTACTTCAAGAATTTTATAAAGGAGAGGGGAAGAAATTTCAAGAGTAACAATCTGGAAATTCATTAATAAGGACTGAACTTTGCATCACACCAGGTCACATGAGATTACAAAATATGAAGCATCATGTTAACGCACACTACCGGGAAACTCCTAAATATTTGTGATAAAAAAGAGAAGAGACACCTGATGCAAACATGGCAAGCATCGAACGAGTTCGCCCCTATTAACTTGCTCCAGGCATACTATGCATGTTAATTCATCTTCCAAAGCCTTCTTACTTGAATCTACCTTTTTCAACTCTGGTTTTGTCTGCAAGAGAAATTTGAAGTCAAATTATAACATCCCCCCAAAAAGTGAAGGCAATGATGCTCGTTATGAATCACATTACGCTGACTCTGGTGGGAAGGAATCCAACAATGCACATGCAGTCATGCAAATTGAACACACCTGCACACCTTTTTACTTTCCATGAGCTAAAGATGCAATTAATGAAAACAATAAGATGATTCAAGAGGGCTTACAAAACTCAAATGACTTATACAACTAGCAACGTCAATGGCTAGGCTGTCATTTTATCTAACTTCTACAATACAGTCATCCCCAGGTAATTGCACATCACCTTAAGTTGCCAACTATATCTTCCACCTGGGCTTCCAAATTAGGGAGTGTAGGCATACAGTGTAAGATGACAATTGGTCCAATTGGGCCATCCTGATTGGGAAGCAGGAGGCATTGGTAGTGAGATAAAAACCTTAAAAACACATTAAGAATCACCCGTGAGCCCTGGAATGGCCTCTTTGGAGGCTGACCTAATCAAAACCTTAAAAACACATTAAAAACCTTTTTCTTTTTCTTTTTTTTTTTATAGCAAAAAAGAAACACTAACTATATGACACTCTGGTACATTTCCAAGATAAAGCATTTAGAATTATGGCGGTGCAAAATAAAAGAAGTGAACAAAAATAAGAAATAGAGTTCATATCGTGTACAACTGACCAAACTTCTCCATGAAATGCCAACTTCTTACGCCGCTGTTGCTTTATGTTGCATTAATTGTAGTATGAAACAAAGGAACAATCAAATGTTCGCCCTGTCTATACAATACCGGGGAGTGTAACTTAATAACGCATTCCGAACTGCTCTTAGTTTTCTACAATATAAGTTCAAGTCATTAGCATCACCATAAGCCTAACCATAAGTTAGCTCTCGGATCAATAAATCGTGTGAAATAAGAAGACCACTCTAACCACACAAATGTGATATTTTTCCTTAAAGGGTTTCACCTTTGTGAAATGCTGGATATTCACCTCATGAAACTAGCGAAACAGCTTTTACCCAATTTACTAAACAACTTGAATAAAAAAAAATCCCAATCTCTTTTTTGAAACAAGACTGACACCCCAAATAAAGTAAATCCAAACCCTCTAAATTTATAATCTGTGCAAATCCTCAAATGATTATCCCAAAAGTACAACCCTAGCATTGTATTTGGGCAAGAATAAAGAAAATTGACTGATTAGAAGTGAAGTAGAGGTTAATCGATTAGATATTAGGAGAACTGGAGGAAAGGAACAAACCTGCCACTGCCTACTCAAGATTAAAGCCCTAGAAAACCAGCTCTAGCTCCAGTTCACGTTCTCTTTGCCTCAATGGTGCAAAAGGTTGATTATACCTTTAATTCTCCTCATGCTACAGAACAAAGATAAAATCTGATAGAGAATCATCAATCAGGTAGTAGGAGAACGAGAGAGAGAGAGAGAGAGAGAGAGAGAGAGAGAGAGAGAGAATAAACCTCAACGATTTGGTGCCGATCTTCAACGTGAATTGCATGCCACACTAGGAGGTTCGAGATGGCCGATCTTCAACGATTTGGTGCCGCACGGAGTAAGATGCTGGCGAGTGTGGTGTGCGATTGAGAGGTCGTAGAGAGAGAATGAGAGGTCTGAGAGAGAATGCGGGTGTGGTGTGGTGTGCTGTGAAAAGAATAAGAAATTTTTGGGGGGAAGGGAGGATTTTGGGCGCGCGAATTTTTTGGCGCCTGGGGATTGGGGTTTTGAGAGAACGCTATATTTATTTTGGAAGGGAACGCTGTATTTCTTTGTCAATCCCAGGAAACGCTGTATTTAGGAAGACAACGTTATATTTATTTTGATAAAACGCTATTTTTGAAGGCTCCAAGATTTTCCTTGCATTTAACTTCAAAAAATGCTATAATTACTTATCTATTATAGCATTTTTGAAAAAATGCTATGAAATTATGTTATAAAAGGTCATATTTGTTGTAGTGAATGTAGAGAGGTTAATGAAATATTGTCACCTCTCTCTCTCTCTCTCTCTCTCCACTATAATAATATATATAGACCATGCTCAAGCCACTTTGCTGTTGACTTGTTACTTTTCCGCTTTAATTTTGCTATGTATTGTTCCACATGGGCTGAGTTTAGAAATATTTCATAAAGCCAATACGTTAATGCCCGGCTATACACGCAAGTGTATAATTTTGTAAACTGATGCTGGAATTGGTTGAACAACTCTTGTAAGTTTTTGTTTAGCTAGTATTAAGTTACTCTGTTAAGACTTAAGAGAACCGACCTGGTTAAACGAAGTATTATTTGTTCTAGTCTTCTAGATGCCATGAACTTCATAGAAATGGTATTGAAATTGTGCATAATAGGAATTCTGTGGCTTGAATCTTTCGTATTATTTTCATTTACTATTGAGAAAGAATATTATTATCCATTCTAATAACTTGCATTGGTCATATGCTCTTCTTTTGTGTTTCATCTCATTGCTTTAAATCTCTGTGCATTCCACATGCCTGAGTGCCTGAGCTGAAGGCTGGACAATCATGTGTGCTAACCTTAGCTTTCCTAGCCTGAACTAAATGGAGTGGTTCATGAGGATGCGTCATTAGGCCACATGTCATCTCATGAGATGGCTAAACACCAATGGAGATACCACTTGTCAGTGCAGGATGGGCGTGACTGCCCACTGTAAATAATAATGGATGAGGCACTAATTAGTATAAATGTTGTTAAATGCTACGTATGACCATGATGTTTGTGGCCCGATGGCCCTTTAATACAAGTACTTGTGCCGAAGATGGATGTCTACCACTAGGAAGTGCAGTTCCCTTGACCTATGTTGTAGTGTCGGACACTTTTCAAACACGGACACCCTTGGACATGTAAAAAAGTATGAAATTATTTTTCATTTACGAACACGTGGGGACACAAACAGGATTTGCCGGATACATTTTCTTGATATGCTGAGAACACTCGAAGGATATACGCTAGTGGCACCTTCAAGACGCACTTCCCTAAAAGAAAAACATTAAATAAAATAACTAGATACCAAAAAGGCTAGGATAAGGAAAATGAGGTACTCCTTGATAGAACTGGAAAGAGTAAAAGATAAATATTATCTCCCACGTCCATGCCTTGAATAATCATTGTATTCTTGACCTCCTATGAATCCCTTTTCATTCAAAGTTTTTTGGAATGCTGATTTTACAGCTTTGTTAAAACTCTGGTACGCTTAGCCCATTGTGGCCACGTAATGGAAATTAACAATTAATTGGTTTCTACACAAGGAGCTCGTTGATGATTGTATGCTGGTTGTATTCCTCTATGTGAACTAGGACACCATTTAGAGTCTTTATTATATTTTTCATTGGTTGTGCGTTGAACTGATCACATTTTGTTTATTTGATGCATGATCGGGAACTAATTGTGATACAAATCATAGGAAACATGTTATGGAGTCTGTGTTCTATTTTGTGGGTAATGTTGTGCCAACTTATCTGTGCCCCGCATCCATCGTGCTTCGTAGGTCCATATATGGTATGGGAACTGTAATGGTTAGCGAAACATAGACAAATAATTAAATTTGTGCCAATCAACTTAACTGAGGCTTGTATAGGCTGGCAAGCTCAAGACCTTCCAGGGAATGCATGAATATTTCACTTCAAATCCTCCAAGAGGGTTACTGGTTACGGAACTGCCTCGAAGTTGGTTCTCGTTGAGCTAGGGTCTAGAGCATTGTATTTTCTGGAGGTTTACCGGAACACAATTAATCTTGTTTGGTTTTGGAGGTCAAGGTTAACAACTTAACTATAATAAAATCTATAGACCATGCTCAAGCCACTTTGATGTTGACTTCTTATTTTTCCGTGTTAATTTTGCTATGTATTGTTTCCACATGGGCTGAGTTTAGAAATATTTCATAAAGCGAATACGTTAATACCCGGCTATACACACAAGTGTTTCAACTTCTTGAACATTGATTAGTTATTAGTGAATTAGAAGGATGCCACACCTGCATTGACTCTAATTCATCATTACATTGTAGAGCCTAGTTTGGGCTACCATTTATGTTTGTGGTTTCTTGAACATGAGTAGATGATGTAGTTGAGTGAACATGGGCTATCATTTATGTTTAGTTTTTAGTTTGTTGTACTAGTTTCATGCTAAGGGATTGATAAGATGAATTCTACTTGCACGTATATTTGTCTTCTTTTATTGGTATTTATTTGTGCCTTTACAGATCAATTTGGACTTCTTCACAGCATTGGCATATGCTTTGGATATGGATGCTTTTTGCTTGAACGATGCCTATTCCGTATATATTTTGGATATGGATGCATTTTTTGGATGATGGTTATTCAAATGAAAATTTTCTTGTCGTCTATGTATGTCTTTAGTTTTGCTTAGCGACGACCATGACATTGGGATATTAGTGCACTGTTAGTTATTGGTAAGGATCATGTTGAATTATATTGGGATGTTGGAATGACATTACAATTTGGTATTTGTTAGTATCATGGTGATTATTTATAAAAATTTGGTATTTGTGCTCATTTTGGTTTGTATTAAAAAAATATGTATTGAGAATGAAAAATAGTAGCTACAAGCATCTTTTGGTGACTGCTATTGGCAAAACAATATTATGGTAAACTTTTGGTGACTAAATAATTTATTCAAGGAAAATCATCTTCTTTGTCATAAAAAGATGACCAAATTTTGGTCACTAAAAAATTCATTCAGTGACCAAAATCTTAGTCAATAAAAGATGAAAATAACGACCAACATTTTGGTCACTGAAAGACCACATTTGTGACCAAAACCTTACTCAATAAAAGTTGAAATCGACGACTAACTTTTTGGTCACTGTAAAAATCATTCAGTGACCAAAATCTTAGTCAATACAAGATGAAAACAACGACCAACATTTTGGTCACTGAAAGATCACAATTGCGACCAAAACCTTACTCAATAAAAGATGAAATCAACGACCAACTTTTTGGTCACCGAAAGAATCATTTAGTGACCACTAGTTATCAGTGACCAGTACAGATTTGGTCACCAAATGGATGCATTTGTGACCACACTTTACTCACTAAATGTTATGCTTTTTGCGACCAGTACAAATTTGGTCACTAATACCTTTCTGTGACCAGGGGGTACGTGACCAAATTATTATTGGTCACGGTAGACATTTGGTGACTAAATAGAGCCTTTTGGCAACAAAATTCTTAGCCACCAAATGTGTTTCTTCCTGTAGTGTGACCCTGCTTTTTAGAGCCATCAAAATAAATAAACTACATAGTCTTTAGAAAAAAACTTTATTTTGTACATAAAAATACAGACTTTTCTCGTAAAATAAAGATACAAATTAATTTATTTTACAAATTCTCTAAATAGAAACTTCGGTCCTGTTACTCTCAAAAGCCGACCCCATCGTACTTCTCACTTCTGAGCCATCCTGAAAAATAGATTAAGCCGGGAAGTATACAATATGACATAATACAATTGCTCAACAAAAGGAGGGAAATGATCAATGAATTCAATCATAACTATCCATATCACTGAACCACATACTAGTCCCTTTTCGGTACATGATTGGTGGACGACCTCACCCCCTATGAGCCAAACCTCCTTTTACTTTATTCCTGGCTACCTCTGAGCCAAGCCTCCTTTTGGCTTATACCCGGCTGCTGGGTCAGGATCTTGGTAGGTCCACACGATCAACGTACCAAATAGTCCCATGGCATTTTATGTGATCATAACATCACATTGAACAATATCAATTTTAACACGATCGTAACATGGAATCCAACAAAAGCATAACGTTAGCAAAGGAAGTACAAAATGAGAGAACAAAGAAATACACCGAAGATTTGAGGAGCATATTGTATACCACCCGGTTTACCTTAAATCGGAGCCCTTGATTCGATGACCGAACTTTCTTTCCCTTTCTCTCTTTTTTATTATTTTTTTTCCTTTCCTTCTTTCTTTCTTTTTTTTTCTTCCTCTCTTTTCTTCCTCACTTGTTCCTTTCTATTTTTCAAATTACCGTGCATGTGTTGTGTGTGTTTGTGTGGTGTGCATGACGACATCTATTTATACTAACAAGACTAACTCTAGAATTATCAATAGATTAGTAAATATTCGGTCCACATGCATTGTACAATCCAAGGGGAATTAATCCTATTTATTACTATGGTGATTCACCCATTTATCATAAGATCCGGAAACTCCATGCTTGGGCACCAAGGATTCTTCCTAGTGTTAACACATGTCCCGTTCTACTCCGCTATGCAAATTCCGATACCGAACTAGCTTATTAAAAATACCTAAATATATATCATATTTTCCAAAATAATACCAGAAACATTTTTATTTAATAAAAATAGAATAATTTATAAGCCATATTAAATATGAGCATTTATTAAAATACGGGGTGTCACATGTACTCTTGCACATGCAAGAGTAAATGCTAGTTTACTTGTGCAAGCAAAGGTTGTGTGAGAGGGAAAGCCCTAAGAGCTAGGTTTTTGTACCAAAACTAGATAGAACAAGCCTTGCCATTTTGGGAGAAATTTGTGACAAGCACATGCATTTTGCTTGAACATGTACACATGCTACAAACCTAAGCCTAGAAACCTGAAACTTGGCCTTCTAGTCCCACAAACCTATGAAGCACGAATACGGATACGACGCGATACGGATTCGTGGATACTTGATTTTTCCAAAAAGTCGAATACGATACGTTGGGGGATACGTTGAATATAAAAATATATATATATGAGTCCACTTCTAAAACGGGATTCCCGTTTCCGGACCTCCATGATCCAAACATTTTTTTGACGATCCGATCCGTTCAATGTGTTCAAAAGGTGTTTTCAAGGGTCCACGCGAGAAATCTTCAAAAAAAAAATACCGGAAAGGGCTTGATCCAAGCAGTTTTCGCAAAAAAATTATATTTACAGTTTTTGCAAAAACTGCTTGGATCAAGCCCTTTCCAGTATATTTTTTTTAAGATTTCTGGCGTGGACCCTTGAAAACACCTTCTGAACACATTGGACGGCTCGGATTTTCCAAAAATAATTTGCAACACAAAAAAATCAATTTTTTCTTATTTTCGGGAGCCGTAGACCCTAAATTTCTAGTCCACACTCCCGGAAATAAGGAAAAAAAGGGGTTTTTTTGTGTTGCAAATTATTTTTGGAAAATCCGATCTGTCCAATGTGTTTAGAAGGTGTTTTCAAGGGTCCATGCGGAAAATCTTCAAAAAACAATACCGGGAAGGGCTTGATCCAAGCAGTTTTCGCAAAAAATGTAAATATATATTTTTTGCGAAAACTGCTTGGATCAAGCCCTTCCCGGTATTTTGTTTTGAAGATTTTTCGCGTGGACCCTTGAAAACACCTTCTGAATACATTGGACGGATCGGATCGTCAAAAAAAATTTTGGATCATGAGGTGCGGAAATTAAAAGTCCGGATGTGAAGCAAACCCTATATATATATATAATTCCTAAAATTCCATTACACAAGTTCACTATTTCAAAAACAAAAGAGCAATTAACATCATCAAAAGTCCAAAGATTGGCCATCTCCATCCAAAATATTGCCTAAGTGCCAACTATTACAATCATCATTCTATTTCGCTAAACTTCCATTGCTTCATCGCCAATTTCACCATCATCACCATCGTCCGTAAAAATTACGGCCTCCAACTCCGGTTCATCAAGAGAGAGTTGTGCAATTACAAGCTCTCCAACATCCTCAAATAAATCAATAGCGTTCCCGGCAATGTCCCACATCTTCGTTTGTCCTTCCATGTATTGCCGAGATCTTCTTGGTAGGAGGCGGAGGCGGAGGTTGCTATGAATGAAAACCAAGTCTTCCGCACATTTTGGAGCCATCTTATTAATTTCTTTTAGCCGAGTGCACAAATGAGTAAGTACTCCAATTTCTCTCGCTACATGATGATGAAGAAGGTTGCACTAGTAGCTTTAAGGCTATGCTTTGAAGCAAAGGAGCATTTGCACCATAATTAACCCACCAACTCTTAGGGTCCATTGCATACCGATCATGAATGGAATCACAATCCTCAAACTCTCCCGCCTTGCTTGAGAAATTGGCAAATTCCAAGTTAGCCCTTGTGCACTCCGCCGAATTAGGAAAATACTTTTTCGTGCATTTCATTCTTTCTCGTGCAACCTCAATATCTTTATGCGGAGGCACTCTACTAGGACCCTCAGGAAGCCAGTCATCACTATAGTACCTATGTAATACAAAGAAAAGTTGAATTTTAGTTTATGATTAAGAGAGTACATAATGTTCACACTATTTATGAAGTGAAGTTGGAAGTCACCTTGGATTTAAGGAATGTGCTAGGCAATGAAGTGGAGTGTTGTTCTTGTTCCACCGATCAACGAGAATTGTGTGAACAACTTCATAGAAGGTAGCTATCTCATTATGCCGCTTTCCTTCATGCCTATATATTGCGCACTTTACCTTCTCTATCATTGTATCCCACATGTCATAGACCAAATGAAGACAAGGCCTATCGGTGTCACAAATCCTTAACATATCATACATGGGAGAGGTAAATGCAAGTATATAATCAATAGAGTCCCATCAAATGTCATCTAGCACCTTTTCTTTCACAAACTTTGCTTTTCCCGTATCATCCTCTCTATAAGAATTCTACCTTGAGCTTATAACCATGTTTTGAAGACTAGCTCTTGGTTTGTAACTTTCTTACAATCTCCAATTCCATTGTTCAACTTCAACAAATGACCCCTAACCCTAGTGTATGAACTCTTTTTGACAACATTGCAAAAATTACACTGCCACAAAGTATTCCTCCCCCCTCACTTTTCTCTAATTTGGTAACATAACTCCAAAGAGGACTGATCATATTTTCATCCCTCGATTCCCCTTCATTAGAAACAGAACTACTGTAAGGACCCGTGCTTTAATTATTTTTCGGAAAATAAAGTTGGGAAAATGTGAGGAATTGATTAAAATGTTTAAGTGATAGATTAATGAGTGTATTTGATTAGTTGGGGCCTTTATGCTATACACAAGTCAATATAAGGGTTGGGGGTGTAATAATTTATAGTGTGTATGTATTTGTGGTGTGTGAGAGGAGTGAGAGAGCACATTTCTTCCCCAACATCAGCCATAACCTCTCTCTCTAAACCTCCATTTTCTTCATTTCTTCCAACAAATTCTCCCACAAATCCCACAAATCCACTAACCCCTTGCACAAATCCTTCAACCTTTGATCTTGGGAGCTTGATATCTTCTTGTCTTGGCTTTGGAAAAGCTTGGGTTGGTGATTTCTAGAGTTTGAAGAAGCTAGGGCTTGGAGTCAAGTTGGGTCTTGAACTTTTCTTCACTTGAGGGAGGGAAATTTCTAACCCTTTTAAGTGTAAATGTAATGTGTATGTATGTATAGTCATGGGATTGCTAAGTTTTCTTTGTCTTGATGATTTCTTTGAGCAAAAATCCATCTCTTAGTCAAATTTGTGTTGAAACTCCTTATCTCCTAGCTTATATGTTATTTTTCTCTTGATTTGGTAGATAACCCACTCCTTTGTTACTTAATCTCATGGTGATTCTTGAAATTTATATGAAACCCATTGTTTGTCCATGGCTTGATTTGGGGAAAACTAGTAAATCATGTAAATTGGTAGTATGTTGTGTGACTTTGTTGTTTGAACCTCTTTTGCTTCTTAATAGGTTCATTTGGAACCAAGAAAATGCCCAAAAGAAGCCTCATTGATCACCCCTTGAGTTGAAAAATTTCGGATCTGGTGATGTCCTATCGATAGGAGTCTTTCATTTTTCGTTGTGGCCAATCTGATGGCTTTCCTATCGATAGGACTTGATCTCCTATCGATAGGAGCCTCTGACGCCCTATCAATAGGACTTTAGCTTCTATCAATAGGACTTTCTGATGCTTCAATAGTGGCCAATCTGATCTCTCTCCTATCGATAGGACCTAACCTCCTATCAATAGGACACCTATATTCTTTGAAAAATTTATTGAGTCATGATTCGTTCATTGTGGCTCGTTTGTGTAAGTTGTTGGTCATATATTAGGGTCCAGGAGGGTCACATTGATAGCCTAGACACTCGGGTCAAAATCTCCATTATGGACACGTTCGGGTAACACGAAACACGAGTTTTACGTGAAATTAACTCACGAAAGTAAGGTGATGAGACACATAGACACCGTAATGATATTAATGAGCATGAGATGAAGTATGAATGCGGTAATGATGACACGGGGCCCGAAAGGGTATGCCCGGAGTGACACGGGGCCCGAAAGGGTATGCCCGGAGTGACACGGGGCCTTTATGGCATGCCCAGAGTGACACGGGGCCTATATGGCATACCCGGAAAATATTTGAATGTTTAAAGAAATGAGATATATAAATTGAACGCGTAGGACACAAGAGACGTGTAGGGTGCTATTTGGGTACGAGAGACGAGAATAAATGGAAACTAGTTGATTATGTGCCACTTTCTAGTCCTTTCACCATTCAAACACCTTCCTAACTCTTGCTACATGACTTGTGCCTTCGTGTCTATCATCCATATGCATTTTATTTCACTTAGGATCGCTAGACATTTCTCTACTAGGCTAGTGAGCTCAACCTTACAAATTTCAGGTACCCATCAAGGAGCATGATTATGGAGTGCTGGAAGTGCATGCATGCATTATTTTTTAGAGCTACAGGAGGAGTTACATTATCACATTAGAAGAAATACTTTTGCCAAGATGATTTTGTAACTTGATTGAATCATCATTTTGACTATGGGTTGTAAACATACTTAAAACTTATGTATTTGTACATTTGGGTTATCGAGTACCCTTAGATTATGGTAACTTGTCGACTTTGACTTATCTATATTTCAATTGGACTTGACGTGGCCCGTGGACTTGTTGACCGTCCACGTGGATTACTCAATGATTTATCCTTTAAATTTTGCGGACGTGACAACTACCACTACTAGCAACAGAACTAGCAGCAGATTCCATCAGACTGTTGTGAAAAAAAAGCATTAAAATTAGACTAAACAACAGCTTTCAGCCTCTATCAGCCATCAACAAGAGCAAAATGGGTCTATTTTTGCTAAAATGAACAGCAAATTCCACGTATATATATGTATATATATGTATTAATGCTAAAATGAACAGCAAATTCAGTAAAAAATAACACTAAAAAAAACCTAAAATCAGAAAATTCCACGTATATATATGTATATATATGTATTAATGCTAAAATGAACAGCACAAACCTAAAATCTGAAGAAAACAGATTATATGTATATATATATGACTGACGAGAGAGAGAGAGAGAGAGAGACAGAGAGAAAGACGAGAGTGAGAGAGAGAGAGAAAGACAAACCTTATAAGCAGACAACGACTGGTGGCGACTGACGACTGGCGGCGACGACTGACGACGACGTCCGACGAGCAGAACAATAGAACACGATCGGTGACGGGTCAGGAGCAGTAGAGCAGAACAGTAGAACACGATCGGTTTGTGAATATACTGTTCTCAATTTGGGGATTTTTATTATGAAGCCCTAATTGCAGTTTTCACCCACATATTTTAAGTAATATCAAATTTAACCCCGCGCGTATCCGAAATGTATCATAACGTATCCATAATGTATCGGAGCGTATCCAAAACGTATCCGATTAATAAAAATTAAATTTAAATTACGGATACTCTAAATAACGTATCGGATACGTATCTGGAGCGTATCCGAGCGTATCCGTATCCGATACGCGTACGGTATGTGATACGGAGGCCAAAATAGAGTATCTGTGCTTCATAGCCACAAACATGCATCCATGTTTTAAGGAAGCATATTCCTTCTTTAGAGCCTAGCAAGCCTAAAATATTAGGTCACTATGCAAGCACATGCACAACTTTTGTGTCTAAGCTTCCAAAAATACCCCATAACAAAGGTGACCATGCAAAATTCTACACCACAAGAGGCCTAGAAATACAATGCTTTCACCCCAAGTATATTTTTCCTAGATTCCCCTAAACCCCCCATGTACTTGGACCTAGAACTAGTTTATAGTTGATTAGAGGAAATTAGAAGATAAAGTTTCAATATGGGTGACTAGAAAGTTTCTAGTTAAATTAATTAAGTTTCTTGGAAGTACTAACTAATTTGGGTGGATTATTAACTTAATTTACTAATTAAATGGTTCTTCCTAAAATTAGTAGGTTGATCATCCCTAGAAATGGTTTAATTTTTGCTAACAAAGTTTCTTCATGATTCAATAGTTTTATTTTTGGAAGACTAGAAGTTTAAAAAAATAAAAAATAAAGTGTGTGGGTGAATATTTCTAACATCAATTATTTTCTAGAAATTCTTGACTAAAGATTTAGTAGAAATATTTCTTCTAAATAAAAGTGTGTTGTGATAAATTTTTTTTTTGTAAAAAGTTGTTTAAAGTTCTTGGAAAAGAAAGTTTCTTAAAGTTGAAAGTTTCTTAAGGTTTAGAAAGCACTCTTTAGAAAAATATAGATTTTCTAAAAAGTAAGTTTAAATTGTTTATTAAAATTTTTGGTGTGGAAATATTATGACAAAGTTGGGTTAAAGTCTTTGGTCATAATTTTCTAGAAAAATGAATTTTTTATGAGAAATTGCAAGAAAAAGAAAGCTTACTTATTTTATTTCTTTTAGAAAAGAAATAAGTTGGGTTTAAAAGAAAAGAGAGAAATTGGATTTTTGGATAGAAAATAAAGTTTATGGAGGGATTTATTTATTTTGGGAACGTTGGTGCATTAAAGTGCATGATTTTATGTGATGTTTTTCACAAAGGAAAAATATGATCTTATGAGAAAAGTTTTTGGCAAAATATTGTATGGGCATTATTTTGAGCATATGGCATTGAGCATGTACACGATACATTACGACACGAAAAATGAGAAAGTTTGGATAACTGTTGATGAGAAAATAGAGATGAAAATGAAAATGTTTTTTTGAAATGAGAAATGTGAATTTTTGGGAAAATAAAAAATGAAATGAGATGATGCCACCTCAAGTTCCGCAGGGAGAACTTGGAGGATTGGATTTGATGCTGTAATCCAGCGAGAGCACCACCCCAAGTTCCACGGGGAGAACTTAGAGGTTTGGGCTAAACGTGCACAACACACGGTGAACGGACCATGCAAACAGGCTGTTAAGTTCGGTGATGCAAGACGGTCGGGACTGTGTCGTGTCAGTCGCGGGGCGGACAGACCGTGCAAATAGGCTGTTAAGTTTGGTGATGCACGATGGTTGGGGCCTCGAGCGGAAAGGTTGGTGCCGGCAGTTGAAAGGAGACTTAAGCGAACTAATAACTTTCGAGTGGTGTGAGATGAATGAAATTTGAAGAAGAATGCTGAAAGAGGCATTGATACGAGAAAACGATTTGACAAACTAATGAATATTGATATGGGAAACTGTTTTGAGAAAATTGACACATGGCACTATTTTTGAGATACTGAAATGAGAAACTGTTTTCTGCGCATGTTTACTCTGATCTGCATGGACATGCATGTTGCATTTATGGCTTTACTGTTCACAAGAATAAATTACTGCTTTTGAACTTATTGTTCTAGAATTGGTAGTTAGAGATTGGGTATTGTAGTCTACTGGGCCCTGTTGCTCACGATGTTGCGCTTGTGTAACCCTGACATAATACCACGATGTTGTTTGTGGGACTCTGAAGTATTATGTCAGATTATCGAGACGAACAGGATCCTTTCTATGGAGAACAAGCCTACGGAACAGGCAGTGCTACCGGAGTGGTGAATGATCCGGCGCAGGGGTAGAAGAAGACCTAGATCCGACCCGGTTGTTATATATGTATTTGATGGAGACATTATTATTTGTATTAAAATTCATATATGGACTTTATTTATGGTTTGTAATAATAATTAACGTGCACAAATTTTGGGGGCGTTACAACGTCATTTAGTCAAGCGTTCTTGAAATCTAAATAAACGTAAATCTGTGCACGAGGCTATGCAAACAAGGTTAAAAAGCGGTGGATAGCCTGGTTCCAATAGGTCGTGGTCAACGAGAACTTATAATCGGGGACCGACAAACTGGAAAAAACATCGTCAATAGCATTGCCAATATCAAAAGCGTCATCGGTGTGGGTTTACTGGTCTTCTTACCGCAATTCTACCCCAATGCTCCTCCACCCTAGCAAAGCCCGAAGGCTTTAAGAGTTCGATTATTCATTTTTTTATTCTATCGGCTTCGGCACCGATTGATTTTTTAGAATGTCAATTTGGGAAAAGTATATCCCCTTAGCGCATGCAAGCTCCTGTCTAATCTAAAGGGACATAATAACCAATGTCAATACGACCTTGAGACACGATTTGGATCATTTAAAAAGGAGAATGAATTGGCATGTTGAATTGTAAACACACTACGCTGGTTTAGATCAACCTTAAACACAGAACCATTCAATCTTCTAAGTAACAATTTCACATCAAAGGTTAAACTAACGAGATTGGCACCAAAGTAGATTGGTACTTCCACTTATCTAAACTGACCAAAAAAAATTCTAATTTTGTTCTCACCCTACTCTAATTATACATGCCTATACTCTAATTATACATGCCTATAACACAACATTGCCCAAGAATTCTTAACAAGCTGTCAAAGAATAAATAAATAAAAAACAACTAGCTATCAAGCTCAAAGAGGAATTCTCAACAAAATTAAAGTGAAAATAAAAGATAAACTTACATGCTAGAGGGATGAACCGCCAAACTGCTACCTATTTGAAGAACTCGGATTGATGTGACCTGCTCAGTGTACAGAGCAAGAGACACGAGATAGAGTCAATCATATATCGTATTTACAGCGATGAAAGACACACATAGAATAGTCACTGATCTCACATTTAATTAGGAGGATATACCCCCATACAAGTTGAAACATCTGTCTTTAAGGAACTCTTTGTGATACAAATTCCCCTAGCCACCTTCCCCACCATGACATCTCGGCTAATGTCTTCTAATTTTGCTCGGAGAAAATCTGGAAAAGAATCAGCCAATGGCAATGGAGTCATGAATGATGGTCCTAGAACCATTTCATTGCTGAATAAATCCTGACCCGAAGCCACCTTAGAACCTTTGCAACTCCCACTTTCCTATATATGGGAATTTTGCAATATCACAACACTACTACAAAAAGGAAGAAATATCACACTGTTTACCCGTGATGTTACTAAAAGCAACCAAATGAGGATCTCATTGCTCTTTTATTAGTTACACTATCGGAACCAAGGAGAAACATTCAAATTGGAATAAGTCAATAAAGAGCAATTATTGAACAAAATTTGGAGCTCACATAATCTGGAGCCGACCCTTGCTACATCTCTATTGTCTTTAATCACTACTACAAAAACCTTAAACCATGACAGTTAAAAGGTGTCATGAATCACAAAAGATGACAGTTCTTTGGAGGTGACATTAAAAGTCTAGATTTGTTATGACAGTCAAAAAATGTCATTGAAACATATAAGATGACGGTTTAAACCTGTCATCTAAGCAATAAGATGACAGTGTAAACCTGTCATCTTTACAATCAACGATGACTATTTTAAACTGTCATCTTATCTATCCTCCATTCTAAAAAAAAAAAATTTCCAATTCTAGTTCGAACACGTGGCTCTTGTGTGGCCGCCCTCGCATGACCGCCCAGTGGAGTTCACATGGCACCCTCGTGGCGCTTGTGTGGCGCCTACGTAGCACTTGTGTGGTTAGCTGATATTTGCTTGCCCCATGACTCGAACTCAAGACCTTGAGTACTTCCTCGCGCACGCGCATGTTACCAACTGAGCTAGCATGCTTGTTGTTGACAAAAGACCAACAAAAATATTTATACTATATTTTTGAAAAAAATTAAGCTAAGTACTTTTTATGTCAGTTTTAGATTTAATATAAGATGACAGTTTTAAACTGTCATCTTATACGTTTAATGACACTTTTTGACAATCATCTTTTATGATCAACTTCAATGTCGGTTCTAATTAAAACTGACATTAAAAGGGCTTAGTTTCAATGTCACTTTTAAGGAAAACAGACATTCAAAGGTTATCCATATGGGCTTCTGGAAGCGCCTTGTTTTAATGTCAGTTCTAAGCAAAAACTGACATTAAAGAAATAGATAATAATGTCACTTTTATTATAAACTGTCATCTTATATCACAAATATGACAGTTTTTAGGATAGACCGACATCAAAACTCTACCCTCATGTTTTCGATGACAGTTTTACAAAAACTGTCATTGTTTCAATTTTTGGTGTGTCATCTTTAACCATTATTGTAGTAGTGAATATTACTGAATGGATTTTACTACTTCATAATTGTTATAAGCATGCAAAGAAATGAACGGATGAAAACTGTAAGGACCCGAAAATTTTGTTTAATATATATATTTTCTTCCGAAAAGAAAGAGTGGAATTTGAGAAAATTAATTTCAATGTTTAGTGAGGGGTAAATGCGAAAGGCTTTTAAATCAATGAACCACTTGTAGCACTTAAGAAAAATGAGTGGGGCAATTGCGTTTTCACCCTACTAAAGGGTTTGGTGGAGAGAAAGCAACGTATTCTTCTTCCCCCTCCCCACCGACACACTCTCTCTCCTCTCCATCTCTCTCTCGGCTCTCTCTCCATCTCTCCTCTTCCCCACCAAAAATCAGCCCCAACCCCATCAAATACTTGTAGATCTACAAAGTACTCACCGGGTACTTGATACTTCAACCCAGAAAACGCGTGTTCTAGCTCGGGGTGAGGTGGAATCCGAAATTTGTGGGAAGCTAGGGTTTCTTGGAGCAAAAATTTGGAGGTCTAGCAAAGGTAGGGGTTTCTTTTCTCTTCATAGATATGTTTGTGTTATGGAAGAATCTGTTATTGATGTGTTTGATTTTGCACTCTACATGGCCGAATTTGTAGAAAATATTTTACACCTGATAGGCGCGCAATATCTCAAGATATAAGCGCCTAAGTAGGGCAAATTAGCGCATTAGAGGCGCGTTTTATTTCATTTTCCACTTGATTCGGTGTATGTCTTGTTTTTGGTGTTTTGTGTTTATTTTGTAGGAAACGGGCCAAAAGGAGCACGGGAAGAAGACACAAGGCATCGGGCATGTGGGGAACCGGTGGGACCCAAAGCAAGGACGACCAAAAGCTGAAAAAGTCAACTTTGAGCACCGGTATCGATACAGGACTTCTCCTGTATCGATACCCAAGCGTCATCTTGGAAACAGAACCAACGGGTATCGATACAGGACTTCTCCTGTATCGATACCGAGACCCTTATTTCGCCTGTTTGACTTTGCCACGTGTGTTGACTTCGGGGACATATTTATACCTCGTTTTTACTCCGAATTAGGGTTCGAAAAATACTTTAGATCTATTTTATTTTCGCAGCCGTTTTTCCTTGGAAGATTCTACGTTCCGGATTATTTTTGCATTGAAGTTTTGAAGTTTTTCCGCTGTTTCTCGCTTTGCTTCGGTAACGTTCCTGTTTATTTACTTTATTCTCAGTTCGCGGGGGTTTGTCCGCGTTCTGAGACTCGAATCTTTGTTCGAATTCGTATTCAAGTTATTAGCATGTTTAATTTCAGATTTATGGTATTCGTTCTAGATAATATGAGTGAGTAGTTTCCCAAGTATGGTCGCGGGGTGATTAACACGCCGTGGCCAGGGCTGGTTACGTTCATGCTCCGATTTTCACGATCAATCATGGTAAAAGCAATTTTAGGTTATTAAAGAACATTCGTTAGACGAATCCGGGCATCGTCGGAGCCCATGTAACGCGAGGTACGGGGGACCAAAACTTGTTCTTCGCTGTACATGGGTAAACGGCGACCGCGATGATTCGCATCTTTCGGGGTATCTTTCTCTCTCTAAAGTCAAATGTTTTGGAACAACGAATGGAGCATGAAATATCCGGACCTGGCCACCGGGTTATGAACCCTACGACCGTACTTCCTTATTAATAATTTAATCAGAATCAATTTTTCTCTTAATTTAGCTAATTCACCAAACCAAATCAAAAAGGGTGGCCACCTAAGAGCCGTGTTAAACATTAGCATCCCGAGTTTTTAGTCAGCACTTTCCACCTTCTCTGTGGATTCGATTCCGGTCTTACCGGGTATTGTGCTACACTGATATCCGCCCTGCGCTTGGGGCAACCCAGTAATTTAGGTATAGGATTTCGGTCAAGCATTTTTGGCGCCGTTGCCGGGGAAGGCAAGAGGTGTTAAGAATTCGGGTAGTTAGTGTTTAGTTCATTTTAATTTTAATCTTATCTTCTTTAACTTTAAAAAAAAAAAAAAAAAATTATTTAGGTAATTTTTGAGTTGTTATTTTTAGGATTGAGTCAAGATAGGTAAGGGAAAGAAGGGTTCACCAAAAGGGGACCCACTCTTTTTCCGAGACCCGTCTAAGCGTCTTTGTAGGATAGATAAAGAGTCGTTGGTGGAAATTCCACTAGCAGGGGCTTCTAGTCAGTTTGAGCCCTTAGCAGTCCAGCCAGGAGCACTCCCACTTGAGTGGCATCCCACTCAGTCGGAGTCTTCCGAGAGTGAACCTGAGACCGTCCCGAACCTGTTCTTAGAATTTCCCAATCCACTTTTTGACTTAGAGAGTGAGCCGGCGATGGCGAATGAGGTCCATGCGCGACTATATGCATCCCACGAGGACTACTCCTCGCGGCCCAATAGTATCGCCACGGAGACAAAGGGAGGCGCGCAATGCCTTCACCGTCAAACCGGGAACCCATAATGCTCTTCCTCTTTTCTATGGGAGGGAAAATGAGGACCCATACGAGCATATCCGCCATTTTGAGGGGTTGGTGCGCACCCTCGCCACCACCGCCGGGGAAAACGCTTGCCTTAAGCTTTTCCCTGCTTCTCTGAAAGACAGTGCGGATAAGTGGCTCAGAATGCAGAAGGAGCAATCCCTCAGGACATGGGCCGCTGTTAGAGAGTTGTTCTATAGGAAGTACTTCTCCGAGAGTAAGACACAGCACCTGACTCGCCAAATCCAATCTTTCAGACAAAAAGAAGGCGAGTCGTTTTTGAGGTGCTGGGAGAGGTTTAAGGAGTTGTTATTGTCTTTACCCCACCATGGGTATGAGAAACACCAATTGGTGACATCTTTCCAGCTGGGCCTAAATATTGCGACGGCCCAGCAAATTGAGTACCTATGTAGGGATGGAGATTTCCTAGACAAAGCCCCAGATGCGGCATGGGATTTCTTAGAGGAGTTGGCCGAAAAGCATAGAAGTTGGGAACCTTCCGACTTAGCTGACAGGGCCATGGCTGCACAGGGACCCAGTGGGTCCGGTATTTTTCCTTTGAGCGTGAGAGAACACACTGTCCAGTCCCAGTTGGACAAATTGGCTAAACAGATGGAGGACTTGCGACTGAAGCAAGTCCACCAGGTAAATGATGTGAGAGTTGAGGAGGTGTGTGCTTTATGTGAGTGTCCGGGGCATTCTGGGCCATCGCTTGCCCCAAGCGTTTGAGATAGTTAAAGAGGCCTTCCAAAGCAACCAGCCGAGGTGAATGCGGTGAACCAACGTTGGGATCCGTTCTCAAATACCTATAATCCGGGCTGGGCTCACAACCCACTCCTGAGTTATAGAGACCCCAAGGCACCAGTGCCACCCCAGGCACAGCCTCAGCAACAGGTGCAACCATACCGGCCTCAGCAAGGCCAAATGTCCCAATATCGCTATCCCTCACAGAATCAGCAGGGGTACGGTCCTTCATACTCTGGACCACCCCCTGGCATAAATCATCCACCGAGGGATAAACAGACTGATGATATGATAAAAGCTCTCATGCAGTCTCAGTTGAGTTTCACTGAGCAGACCAAGCAGGCCATAGGTGACATTAGGTCCCAATTGACTCAGTTGACGGCAGTAGTTGGGCAAAACCAACAGGAGAGGGGAAAATTTCCCTCTCAACCTCAAGCCAATGCTGTCGGTTCTAATTATTTGGGAGATGGTTCAGGTTCGAGTAATCCGAACCCCAGTCTGGAGGAAGCAAAGGCGGTCACCACTCTCAGAAGTGGGAAGGTGATCGATAAGACTATTCCTCTGAAGCAGAAATCGGTTCCACCTCTGGTTCCGGTCGCTGTTCCAGTAGTAGTCCCGGATGTGGGGAAGGGTATTGAGGAAGAGAGAGAATTAGAGTCACCCGAGGAAGTGGTGCCTGCTCCTGCGGCCCCCACGACTACTTTGCCACCCGTTGCACCATATCCCCATCGCTTGGTGGCAAAGCCCAGCGTCAATGCGCATTTCCAGATTCTTGAGCTGTTCAAGAAGGTTCAGTTTCCTATCTCTCTGATGGAAGCCATTGACGCTATTCCTCAGTTTGCAAAGGTGCTTAAAGAGTTGTGCACGTCGAAACGGAGAACTAAGAGTCAGTGCAACGTGCTACTGACGGAGCAGGTGAGCTCCATTCTCCAAGCTGATATTCCGATTAAGCGGAAAGATCCGGGTTGTCCCACTATCCCTATAGCCATTGCAGGCCAGAGTTTTGAGAAGGCCTTACTAGATTTGGGAGCGAGTGTCAACTTGCTCCCATATTCGGTGTACTTGAGACTAGGCCTAGGTGACCTTAAAGCCACACCGGTTACGCTACAGCTAGCTGACCGGAGTGTGAGAATTCCTAAGGGGGTAGTGGAGGATGTTCTGATTCAGTTGGGGGAGTTTTTGTTCCCCGTGGATTTCATTGTCTTGGACACGTGTCCAATCCCGGAAGTCTTTGAGAAGACTCCTATCATCCTTGGCCGCCCATTTTTAGCCACCTCCAAAGGTCTTTGTAATGAATTGCAAAACTGGACAAGTCCAATTATCATTTGGGGACTTGAAAATGGAGGTGAACGTCTTCAATGTTAATAGTCGGGTAGAGGATGATGAGGAGGTCTATGAGGTGAGTTTGATCGACACGCTAGTGCAAGAGCATGTCGAGAGTATGTTGTATAAGGATCCTCTGGAGATAGCCCTGACCGCCCATGAGGCGTCATTTTTAGATTCTCCGGAGGTAGGGAGTTTGATGGAGATGCTAGCAGAGAGGATATATGCGGCGCCGTTTGGGACCCAGTTCTCGAACCATTGGGCGCCCCATTACCTAAAGCTCTCCCATCATCGGTCCAAATTACCGAAGCTCCCGAATTGAAGCCTTTACCGGATACGTTGAAATATGCCTTTCTTAAGGGCGATGATACGTTTCCAGTAGTGATCTCCTCCTCCTTGGAGGTGGATCAAGAGGCTAAATTACTTGCCCTGCTGAGAGAGCATATAGGGGCGATAGGTTGGACGATAGCAGACCTTCAGGGTATTTAGTCCTACGGTGTGTACACACCGCATTTTTCTTGATGAGGATGTGAAGCCTTCTAGGCAACCTCGCCGTCTAAACCCCAATATGAAGGAGGTGGTTAGGACGGAAGTGCTTAAGTCGCTTGATGCGGGTATCATTTACCCGATTGCCCATAGTGAGTGGGTAAGTCCTGTGCAGGTTGTGCCTAAGAAGGCAGGGGTGACAGTAGTGAGGAATGAGGAGGGTGAGTTAGTGCCAACCCGTGTTCAGACCGGGTGGCGTGTTTGCATAGACTACCGGAAGCTCAATGCGAGCACCCTAAGGATCATTTTCCCCTCCCATTCATTGACCAGATTTTAGAGAGAGTCGCGGGCGGGCGTTCTATTGCTTCCCGGATGGATACTCGCTACAATCGATCGAGGTAGCCATGGAGGACCAGAAAAGACTACTTTTACGTGCCCGTATGGTACTTTTGCCTACCGTCGCATGCCATTTGGCTTGTGCAATGCTCCCGACACCTTTTCAAGGTGTATGATGGGAATTTTCAGCGACATGGTAGAGAAAATAGTAGAGGTTTTTATGGATGACTTTTCAGTTTTTGGGGATTCGTTTGACGGATGCCTCGAGAACTTAGGAAAAGTCTTGACAAGGTGCGAGGAGAAGCGCCTTGTGCTGAATTGGGAGAAGTGCCACTTCATGGTGACCCAAGGGATTGTGTTGGGACACATTGTCTCATCCAAGGGTATTGAGGTGGACAAGGCGAAGATAGACTTAATTGCCAATCTTCCCACTCCAAAGACTCAAGGATATCCGATCATTTCTAGGTCACGCCGGTTTTTACCGCGATTTATTAAGGATTTCAGCGCTATCTCCTCCTACCCTTTGTGTCATTTGTTGGCAAAGGACACACCCTTTGTGTGGTCCGATGTTTGTGAGGGGGCATTCTAGAAATTGAAGCGGAGTCTCACAACTCCGCCAATCGTTCAGTCCCCAGATTGGAGTTTGCCGTTTGAGCTTATGTGTGACGCGTCTGACTATGCAGTCGGCGCAGTTTTAGGTCAGAGGCGAGGGAAAGATCCCTATGTGATTTATTATGCGAGCAAGACATTGAATGAGGCACAATTGAATTACACCACCACTGAGAAGGAATTGTTAGCGGTGGTGTTTGCCTTAGATAAATTTCGGTCCTACTTGGTGGGGTCGCAGATTGTGGTTTATACCGATCATGCGGCCTTGAGGTATTTGATGACCAAGCGATGCGAAGGCTCGCCTTATCCGGTGGATTCTTTTGCTTTGCAAGAATTCCACCTCATTATTAAGGATAAGAAAGGGGTTGAGAATGTGGTAGCTGACCACCTGTCTCGTTTGGAGTTTGAGGACCCCACCTCTCATCTCCCCATTGTGGATACCTTTCCCGACGAGCAGTTGTTCGCTGCTAACACGTGCCCGTGGTTTGCAGATATCGCCAATTATTTGGTGACTGGGCAGATTCCACCCCATTGGTCTACTTCTGAAAAGCAGCTTTTTGAGAGAGGTTCGGCAAGATATTTTCGATGATCCATATGTGTTTAAATACCATGCGGACCGGATAGTGCGCGCCGTTGTGTCCCCGAGGTTGATCGGAGGGGAATTCTTGAGTTTTGTCACTCGGGGCGTGTGGCGGTCATTTTTCCGCCAAGAAAACCACCGCCAAGGTATTACAAAGGTGCGGCTTCTTTTGGCCGAATTTATTTAAGGATGCATATGCATTTTGCAAGTCTTGTGACCGATGTCAGAAATTAGGTAAAGTTGGCCCGAGAAATATGATGCCCCTCCACAATATTTATGTGTTGGAGGTCTTTGATTGTTGGGGCATTGATTTCATGGGCCCATTCCCTGTGTCACACGGTTTCGAGTTCATCCTCCTGGCGGTGGATTACGTGTCAAAATGGGTAGAGGCGATTCCCACTAGGACTAGTGATTCAAAAGTGGTGCTAGAGTTTTTAAAGAATCATGTGTTGTCGAGATTTGGCATGCCACGTGCCATTATCTCTGATCAGGGCACCCACTTTTGCAATCGGTCCTTTGAGGCTTTAATGAGGAAGTATGGCATCTCTCATAAGGTGTCTACGGCCTATCACCCTCAGACCAATGGCCAGGCTGAGCTGGCCAATCGGGAGATTAAGGGGATCTTAGAGAAAACGGTGAACCCGAGTAGAAAGGATTGGTCCCTGCGACTGATCGATGCGTTGTGGGCCTACCGCACTGCTTACAAGACCGTATTGGGTGCTTCACCCTATCGGCTTGTTTACGGTAAGGCCTGCCACCTGCCAGTAGAGATGGAGCATAAGGCCCATTGGGCCATTAAGACGGTGAATGCAAGTTTGCCAGAGGCAGGTGCCCATAGGAAGCTCCAGTTGTGTGAGCTTGAGGAAATTAGGAAAGACGCGTATGAGAGCACTAGCATTTACAAAGCTAAGGTTAAAGCGTACCACGATAGAAATATTCAGCGCAAAACCTTTAGTGTTGGGCAAAAAGTTTTATTATATAACTCGCGCATTCACCTATTTCCAGGGAAGTTGAGGTCTCGTTGGGATGGGCCGTACATAGTCCAACAGGTTTACCCGAACGGTTCGATAGATGTCTGTGACCCTAAGGATAATCATATTTTTAAAGTTAATGGGCAGCGTCTTAAACCATTTTTGGAAATCATTGACATAGGTGAACCTGAGGAGGACTTAGTTGATCCCGTTTACTCGGACATTCCATAGTGTAGCCATTGGGCTATGTTTTACGGGTAGCTCACGCGTACCGTGCTCTTTATTGAGTGTGGACCCGACTCCTAGCAATAGGGGTACCCATCATTGACTTGGGTATTTTTAGCTTCGCACGCCGCTATTAAAATAAGGATCGTGTGCCCAGCTCCGGTTAGTAAGGGCGTTTTGGGTATTTTCGTGTTTGTTTTAATTTTCAAAAAAAAAAAAAAAAAAAAAAAAAAAAAAAAGTCCGGTATAGCCACCTAATTTCTATCCTTAACTTTGTGTATCTGGGTTTCGAACAATCTTATTGCCGTGTCTCGGATAGTCATAAAAGACGATTGGCTCTGATTGCTTTAAGGAGAAACCTTGAGTAGTTTAACCTGTTGAGTCGTGACTTACCCGGGATTGTTTTGATGACCTTCTCTACACAAATTTAAGTGAGAAATTAGGGAGAAAAGTAGTACCCGTGTCTTTCACGTGACGAAAGTGGTGGTTTATTTTTTTTTTCTGGTTATTGCTTTTTGGTTTTTCTGTGTACGCCCGGATACCACGTGCCGGGCTGGACTGACGTGTTTTGCAGGTTGCATGGTGAGCGTACCTGAAATTCCTCGTATATCGGCCGAGGTCATGGTGGTTGGCTGCCACCCACAGGTCCAGTTCCTTCCCCTTGTTCTTTCAATTTTTCTGTCTCCATGCTCTGGGGACATAGCATGATTCTAGTTGGGGGGAGGGTGTACTTTGTATTTATTTTTTGATTTTTGCGTTGCTAGTTAGTTTTGGGGATACGGGTGTTATGCGTCTTGTAAATGTCAGTAAGCGATGAGATCTAGCTGAATTAGTATGCCTGTTTAACTTGAATGCATGCATATATTTGGCTATCTAGTTGAGCATGATGCACTGTCAAGCATGTGAACGAATGTCCTCACATTGATAATAGCGTATCCTGAATAGCATGCCCATGTTCTTTGTTTTCTGTTCTGCAATCGCATAAAATAGTAGGCTTTTGTTTTGCAAGTAAGAGACTGGTTATTTTTCATGCGTTTGTGAGGATAAATAACGTGCATAGGGGATGAAACAAGGCATTGTTGCATGATTAAACCACATATGAGTCCCCTTGACCCATCTTAAACCAGTCCGAGTCAGTTCCCGTGTCTAACCTAGGAAACCGGTGTTTTTGGTTGGATTCAAGTTGGGGGGAAAGTCAAGCTCTGTGCATCATAAGTGTCATACTGTTGTGAGAAATTTTGGGAAATAATGGGTTCTGAGGGATTAATTTTTGAAGAGGTCTGATTAGGTGCCGTGTTTTGGAAACCAAAAACCCATAAACCCCACCTATTCCGTTAAAAAAAAAAAAAAAAAAAAAAAAAAAAAAAAATATAGTTGTTTTTGGTATCGATACGAAAAAATTATCGTATCGATACCGGTTGGCCCTTTCAACAGAACAGACATACGGGTATCGATACAGGACTTCTCCTGTATCGATACCGAGACCCTTATACGCGAATTTTTAAGGGCTCAGCCGGTCATTCTCACCCATCCTTCATCTTCTTCCCAACCTTCTCTCTCTCTCTCTAACCCTAATCCGAAAAAAACCTCCATTGTTAACCTTTTTCAAACCTTCAAAACTCCACCAAATCTCACCCAAATTCCACCAAACTTCACCAAAACACTCCTCTTCTCCACCTCTACCACATATACCTCTCAAATCCTTTCCAAATCCCTTATCCTTCCAGATCTAAAAAACCCTAAAATTCCAAAAACCTAAATTTTCTTAACCCTTTTCAAAACATGGCATCTAGGAAGGCAAAGGGCAAAGGTCCGGCCTCCTCCAGTGCTCCTCCAGAGCAAGTAGCCGGGGGAAGGAGGACCAAGGATCAAATTGCTCGGGATGAACGGGCCAAGTGGGAGGCTTCTATTGAACAAAGGGGCGTTAAGAACGAGCGCCACGTCATCCGGGACGGGTTTCTCGAGAATGACGAGACCATACAAGCCATTGTGCGGCAAGGTATGTCATTCTGGTTCAATCCGAATCCCGGATATAATTTAGAACTCGTGAGGGAATTCTATAAACACTTCCAAATACCAGCATCCGGGACTGCGTTCAGTTCCGAGACTCAGATTACCTCACGAGTAGGTAAAACCCCCATCATTATCACCCCTGATGTTATAGCTGCGAGTTTGCGCTACCATAGGCCGACTGATGTTAACTACCCATGCCCCGCTGAGGATTTTACCCCGCACACAGTGACGGGTCTTTTGTACGAGAGACGTGCAGATGCTGGGAATCCTCACCGGCCGGGCAAGTTTAGGGCGGCATATCGATTTGTGAATCAATTGGTTTGTTATAATCTGGATCCGAGGGCCACTGAAAATAAGCCCTCTATTGATACTGGGAATATGTTGACCGCCTTCATGGATCCAGATACTGTGTGTGATTGGGCATTGTTCATTTATTCAAAGATTATCGATTTCCGTGATGCCCCAACACAGACCCGAATGCCATTCCCTTGCCTGATCACTGCCATTGCTAGAGACTCCGGGTTGTCAGGGGCCAAGTGGTTCAACAACGATCCACTAGTCCCTGGGGCAATAGACATCACCATTCTTACCAAAAGCAGAGCCCAGACTCGAGGTGCTAGAGGAGGAACTTATTTGACTACACAGCCACCCCCCAGCACAGCCAATGCCACTTGGCTGCAGAAAATCTTTTGTCAAGGGGTCGCTACCATTCGAAGTCATCAGAAGCTTAAGAGAGAGGTGCGACAAAATGCAAGAATGCTGCAGCAGATGAATCACAGGGAAGAGTGGATGGTAAGGCGACTTGAGGGGTCGACTTCAGATCCATATGTTCCCCTTGAGTTCCCTGAGTTGGAGGTCAGCGATGATTTCGCAGATGGTGAACCGGAACCGGAGGAGGTTGAGTCGGATTGACTGAGGCACTTGTGGTTGCATGGGGCTGGCTGAGGGTAGGTAGCGATAGTTGGAGGTGTTATTTTATGTGTGGTTTCCTGTTAGTTCATGTTGGATATTTTGTTATTTCATGTGGAACTTGTGTTTTTCGTTTTCATTTGGGGTTTGTAATATAACTCTTAGGATGATGGTTTCACTTTTAATGGTTTGATTGTGGACTTGGTTTGGGTGGCGCCGATGGGCGCATTGACAGGTTTTAGACGTGACAGGTGCGGCCAGTCAGGGTAGTTAACCTTGAGCCTCTATAGGCCGTCACCTGATTTTGCAGTTTCCTATCTTTGTTCTAACCAAGGTCAATATAATCCAAAAAGTCCTTAGTCGATCGTGTGCACGTATTCTATCTCTCATTTATGCATGATTAATAATGATGTTGATTATTTTGTGAAATCCTGTTTGGACATATTGTGCGGTTATTTCTTGTTTAAGCGTTGATTTTGATTGGCACGTGGAAACCAGTTGTTCGGTCCCACGCATCTCGCCAAGCGCTTATATGGGATGTTGAGTGTTCTCGTGAGTTGTGTGACGCGATTATCTTTGTGGGGATTTTTATTCATGCATGTGGAGCTATGCTAACCATGTTTAATTCTCTGTCAAAGCATGCATGCATGAGAGTTCCAGGCATATCAGGAGGTGATTATCTGTCGCTTTGGTTGATTGTTTCTACAGGCGTCATAACCCCCGTACCCCCATTTATGTTTTCAAGTTTCTTTTTATCAGTTGTTTTTCGTTCGTTCCTAGGGACTAGCAACGCTCAAGTTGGGGGGTGTGATAGGCGCGCAATATCTCAAGATATAAGCGCCTAAGTAGGGCAAATTAGCGCATTAGAGGCGCGTTTTATTTCATTTTCCACTTGATTCGGTGTATGTCTTGTTTTTGGTGTTTTGTGTTTATTTTGTAGGAAACGGGCCAAAAGGAGCACGGGAAGAAGACACAAGGCATCGGGCATGTGGGGAACCGGTGGGACCCAAAGCAAGGACGACCAAAAGCTGAAAAAGTCAACTTTGAGCACCGGTATCGATACAGGACTTCTCCTGTATCGATACCCAAGCGTCATCTTGGAAACAGAACCAACGGGTATCGATACAGGACTTCTCCTGTATCGATACCGAGACCCTTATTTCGCCTGTTTGACTTTGCCACGTGTGTTGACTTCGGGGACATATTTATACCTCGTTTTTACTCCGAATTAGGGTTCGAAAAATACTTTAGATCTATTTTATTTTCGCAGCCGTTTTTCCTTGGAAGATTCTACGTTCCGGATTATTTTTGCATTGAAGTTTTGAAGTTTTTCCGCTGTTTCTCGCTTTGCTTCGGTAACGTTCCTGTTTATTTACTTTATTCTCAGTTCGCGGGGGTTTGTCCGCGTTCTGAGACTCGAATCTTTGTTCGAATTCGTATTCAAGTTATTAGCATGTTTAATTTCAGATTTATGGTATTCGTTCTAGATAATATGAGTGAGTAGTTTCCCAAGTATGGTCGCGGGGTGATTAACACGCCGTGGCCAGGGCTGGTTACGTTCATGCTCCGATTTTCACGATCAATCATGGTAAAAGCAATTTTAGGTTATTAAAGAACATTCGTTAGACGAATCCGGGCATCGTCGGAGCCCATGTAACGCGAGGTACGGGGGACCAAAACTTGTTCTTCGCTGTACATGGGTAAACGGTGACCGCGATGATTCGCATCTTTCGGGGTATCTTTCTCTCTCTAAAGTCAAATGTTTTGGAACAACGAATGGAGCATGAAATATCCGGACCTGGCCACCGGGTTATGAACCCTACGACCGTACTTCCTTTTTAATAATTTAATCAGAATCAATTTTTCTCTTAATTTAGCTAATTCACCAAACCAAATCAAAAAGGGTGGCCACCTAAGAGCCGTGTTAAACATTAGCATCCCGAGTTTTTAGTCAGCACTTTCCACCTTCTCTGTGGATTCGATTCCGGTCTTACCGGGTATTGTGCTACACTGATATCCGCCCTGCGCTTGGGGCAACCCAGTAATTTAGGTATAGGATTTCGGTCAAGCAACACCCTTAAATTTTACGAAAATTTTATGGGATGTTCCCATACAAGTTGTACATGCTGTGTAAACTTTTCAGATCGAAATATCTTGAAACAAAGTCTAGAAAAATCGTACACCGGGCTGTGCTCTGTTTCACTATTCTGCTGAATCTGGGTTTTGTGGTCTTTAGTTTTTTATACGTTAGATCTAGTAGATCGTCTCCTTATTTTCTGAAATTTTTATATGATGTACATATATGAGTATACCAGATTGTGTCAAAATATTGGAGCAAAATATGAAGTGGTTGTTTATAAACAATTCACGCACCATGCTGCGTTCTGGAAATTCAAAACATCTGGGCAGATTGTAGAGGGCTGCGTACTTTGTCAATTTTGTGATAATTAACAAGTCTATTGGTTATGGGTCCTCATGGACATTAAACATAGATAAGTTAGTGATGTTTTAGCATTGGAATCATTGAAAAATATTGAGTATGCGAATTTTGATAAATTCTTGAACACAAGGTTGTTCTGCTGAAAATTTGTTCTTACTATGCAAATTTTGTTTTGGGTTTGGACATAAATTGGACTTGTTTTTATTGCGTATAAAAATCTAATAAAAATCATGGATGAACCTTGATGTGTTGTTATGATTTGTACCAAATATTAGATTGTTTTGATGGGTAGATTGAGTTTGGTGGGATTACAAGAGTGTGTGATCCGGTTGGAAATTTTAATGTGTGATGGTAGGTAGATTAAGTTCGTGGAATCGATTGATTGAATTAATTAGATCATTATGTTGTGTTTGGGGCTTTTGTGTTGTTTGGTTCTAAAATGTGAAAATGAACATATCTATGTGAAATTGACGTGCGTGGGAACAAAAAAATTAATTAAATTGGGACATAAATGTCAGAGATGATATTTTGGACATGTTATGAATACGTATGTTGGTATTGGATACAAAGAAGTGAAATGAAGTTTAAAAATATGGTAATGATGACACGGGGCCCGATAGGGTTTGCCCGGAGTGACACGGGGCCCAATAGGGTATGCCCAGAGTGACACGGGGCCTTTATGGCACGCCCGGAGTATAACCTAACGTTTTAAAGGAATGAGATGCTTATGACATACATTTAGGACACATATGGCGTGTCGGATACGATAAGTTGAATCGAAGGGATCCTTAGTACTTAGAAAAGTGTATCTCACTTGGATAATTATAATAAATATTGAACATTGTTTTGTGATGTCCACTTCCACTTTTCCCTTGCTCATTTGTTTCTTTTGTTGGGTCACTAGAAAACTATAATGATGGAATTTTGGAATTTATGGGTTCGGTGGTTATAATTGTAATTATATGCAAAAACTTATCTTGTATAATGGACACTTGTGAAATACTTGGACACATGAGGAATACATGGACACTTGTGAATGCTTGGATACGTATCGGGTACGATTGGGTTAAAAAAAAAAATGAGAACTTGTAGTACACGTGGGTACTTGTGGGATACAGGGATGCTTTTGTTAAGTATGACGTGATACCTGGATATTTGGAAAATACTTAGGCTTGTTTGTGAATTGCAAGTGAATGTGGGGTCTTTGGACTCGTGGTTTATATCGTATTATGACAATTTGTTGCATGTTGGTTATGGATTGGCTTGAGTCAATAGACATGTTTCATGAAACTTGAAAGAAGATAAGTAGCTATGCTTGAGTAAATATTTGTAAATGAAATGATTAGTTTGAAGTTTTATTTGTGAGTGTTAACTTTATTTTATATCTCATGTTTGTCATATTTTGTTAATATGCTTATGAACGTGTATAAAGGGGATCCCTACTGGGCGAAGTGACTGCTCACCCCTTTGCTGCTTCAGCCTTTCAGGTACAACCTAGTAACATGAATTGGGATGCGAGTGGTGCATGACATTACAGAAGCAGAGCATGAAAGTATTTTTCTTCATCAGCAAATTCTTATCTTTGGAAAATCAAAGTTGTATTTAAATCTTTTTTTTTTATTTTTTATTTTTATTTGACTACACGGAGGGGTGTAATAACCGTAATACATTTGAAAATATTTTATATTAAGAAGTGGGGACCAATGTAGCTCTTGGTCTTGTGTAATGATATTGGCAACTTGAGTAAATTTTGGATAATTATAAAGTGATTTTTAGTAATACTCTGCAGAGGAAATGTTTAATTATTTATATTGAAAATCGAGGGCGTGACAAAAACATGATCCAAACTCAATGTTCTTCACAACTTACATCACACGTTAGCATGGATCCCATTTTACGATCGAAATAGGGGCGAGAGATTGTGAGATTGGGTGGCTTCTCTTTATTTCTGTTTTTCAATAGCTATTTGGTAATATTAGCAACTAAAAAAAGGTATAGTTCCGAAATGATAAGTAATTATGCATAGTAATTTTATCATATTTTGGTCCCTAGTTGTATTTTTCTAGATGATTTGTACATAAAACTAGGGAAATGAGTGCATTTGGGACCAAATTTAGCAACCATATCAGCTCTTGTTGAAAAAGATGAGAGTTCACTAGAGAGATGTGATTTTTGTTACTAAAGGCACATTTTTGGAGAGCAAGCAAGTTTTGTTTCAAAAAAATTGTCCTTAAAGAGCAATTTCTTGTAGTGTGAGATGGAATCCAATATATCTTCGGCACTAAATCATAAGGTTGACTAGTTACAATTTTAATTACTTTTTTGTTTTTACCACAATCTGAACTCACAGAATTGCGACGCCAAATCCTCTTTGCTCGTTGTTTGGGTCGAAGCTTTCAGTACTCTAGGTTTGGGTGTTGATTAACCAAGAATTGAAAAGGCCAAAAGCCTTACCTGATTGGTAAGGGGTTGCTTCCTCAGTTACCCGAAGAAAAAACTATGGCCAGATCTCACCTCAAATTCTCCCCAAAATCATAAACAATTAAACTAATAGGGTTCTCTTTGACATCAAAATTGATGAACAATGAACTCATCCTTCTCCCCGAACATAAGTATGACAACATAAACAAATAAAGGCATACTACGTCTCTAGATCTACCCATATGAGACAAAACCCCCGAAACCCCTAACTGAATCTGCAGAAATTAATGAGAACAAAGATTGAACATAACCGCATGTCATGTGTAGATCTTTTTTTTTTGCACGGCAAAAAAAGAATTTAATTAATCCAATATCGAAGATACAAGATTAAACGGGGCAAGAGAAAAACCAAAAGGCTCTCGAGACCCAAAAGATTGGAAGGCTGACAAGAAGACAACCAAACAATCAAAAAGATAAACCTAAAAACCCAACACCTAAACTCCAAAACGCCAACAAGACGAGCAAAAACCCAAAGAGCACCAAAACACACCGCTCAGAAGCAAGCCCGAAAGCAAACCCACACAAGCCAAAGCAGACAAGAACAAAGACCACAAAACACCTAAAACAAAACCAAGCGAAGCAAACAAACCAAACAAGGAGAAAATTAGAGATTGATTTCAGCCCTTGCCTTATTAAGGGCTTCCATCTCAGCAATCTTGCTTATGACCTCGTTTTCATCACCATCATAGCTAATCCCAAGAAGCTTGTCGACTTCCCATATGGCTTGAGCTTCATCTAAAAGAATTATGTTCCTGTTGTTAATATCATTCGATGAAATAGATGCAGATAGAGCAGCAGATGCCACTGCTGACCTTAGCACCACGCACTTCTTATTATTCCTCTTTCCTTTGATTTCATTTGCGTTCACTCTAGCGTAGCCCAGAATTTCGTTTAAGCTCTTCCTGTTTCTTTTCTCTTTCCTCCCTTTGATTGTTGCTTCAATAGGGATTTGGTTTGCATCTGAAAGGGATGCCGACTCATCAGACTTCCTATTAGCCCCATCACCATCTGTTTCTGTCACCTCTTCAACAACTTCCATAGAGTTTTCCAGCTGCCTCGCAACTGCATTATCTTCGAACGACTCAATTTCCTCTCTTGAATCGCCCAACAATGAGTCACAGTTGGAGAAAGAATCGTCGGTTTTGCTCTTAATTGAATTCGGAACCATGAAAGGGTCATTATCAACATCAATCTTAGATTCATCACCCCTTGAGTTATCATCTTCTCCCAACTCCTCTTCCTTTTTCTCACGCGTGGTTTCCTCTTTACTAACTGGAAACTTTTCAGCTCTATCAAAATCAGGCATTACAACTTGCTCCTCAATGATCCTTACCGGAAAGCTCTCCTCCTTACAATGCACCTCAATGGTTTGGTTGATGTTTTTAATGAGAGAAGTAGAGACTAGAATTTTTCCCACTGAAAAGTTCCTTTCCTTGATAATATCATCATCTAATTTTATAATCTCACCCCAAAGTTTCCCTATCTTTGAAAATGTGTCTGAGCTCCACACATGAATGTGCACCCCATAGCAACTTAACCACACTGTTCTCGAGGGAAATAAGCGCATTTTAGGATTCCACTTATTTATTTTGTCACCACTCCATTCCTTGAGACAATTTAGCTTACCTTCAGCAAATGCTGCATCCATAGCTGTAATTGATTCAAATGTCAAGAGGATCTGTGTAGGTCCAAGCTCCCTAACTTGGATATTAGGACCAAGATTAAGATCAATGGCCTGCCTTACCATCTCTAGAGACCATATGGAAGGAAGCTCAGCAACCGCACTCCTCCGAAGCCACTCGTGTGCTGCTTCATTAACAGAGATGGATAAAGAAGAAGAGTTTCTATACTCCTTTACGACCTCTGCGAAAGACCATTTCCCCCAATTCTGTTGAGAAAAATTTTCCAGCCCAACTCCTCCTCCATTAGCCGTCCCTGTTTGTATCTTCTTTTGTTCTTGGTTTACCCCCTTTTTCTCGAAGTTTGCCTTTTTGACAAATAATTTCCTATCCCCAATCCATAGCCCATTAGTTTCAGAAATAGCAACATCAGCTGAGACAGCGCAACTGTAACGCACGAAACCAAACCTCCTACCAGAGATCTTGCTCTTCTTCAAAGGAATGAAAGCATCCCTCACAACTCCAAATCTGTTGAATAAGTTTTTAAACCAACACAAGCCCACATCTTCTGGTAGGTTATCAACGAATAAAGTGAAGAGAGAAACATTACTGTGGGTCCTTTCATCCATAACTTAAGCAGCCCCAAACAAACACAAAGAGCAAAGAAAGATCGAAACCACCGCAGCCCAGAAAAGCAAGAGACAGAGACCAAATGTAGATGCAAAAATCATAGAGAACTTTTCACGAACACCTTATGTCCAGGAAAGCACAGAGACACCACAAGATCAACTATATAAAAGCACCACAGCCCAGAAAACAACAATCGGCAGCAAGCTCCAAACAGAAAAACAACGGACACAGCCGCCTAAAAAAGAACAGCAAATCGAGCCAGCAATCGGAGAGGGGTGTGAAAAGTGTACCTTGAACCGAACAAATAAAGTAGCTTGAGCCGAACAAATAGAGATGGTGAGGACCGAAACAAAAAGAGAACCTTGCTCCGGGATGATCGAGAACGGACCAGAAACCTCCTTAACCAAAGAAAACCACGGTCTGGTTCTAGAAAACTGCTGCCGGTTGAGACCCGAGAGACCGAAACTCAAGGGATAAACGACAGAAAGAAAGAGAGGGGGAAAAAGGAGAGGAGGGTGATGGGAGAAAATGAGAGAGGGAGAGGGAGAGCTGCTTCAGATCGGTGGGAGGGGAGGTAGACATTGTCGGCGGCTAGGTTTCCAAATCGCCTCTCTCATTTTGGCTCGACTATCGCCTCTTTACCTTTCCTGTCTCAGCAAACAAGATGCAGAGAGAAGCCCCTGTATATATGCAGCATATCAATCAGATTGGAAGGCAGCAAATCCGAAAAGAGGAAGATCATTTGGTAACAATAATGAAATTTAGAACACTACCAGTCACAAGCTACTCTGAAGCTTACCCTCAAAAAATGAAATATGCAGAATTGAAACCCTAGCCCCATGGATCTTGATCTCCATGATGTTCACGATTGACGTCCAAACATCACTTGCATTATTGTAATAGTGCAAAGATGGCATTTATTTTACATAATGAGCTCCTTAGTTAATATAAAGTTAACCTCCTATTGAAGAAAAACAACAAAAAACAGACGTATATATGCAAACCTTGTCTATTAGAAAGGCCTTCACTGGCATCCGGAGAACCTACATGAGAAAACTTTGGACATTAATATGTGTTATGCCTCGGTCGACGAACAGTAAATGCACATGAGACCATAACAGTTTGCCTCATCAAAGGATGCATCTGCAATAAGATCTATGTATTGGATGACCTAGATTTCCAACTAATTAATCCCAACTCCAATTAACCAAAATTAACTCTTAAACCACATGGGGCAAGCCCGTGAGAATTGTTTATGGAAATTAAAACCACCGGTTTTCAGAAACCCCAAACAGACATTTTTAGAGGAATAATTAGTATAAATGGAAATCGGAAGCCAATTTTTGAAACCCCTAAAAAAATTGCACTGATAACCAAAACCCTAAAATATCTTGAACCAATCCAAAGAGAAAGAAAGATCTCGACAGAGTGTGTGTACGAGAGAGAGAGAGAGAGAGAGAGAGAGAGAGAGACCTGGTAATGTGAGAGAGGGAGACCTGGTAACAGGAGAGAGGGAGAGGGCTGGAGCATTGGCTCCTGTCGACTGTGAGGAGTGACGAGGAGTATATTTGTGTGAGGAGTGTGTGTACAAGGTGATTCAAATTATATTTTTGTGTGCAATAAAATATAGTAAAATAGATCAAATTCATTAAAACTACGTCGTTTGAAAATTTGGTCACAGGCGCCTAATTAGAAATGTAGCGCGGTAAAATTGGCGCCCAAATAATTTACCTTTCAGCGATGTAAATTGCATCGCCAAAAGTGAGGCTTTTCCGCGACAACACATTCGCATCGCTGAAAATACCAACTCAGCGCGCCATAAAATTGCACCAAAAAAATTTAGCCTTTGCTGATGCATATCGCATCGCCGAATGTGTACATTTTTTGCCGAAATAATTTTCTCATCGCGGAAAGTGCAATTTTTGGTCGCCAAAATGGCCCCATCAGCCAACCCAATTGTATTGTTAAAGACAAGGTATTGCCGATGCACTTTGAAAAAGTGCGTCACCAAATACATACCCAACGGCGATGTGTGTTTGTTTCATCACCATTCAAGTCGCCAATGCTCCATTTTCTTGTAGTATTAATTAAGCTCTTAAAATTTTCCCCTGAATTTCATACATCAATTTAACGCACGTAAAAAAATTACATAAGGCAATGGCGTCCCCAGCGGCAGTTCGGCCACTGAGCTCGGGAATAAACATTCTCTAGGCTGTTTGGATGACAAGAACCAAAGATTAGGAATGGTATCTCATTCCTAGTAATGTGATAGGAAATGGGGGGCATGTTGTGCATAGCCATGTTGTGCATGGTGCTGTGCACCCCCTCGGTCGTTGGATCGTGTTTTGGACGGCTCGGATGTGTTTTGATTTTTTACCGTAAAAAAACAATCAAAATTAAAGGATAATTGCCGAACGCATCCGAGCCGTCCAAAACTCAATCCAACGGCCGAGGGGTGCACAACATGCCCCCCAAGTCCAATGTGATACATGGATAATTCTGTTGAAGTATTTGGTTCATGTGGGAATATTAGTAAGAAAAAAATGGATAAATTCCTAGTCAAGGGCTGGGTTCGACTATTCGAAATTCAAGAGTGGAATGTATTTTTACTTCATTTTCCAAGAATACCCCGTTAAAAGCTCATATAAAATATCACAATTACTGCACGCCAATAGTTAAACAACAATAGACTACAAAAAATGCCGAACTATTAAAACACTTGCAAACAGTTAAACAACTTTAAAAAAGTCCAACCATCATTGTAAAAGTGAACTACTAGAACATTAGACTAACGAAATATTAAACTACAGTACCTAATAACGTAATTAAGAAAGTCACTAGCTAAAACCAAAAAATCTTCCAAGTGCATGCTTACAAGTAAATTTTCACATTTTAACCTTCGCGAAGAAGTTTCTCCACGTATAATTTTTTGAGAGTTCTCTTAAGAGTGAAAATAATTGAGTATCTACTTTTGCAAGATCACTCAAGATTTTGATATATATTGTAATTAGGTATAACTCACTTGCAGTCGTGTACTAGATTTTGTTTGTGTATCTCACAATATGTGATATGTATCACGATGTGATAGGCGCGCAATGTCACAGAGATAAGCGCCTAAGTAGGGCGAATTAGCGCATTAGAGGCGCGTTTTATTCCATTTTCCACTTGATGCGGTGTTATCTTTTGGTTGGCTTGTTATGTTTTGATTTGTAGGAAACAGGCCGTAAGAGCACGCAAAGCGGACACAAGGCAATCGGGCATGTTGAGAACCGGTGGGACCCAAGTAAGGACGAGCCACAAGCTAAAAAGGCATTTTGGAGGGCCCGGTATCGATACAGGTAAAGTCCTGTATCGATACCCAGGCGTCATTGAGCGAACAGAACATATGGGTATCGATACAGGGTTAGGGCCTTAAAATGGCCGTTTGACTTTGCCACGTGTGTTGACTTTGAGGGACATAAATACTCCATTTTTGCTCCGAATTAGGGTTCGAAATTTTGTTTAGTCTTCTTCTAACTAGCGGCCGATTTTTGCTTTGGAGATTCTACCTTCCGGAGCTTGTTTTCATTGAAGTTTTAAAGTTTCGTTTGCGGATTCAAGTATTGCTTTCGGTAACTCTCTGTTTATTTACATTAATCTTAGTTCGCGGGAGTTTGTCCGTGTTTTGCTTTCGAATCTTTTGTTTTAATTCATATTCAAGGATAATAGCATGTTTTATTCCAGAATTTTGTTAGAGGTTCAAGTTAATATGAGTGAGTAGTTCCATAGGTATGGTCGCGGGGTGATTAACACGCCGTGGCTAGGGCTGGGTTTGTTTTTGCTCCTATTCTCGAACTTAACAACAGAAAAAGCAATTTTAGGTTATTAAAGAACTTCCGTTGGACGAATCCGGGCATTGTCGGAGACCATGTAACGCGGGGAACGGGGGACCAAAACTCGTTCTTCGCTGTACATGGGTAATGGCGACCGCAAGAATTCGCATCTTTCGGGGTATCCTTTTCTCTCTGAAATCAAACGTTTTCTCTGGAACACCGAATGGAGCAGGAAATATCCGGACCTGGTCACTGGTGTTATGAACCCTACGACCGTACTTTCTTTTAAATAAGTTAAGTAAAACCAGTTTTACTCTAGTTTAGTTAATTATCCTATCAAATTACAAAGGGTGGCTACCTAAGAGCCGTGTTAACCTGTGCAACCCGAGTTTTTAGTAAGCACTCTCCACCTTCTCTGTGGATTCGATTCCGGTCTTACCGGGTATTGTGCTACACCGGTCTCAGCCCTACGCTTGGGGCAACCCATTAATTTAGGTCTAGGATTTCGGTCAAGCATTTTTGGCGCCGTTGCCGGGGAAGGCAAGAGGTGTTAAGAATTCGGGTCGTTAGTGTTTTGTGAATTTTAGTTTCAATTTTATCTTTCTTAATTCGAATTTTTTTTTATGGAAATCTTTAGTTGTTATTTTTAGAATTGAGTCAAAATAGGTAATGGTAGGAAGGGTCCACAAAAGGCGGACCCACTCTTTTACCGAGACCGGTCTAAGCGTCTATGATAGGCGCGTGAAATCCATGTATTTAAGCGCCTAAGTAGGGTAGATTTAGCATGATTAGACGTGCGGTTTAAGCCTCATTTTCCATTTAATGCGTGCACGTGGTTGGATTTTGTGTTTGTGCTTACATGCAGGAATTTGAGATGTTTTGGCGCCAATCGGATTGCGGGTAATGCATGCACGTAGACCGAGAGTGAGGATGAAGTGGATTTCGCGTAGAAGTGATCGTAACCCGTCGGGAGCGCTACCCTATTTCTCTGGAGCGCTCAAGAATGGCACAAAAGGGAGCAGAAAACGAACAGAAGGTTTTGGAGCGCTACACCACTTTTGGTGTAGCGCTACCGAATGACGAAGGGCTAACGGTCAACGGGACATCAACCGGTCAACGCGCAGAGTAAGCAAAGCGGTAGCGCTACACTAAAAGTGTAGTAGCGCTACCGAGGCCTTCAGTTTGGCCTGGGAACGTCGTCGTCTTGGTCTTCGCGTGGAGGATTTTCAGATTTTCGTTCGTTTTTCGTTAGGATTACGAAGATTAATATAAATACTCTTATTAGAACTCAGATTAGGGTTCCACGAATTTTACCTAGGTTTTAAGTTCTCAAGTTTTCGGCTCCAGAGCTGAAGTTCTTCGTTCAGTGTTACGCTTTCAAGTTAATTTCCAGAATTCCAGTTTCAAGGTTGTTTTGCTGATCGAATATCAGGATTAATTTTGCCTTTGCAATTACGGTATCGTTTTCCATTGGTTTTATATTTTATCTATTCAAAGCATGATTAGTTTTAGTTTCTATTCATCTTCTGCAATATATTCCAATATGTGTGAGTAGTCATATTGAGTGCGGCCGCGGGACGAAGGTGTCCCGTGGCTAGGCTAATTCGCGTTCCACCTCGGTGTCGAATCATTCAAATTAATGCGCAGTTTTTCAATACGAAATCTTTTCTAACAAACGAACCCGGGCATTGCCAATTCCCAAATGCGCGCAGTGGTTGGTGACAAGTGGTGCGCATTTGTTGGGAATTCTTTTCAAATTGTTAAACCTATTAATTAAATAATTGTGGCCCGAGTGAATGTGGATTAGGCTAGTTGCGGACACTGTAGTGCCCACGGCTGTGCTCTTTTGTTTTAATTAAGAGTCCAATAATTTAATCAGTTTAATTTAGTTAATTAAATCAGTCATCTGAACAAGGGGTGGCTACCTGAGAGCCATTTGCGAACATAGAATCTAGCATTGTTTGGGTCAACACCGTAGACCGTCTCTGTGGTTCGACTCCGGTACTTCCGGATTTATTGTGCTGCACCGGTCGATAGTCCTACGCTTGGGACAAAATATTAGTTAATTATTAATCACCCGAACGGTCACGCATTTTTGGCGCCGTTGCCGGGGACGGTGACGTGTGTTCAAACGGTGTTAGTTTAGTGTTTGTTTAAATTAGTAGTTGAGTCATCATAGGTAGAAATAAGCAAGTCGTACGTAAGCCTGATCCTCTTTATTACCGTGATTGTACTAATCGCTTGAGTAGGATTGAGGACAGGTCGAGTCAGTCGGAGTCCATTCCCATTGGTGGACTCTACATAGATTTACCTGTCGAGTCATTTAATTTCAATAATCCGCTTTATCAGTCAGAGTCAGATTCCGTTTCCGAACCAGAATCTTTTGAAATGGGAGACCAGCAGGAAATTCAACAACCATCGTTGAGGCAGCACTTGAATCCCGAGAGGACCACTCCTCCCGGGCCGATTGTGTTTCCTCGAGAGACACAGGAGGCACGCAATGCCTTCACTGTAAAACCTGGTGTCCTGAATAACCTCCCTAACTTCTATGGGAGAGAGTCTGATGATCTGTACGAACATGTGCGGACGTTTGAGGGGTTAGTGCGCAACCTGGCGACTACTACTCAATACGACAATGCCTGCCTCAAGCTTTTCGAGGCAACTTTAAAAGATGGCGCACTTAGATGGTTCAGAATGCAAAAGCCTCAGTCCTTCACCACATGGGCGCATGTGCGTGACGCGTTTTACAGAAAATATTTTTCTGAGGCTAAAACTAATAGTTTAAGGCGTCAAATCCAAGGCTTTAGGCAAGAGAGGGGAGAGTCTTTTGTGAAGGCATGGGAGCGTTTCAAAAATTTGCTCCTAAGAATGCCACACCCTGGTTTTGAGAAGATACAGTTGGTCGAATTCTTTCACCTGGGTCTCAACGCTGAGACAATCCAGCACATAGAGTATTCGTGTAAAGGGGACGACTTCTTGTCCAAAACTGCGGATGAGGGTTGGGATTTTCTGGATGACCTAGCGGATAGGCAGAGGGCGTTAGAACCCTCTGATTTTGATCGGTCCGGATCTTCTGGGTCCAATGTTATCCCCGTTACCATACGTGACCAGCGACTCCAGGCCCAGGTTGAAAAGATGGCTCAGAAGCTAGAGGAATTAGAAGTTAGGCAGACTCGTCCAGTGCATGAGGTCAGTATAGAGGAAGTCTGTGTGTGGTGTGAGTGTAAGGGGCACATTGCAACTGCATGCCCCGGATTTTTAGCTGCTAAGGGAGCGAGTCAGAATAATCAGGAAGAGGTAAATGCTGTGAGGAATTGGGACCCATACTCAAATACGTATAACCCGGGATGGAGAGATCACCCCAACCTTGGGTGGTCAGACCCTAGACTCGCAGGTGGAGGTCAAGCGCAACTCCTTGCGCCGCCTCCGCCGCAACAATTTCATCAGTCCCAAGCAACTAGGCCCCCTCAGGGCCAAGTCATCCCATATAACTACCAGTCACAGCCTGGTAGGGGGGCAGGTCCATCCACTAGTGGTCCTCCCCCAGGTTATTCACAGATGACCGCGCGTGATCATAAGTTAGAGGATAATGTCAATTCCCTGATGCAATCACAGATGACATTTCAAACTGAAACAAGGCAGCAAATAGGAGCCCTTACAACCCAGATGTCACAACTCATTGCGGTTGTCGGCCAACTGCAGCAGGAGAGGGGTAGATTTCCAGCTCAGGGTAGTTCAGCGGGTGCCCATTACTTAGGACATCCTACAGGTCCTAATACTCAGAGTCAGAATCAGGAGGAGGCTAAGTCGATCACCATTCTCCGGAGTGGGAAATCGATTGGTAAGACCATTCAGACAAAGCAAAAACAGGTTCCACCCTTGGAGCCAGTGGATGCACCGAGAGCAACTCCTGATATTGTCAATGTCCCTAGGAAGGAGGTAGAGGAGAGTGAGGAGTCACCTAAGGTGGTGGTGCCTGCTGTTGCGGCCCCCACGACTCCAACGCTGCCAGCGATGCCATTAGCTCCATTTCCCCAAAGGTTGGCGGTGAAGCCTAAGCAGAGTATGAATCATAAGATGTTAGAACTTTTTAAGAGGGTGCAGTTCCCTATTACTCTGATGGAGGCGATTGAGTCTTTTCCCCAGTGTGCGAAGGTTCTGAAGGACCTCTGCACAACAAAGCGCAAGAGTCAGAACAACGTGGTTTTGACCGAGGTAGTGAGCTCCATTTTTCAAACTGAGATTCCTGCCAAGTGCAAGGATCCAGGGTGTCCCACCATCCCTATAGCTATCGCAGGCCAGACATTCGATAAAGCATTGTTGGACTTGGGGGCGAGTGTTAATTTACTCCCTTATTCCGCATACTTAAGACTGGGCCTAGGCAATCTGAGAGCTTCTCCTGTCACGCTGCAGTTGGCGGATCGGAGTGTGAGAGTACCAAAGGGTGTGGTGGAGGATGTGATGATTAAGGTAGGTGAGTTCCAATTCCCTGCAGATTTTATTGTCCTAGACACCTGCTCAAATCCCGAGGTTCTAGAAAAGACTCCCATCATTTTAGGTCGTCCTTTCTTAGCCACCTCCAATGCTGTTATGAATTGCAAAACTGGCAAGGTCCAGTTATCTGTTGGCAAGGAGAAAATGGAGGTGGATGTCTATAGTGTGAGTACTTTGGGTGAGGATGATGAGGAGGTAGGAAGTCTGCTAGGGATGTTAAATGTTGAGGAGAGTGTGGAGGTTGAGTATAGTGTGAAACCTTCTAGGCAGCCTCAGCGGCACTTGAATCCCCATATGAAAGAGGTGGTTCGGGCTGAGGTTGTGAAGCTTTTAGATGCAGGCTGAGTAGGCTTTTTCAGCCATGTTTTGACGGGTAGCTCACGCGTACCATGCTCTTCATTGAGTGTGGACCCGACCCCTAGCAATAGGGGTACCCATCATTGACTTGGGTATTTATAGCTTCGCACGCAGCTATTAAAATAAGGATCGTGTGCCCAGCTCCGGTTAGTAAGGGAAATTCTTGTATATTCGCGTTTGTTTTTCAGTTTTTCAAAAAAAAAAAATAAAATAAAATAAAATCTGATGGTCTTGTATAGCCACCCACTCTTTCACTTCAGTTGGGGGATGGGAAGAAAAGTATGACACGTGAGACTGCGTGAATGTCTAGTGGTATTTGTTATTTGCTTTATTTTATTTGTTGTGGCCCGGCTTTCACATGCGGGCAGTACTGACATCATTTGTTGCCTAGTAGGTAGTTGGTTCTTGCGTCTTTTGCAGGCTTAGACTCCTGAGAGCGGTTCTGATGACGACCAGCGACAATGGTGGCAAATTCCCCATAGATCGGCCGGGGTCGTGATGGTTGGCTGCCATCCGTCGGTCCATCTCTGTCCCATTGCTCTTTTATTTTTATGTTTTGTCTTCATGCTCTGGGGACAGAGCAATTTTCAAGTTGGGGGACGGGGTGTACTTTGTACACGTTTGGTTTGTTTTGAGCGTTGCTAGTAGTTTAGGGGTTATCTTTTTAAATTTTTGGTTAATTTTTGAGTCTGGGGATACGATTGTTATGCTTGTTTGTATGAGTCAGGTGAGCATGCTAGATTCTTGTCTCATTGTTTGCCTGTTTAACTTGTTCACATGCATATATCTGGCATCCCTGTTTGAGTATTTTCCGCACCATAAGCAAGTTTGAGTAGGTGTTCCCACCGTGTGCACAGTATGTCCTTAACGCATCCCATGTTTCATTGTTCTTCACTTTCCGCACTTGCACAAAATAGTAGGCGTTTGTATCACATATCATAGTTTAAATATTTTGCATGCATGTGTGAGAGTTGGTGACGTGCTTAAGGGATGAAACAAGGCCATTTTTGCATGATTAAACCCCTAAATGTGTCCCATTGCCCCCATCTTTAAACCAGTCCATGTCAGTTCCTGTGTCAAACTTAGGGAACCAGTGTTAGGGTGGAATTCATTTTGTGGTCCAGCTCTGTGCGCATTTTAGAGGCCTCGAATCATTGGAATAAGGAGCATCGTCGTTTTGGAGAAATTAAAATGTCGCTTGTGGGTGCCATGTCTTTGGTTAAAAAAAAAAAAAAAAAGTAAACCCTTTGTTCCAGTCAAGAACCCCGCCTTAAACCTAGCCCTGAATCATCTTGTATCAATAAACCCAATTTCTAACCATTCTAAACCATCCATAAACTATTTTCCCATAATAAGAGGAAAGAGAGAGTAAATCATTGTAGCCGCAAAACGAAAAAAAAAAAAAAAAGAAAGAAAAAAATGCGGTCAAGTTGAGGGGACCATCCGATTCTTCCCCACTCTCTCTCTCTCCACCCCATCATTCTCATTTTCCCTCTTCTTTCTTCTCCATTCAAACCTTAACCTCTAAACCTTCCAAACCTAAACTTACCAAAGTTATGGAACCCTAAGAGGCAAACTGAGTTGGATTACTTGAGCTATGATTTCGAGGATGTGAGCACGAAAGCCGGGGTGGTGGTATTATCATTCATGTTTGGAGAGTATTTGTGAGTCGGTGGATTTTGAGTCTTAATTTATAACTGTTATCCCGTACTCTTGTTATGTTTGAGTCGAATGTTGTACCGATGTGGTGCCGGAGTCGAGGTGGCGGCCAGTCAGGGTAGACTGTCCATGCGCTTCCATAGGCCGTCACCCTTTGCATGCTATCTTTCTTTTTGCAACCATGGTCATTATAAGCCTAATGAAGTCCTTAGTTGACCCAATGCACATCATTTGACTCTCCTGCATGCATGTGTTATATTTGATTATGAATGTGTGGTATCTTGAATTATTGAGCTTCCATTGCATATTTCGGCGTTGTTTTGACTGGCACGTGGTGATTTCGTTTCATGCCACGTTGTTCGCCAGGCGCCTCACATGGGATGTAGAGTGTTTCGGCAAGTATTAGTAATATTGTGGCTCGTGGGAACTTTCTATCTTAAACCTTGTTGAGGAAAGAAATTATTCGGATTTTTGCTAGGGCAGGCATGTGACTGAGTTGTGGGTAGCAAAGAGACTGAGATTTAAATTGTTCGCATGATTTTATACAGGTTGCATAACCCTCGTATCCCGTATTGAGTCGTTGTCTTGTGTTTTCCTTATTTCTATTTCGTTCGTTACTAGGGACTAGCAACGCTCAAGTTGGGGGATGTGATAGGCGCGTGAAATCCATGTATTTAAGCGCCTAAGTAGGGTAGATTTAGCATGATTAGACGTGCGGTTTAAGCCTCATTTTCCATTTAATGCGTGCACGTGGTTGGATTTTGTGTTTGTGCTTACATGCAGGAATTTGAGATGTTTTGGCGCCAATCGGATTGCGGGTAATGCATGCACGTAGACCGAGAGTGAGGATGAAGTGGATTTCGCGTAGAAGTGATCGTAACCCGTCGGGAGCGCTACCCTATTTCTCTGGAGCGCTCAAGAATGGCACAAAAGGGAGCAGAAAACGAACAGAAGGTTTTGGAGCGCTACACCACTTTTGGTGTAGCGCTACCGAATGACGAAGGGCTAACGGTCAACGGGACATCAACCGGTCAACGCGCAGAGTAAGCAAAGTGGTAGCGCTACACTAAAAGTGTAGTAGCGCTACCGAGGCCTTCAGTTTGGCCTGGGAACGTCGTCGTCTTGGTCTTCGCGTGGAGGATTTTCGGATTTTCGTTCGTTTTTCGTTAGGATTACGAAGATTAATATAAATACTCTTATTAGAACTCAGATTAGGGTTCCACGAATTTTACCTAGGTTTTAAGTTCTCAAGTTTTCGGCTCCAGAGCTGAAGTTCTTCGTTCAGTGTTACGCTTTCAAGTTAATTTCCAGAATTCCAGTTTCAAGGTTGTTTTGCTGATCGAATATCAGGATTAATTTTGCCTTTGCAATTACGGTATCGTTTTCCATTGGTTTTATATTTTATCTATTCAAAGCATGATTAGTTTTAGTTTCTATTCATCTTCTGCAATATATTCCAATATGTGTGAGTAGTCGTATTGAGTGCGGCCGCGAGACGAAGGTGTCCCGTGGCTAGGCTAATTCGCATTCCACCTCGGTGCCGAATCATTCAAATTAATGCGCAGTTTTTCAATACGAAATCTTTTCTAACAAACGAACCCGGGCATTGCCAATTCCCAAATGCGCGCAAAGGGTTGGTGACAAGTGGTGCGCATTTGTTGGGAATTCTTTTCAAATTGTTAAACCTATTAATTAAATAATTGTGGCCCGAGTGAATGTGGATTAGGCTAGTTGCGGACACTGTAGTGCCCACGGCTGTGCTCTTTTGTTTTAATTAAGAGTCCAATAATTTAATCAGTTTAATTTAGTTAATTAAATCAGTCATCTGAACAAGGGGTGGCTACCTGAGAGCCATTTGCGAACATAGAATCTAGCATTGTTTGGGTCAACACCGTAGACCGTCTCTGTGGTTCGACTCCGGTACTTCCGGATTTATTGTGCTGCACCGGTCGATAGTCCTACGCTTGGGACAAAATATTAGTTAATTATTAATCACCCGAACGGTCAAGCAGTCTAGTTAGGATAGATAGAGAGTCGTTGGTAGAAGTTCCATTTGTAGGCAATTCTAGTTAGTCTGAGTCAGTAGGATTCCAGTTTGAGTCGCCGTCCACTCAGTCCGAGTCTTCCGAAGGTCAACCTGAATCTATTCCCATAGACAACCTGTTCATAGAATTTCCCAATCCATTGTTTGTCTTAGATATTGAGCCACCGATGGCGGAACAGAAAACCATGCGGGATTATATGCATCCCGAGAGGACTACTCCTCTCGGCCCAATAGTTCTGCCAACTGAGACGGTGAAGGCACGCAACGCTTTCACTGTGAAACCAGGAACCCACAATGCCCTTCCTCTCTTTTATGGGAGGGAAAATGAGGACCCGTATGAGCATGTCCGCCATTTTGAGGGGTTGGTGCGCACCCTAGCCACCACTACCCAGTGGGAAAACGCTTGCCTTAAGGTTTTCCCTGCTTCTCTGAAAGATGGTGCGGATAAGTGGCTCAGAATGCAAAAGGAGCGATCTCTCACGACATGGGGAGCTGTTAGGGAGCTGTTCTATAGGAAATACTTCTCTGAGAGCAAGTCACAGCACCTGACTCGCCAAATCCAGTCGTTCAGACAAAAAGAGAGCGAGTCATTTTTGAGGTGTTGGGAGAGGTTTAAGGACTTGTTGTTGTCTTTACCCCACCACGGGTTTGAGAAACACCAGTTGGTGACATTGTTTCAGCTGGGCCTAAATATTGCGACGGGCCAGCAGATTGAGTATTGCTTGAACAACCAGGTGACTAAAAATAAGACGAATAAACACACGTCCCAAGCGTAGGACTTTCGACCAGTGCCGCACAATAAATCTGGAAGTACCAGAGTCGAACCACAGAGACGACTGAAGTGTTGACTCAAAAGTGTGAACCTATAGTTTAACTGGCTCTTAGGTAGCCACCCCTGGATTTTATGAGGTTAATTAACTAATTTACTTGGCTAATTTAACTGACTGCGGATTAAAAAAGAGAGCACAGCTGAGGGGACCCAGCGTCCGCAACTAGCTTAACCGACGTTTACTCAGGCCACAATTACTCTTTTTACTGATTTTAGAATAAGAAAAAGGATCCCTAACAAATGCGCACCACCTGTCACCAGATTCCGTGCCCATTCGAATTCCGGTGATGCTGGGTTTGTTCGTTAGAAGAGTTTTCGTTTCCTAAAATTGCTCAAAAATCAAGTTAATTCGGTCCCAAGGTGAAACTTCAACTAGTCTAGCTACGGCGCGCCTTCGCCCCGCAGCGCACTCTAAACGACTACTCACTCATGATTGTAGTAACTGCAGGAATCAAATCAACCCTAGATCTAAACATGCATGAAGAATAAATTATAAAAATAGAAAACGATACCGTAAATTGCAAGAAGAAACCAAGCTTGATTATTGATACGAAACACCAATCCAAAAGCTGAAACTCTGAGAATCTGAAATCAATTAAGCTGAAACGTAGAATGCTGAAAGAAAACTGTAGCCGAAAAACGAAGAACAATAATCCTCGGTAAAAATTCTGGAACCCTAATACAAGTTAAAAATGAGTATTTATACTTAAAATCCGTAATCCTAATCAAAACGACGAAAATCTGACGCGAAGACCTAAACGCTGCCGTTCAATGGCCAGGATAACCAACCGGTAGCGCTACCTAGGAATAGGGGTAGCGCTACCGCGCCCCTTATCTTCCTCCTTGACCGCTGACTCCTTGACCGTTGACTCTTCGTAAGCCTTAGGTAGCGCTACACCACTTTAGGTGTAGCGCTCCAAAACCTTCTGTTCATATTCTGGACTTTGCTGTGCCACTTTTGAGCGCTCCATAAAATTGGGGTAGCGCTCCCGATGTGTTACGACCACTTTCACGCGAAATCCACTTCAACACTTAGCCTCCTCAGCCTTTCTCACTCTCGGTCTACGTGCATGCTTTCCCAACAACTCCGATTGGCGCCAAAGCACCTCAAATTCCTGCACTTAAGCACAAACACAAAATCCAACCACGTGCACGCATTAAATGGAAAACAAAAGCTTAAATCGCACGTCTAACATGCTAAACCACCCTACGTAGGTGCTCAAAAGTAAGCTTTCCACGCGCCTATCACATCCCCCAACTTGAGCGTTGCTAGTCCCTAGTAACGAACGAAATGAAAAGACTGAAAGAAATACAACGACTCAATAAGGGATACGAGGGTTATGCAACCTGTATAAAATCAAATGAGCAATTTAAATATCATCTCCTTACTACCCACAACTCGGACACATGCATGCTCTAGCAAAAATTCGAATAATTCCACTCCTCTACAAATTTTGAAATAGAGTGCTCCCACAAGTCACAACATCACTCATACTAACCGGAACACTCCACATCCCATGTGAGGCGCCTGGCGAACAACGTGAGATGAAACGAAAATCACCACGTGCAAGTCAAAACAACGCCGAATATGCAATGAAAGCTCAACAATCATAAGATACCACACATTCATAACTAAATATAAAACATGAATGCAAGAGAGTTAAATAACGTGCCTCGGGTCAACTAAGGGCTTTATCGGCTTATAATGACCATGGTTAACAAGGGAAAAGGAGAACATGCAAAGGGTGGCGGCCTATAGAAGCGCATGGATAGTCTACCCTGACTGGCCGCCACCTCGACTCACATCACAATGATACAATATTCGACACAAACATGACAAGAGTACGGGATAACGGTTATAAATTAAGACTCAAGATCCACCAACTCACAAATACTCCCCAAACATGAATGATAACACCACCACCCCATGAACATCACATAAAAACACACCGCCATACGAGATAACACCACCACCCCGGCTAGCTCTGGGTACTACTCCTTCGTGCTCACATCCTCGAAATCATAGCTCGAGTAATCCAACTCAGTTTGCCTCTTAGGGTTCCATAACTTTGGTAAGTTTAGGTGTGGAAGGTTTAGAGTTTAAGGTTTGAATGGAGAAGAAGGAAGAGGGAAAAGGGGAATGATGGGGTGGAGAGAGAGAGAGAGAGTGGGGAAAAATCGGATGGTCCCCTCAACTTGACCGCATTTTTTTCCTTCTTTCTTTTTTTTTTTTTTTTTTTTGCGCGGCTACTATGATTTACTCTCTCTTTTCTTTTATTATGTGAAAATAGTTTATGGATGGTTTAGAATGGTTAGAAATTGGGTTTATTGATACAAGATTAGTTAGGGCTAGGTTTAAGGCGGGGTTTTTGACTGGACAAAGGTTTTTTTTTTTTTTTTTTAAAACCAAAGACATGGCACCCAAAAGCGACATTTGTATTCTTCCAAAACGACGATGCTCCTTTATTCCAATGATTCGAGACCTCTAAAATGCGCACAGAGCTGTACCACCACATTAATTCCACCCAATCACCGGTTTCCTAGGTTTGACACAGAAACTGACACGGACTGGTTTAACATGGGATCAATGGGAAACATTTAGTGGTTTAATCATGCGAAGATGGCCTTGTTTCGTTCCCTAGGCACATCCCAACTCTCACACATGCATGTAAAATATTTAACCTATGATATGTGGTACAAACGCCTACTATTTTATGCAAGTGCGGAAAGTGAAGAACAACGAAACATGGGATGCTTTAAGGACATACTGTGCACAACGTGAGAACACCTACTCAAACTTGCTTATGGTGCGGAAAATACTTAAACAGGGATGCCAGATATATGCATGTGAACAAGTTAAACAGGCAAACAATGAGACAAGAATCTAGCATGCTCACCTCATTCATACAAACAAGCATAACAATCGTATCCCCACACACAAAAATTAACCAAAAATTTTAAAAATGAACCTAAACCGACTAACAACGCTCAGAACAAAAATAAACGTGTACAAAGTACACCCCTTCCCCCAACTTGAAAGTTGCTCTGTCCTCAGAGCATGAAGACAATCATAAGCATAGAAGAACAAGGGAAAGAGATGGACCGACGGATGGCAGCCAACCATCATGACCCCGGCCGATATATGGGGAATTTGTCGTCATCGTTGCGTTGCGTCATCAGAACTGCTCCCAGGATCCGCTCCTTCGGACCTAAAGAGGTCCACAGCTAGTCACACAGAGCCGCGCCGAAGCTTTATTGGACTGACAACCGCCACGTTTCGTGGCACCCCTGCTCGAGGCTCCTGAATGCCTCACTCACTCCGACGGAGTGGCCCAAACTACCAAGGCTGGTGTGGTAGCATGCTCGTCCTGCAAAAGACTTAAGAACCAACTACCTACTAGGCAACAAATGACGTCAGTACTGCCCGCTTGTGAAAGCCGGGCCACAACAAATAAAGAAAGCAAATAAAGAACACCACCAGACCTTCACGCAGTCTCACGTGTCATACTTTTCTCCCCATCCCCCAACTTGAATGGAAGAGTGGGTGGCTATACAAGACCATCAGAAATTTTTTTAGCAATTTTTTATTTATTATTTTTTTTAAGAAAGGAAAGCAAGAAAAGGAAAAGCTAAAGATTAAAATTGCCCTTACTAACCGGAGCTGGGCACACGATCCTTATTTTAATAGCGGCGTGCGAAGCTATAAACACCCAAGTCAATGATGGGTACCCCTAATCGCTAGGAGTCGGGTCCACACTCAATTAAAAGCATGGTACGCGTGAGCTACCCGTAAAAACATGGTTGATAAAGCCTACTCAGCCTACATCTAAAAGTTTCAAAACCTCAACCCAAACCACCTCTTTCATATGGGAATTCAGGCGCCGCTGAGGCTGCCGAGAAGGTTTCACACTATCCTCGACATTTTGCATTTCTAACAAATCCCCTACCTCTAGAGAATCTAAAAATGACGCCTCCTCGGCGGTAAGAGGAAAATCCAGAGGGTCCCTATATAGGACTGTATCAATATGCTCCTGAACGAGCGCATCTATCAGACTCACCTCTTCTACCTCCTCATCATCTTCCTCAAGAGTGCTAACATTATAGACATCCACCTCCATCTTCTCCTCGCCAACAGACAACTGGACCCTGCCAGTTTTGCAATTCATGACGGCGTTGTAGGTGGCTAGGAAAGGACGACCTAGAATAATGGGAGTCTTCTCTAAAATCGCTGGATTAAAGCAGGTGTCTAGGACAATAAAATCTGCAGGGAATTGGAACTCACCTACCTGAATCATCACATCTTCTACCACACCCTTTGGCACCCTAACACTCCGGTCCGCCAACTGTAGCGTGACAGGAGTAGCTCTCAGATCGCCTAAGCCCAGCCTCAAGTATGCGGAATAAGGGAGCAAATTAACACTCGCCCCCAAGTCCAACAACGCTTTATCGAACGTCTGACCTACGATAGCTATGGGGATGGTGGGACACCCTGGATCCTTGCACTTGGCAGGAATCTCAGTCTGAAGAATGGAGCTCACTTGCTCTGTCAGAACCACGTTGTTCTGATTCTTGCGCTTTGTCGTGCAAATATCCTTCAGAACCTTCGCACACTGGGGAAAAGACTCAATCGCCTCCATCAAAGTGATAGGGAATTGCACCCTCTTAAACAGTTCTAACATCTTGAGGTTCATACTCTTCTTCGGTTTCACCGCCAGCCGTTGGGGAAATGGAGCTAATGGCATCGCTGGCGGCGTTGGAGTCGTGGGGGCCGCAACAGCAGACACCACCACCTCAGGTGACGTTGTCATCATCACTCATGTAGATCACGTGCACGAGCATCCACCGTAGATTCGTATCTTTTGTGTATATATTGTTGATTATGTGATTCCTGTCCCTGATTCCCCATCTACATGGATAAATCAAATTTCAAACATTTCCAAAATCCCAAAAAATGTTGAGTAGAGACCGGTTCACGGACCGGGCGAGAGGGGTGCCGTAAAACCCTTCCCCTCTCGTAACCAAACCCCCGAATTTGAGAAATCTTTGGTTCCGCCAAGAGCAGTGAAATCTTTTTCAAATGGGCAAACGAGTCATATTTTTATCGGTTTCTCGGGTTCAGACCTCAAATCCTGGTGGCGACTCTAACAATCACAATCTTTCCAAACGCGAAACCGAACCATCTCCGCGGGCCGTCCACAACTGTCCAGTCTCAGCTGGACAAATTGACCAAGCAAATGGAGGACTTGCGGCTGGACCAAGTCCAACAGGTGAATGATGTGAGAGTTGAGGAGGTGTGTGCGCTTTGTGAGTGTCTGGGGCATTCAGTGACTGTTTGCCCCGCTTTCCAGATGGTTAAGAAGGCATACCAAAGTAACCAGGCTGAGGTGAATGCGGTGAACCAACGTTGGGATCCGTTCTTAAACACCTATAATCCGGGCTGGGCTCATCACCCAGCCCTGAGTTGGAGAGATCCTAAAGTACCAGTGCCACCCCAGGCACCACCTCAGCAACAGATGCAACCATACCAGCCTCCACAAGGCCAAATGTCCCAATACCGTTATCCCTCACAGAATCAGCAGGGGTTCGGACCTTCATTTTCTGGACCACCCCTAGGCATAAATCATCCTACGAGGGATAGGCAGACTGATGATATGTTGAAGGCTCTCATGCAGTCTCAACTAAGCTTTACTGAGCAAACCAAGCAAGCCATAGGAGACATTAGGTCCCAATTGACTCAGTTGACGGCAGTAGTTGGGCAAAACCAACAGGAGAGGGGAAAATTTCCCTCTCAACCTCACACCAATGATGTCGGTACTAATTATCTGGGAGACGGTTCAGGCACAAGTAATTTGAACCCCAGTCTGGAGGAAGCTAACGCGATCACCACTTTCAGAAGTGGGAAGGTGATCGATAAGACTATTCCTATGAAGCAAAAACCAGTTCCTCCTCCGGAGTTGGTCACTGCACCAGTAGTTGTCCCTGCTCTGGGGAAGTGTACTGAGGAAGAGAGAGAGTCAGAGTCACCTGAGGTGGTGGTGCCCGCACCTGTGGCCCCCACGACTCCTTTGCCACCTGTTGCACCATATCCCCATCGCTTGGTGGCAAAGCCAAACGTCAATGTGAACTTCCAGATTCTTGAGTTGTTCAAGAAGGTTCAGTTTCCTAACTCTTTGATGGAAGCCATTGACGCTATTCCTCAGTTTGCTAAGGTGCTGAAAGAGCTGTGCACATCGAAACGGAGAACTAAGAGTCAGTGCAACGTGCTTCTGACGGAACAGGTGAGCTCCATTCTCCAAGCTGATATTCCGATTAAGCGGAAAGATCCAGGTTGTCCCACCATCCCTATAGCTATCGCATGCCACAGTTTTGAGAAGGCTTTGCTGGATTTGGGAGCAAGCGTCAATTTGCTCCCATATTCGGTATACTTGAGATTAGGTTTAGGTGATCTTAAAGCCACACCGGTCACGCTACAGCTGGCTGACCGAAGTGTGAGAATTCCTAAGGGGATAGTGGAGGATGTGTTGATTCAAGTAGGGGAGTTTCTGTTCCCCGTTGATTTCATTGTTTTGGACACATGTCCAATTCCGGACGTATTTGAGAAGACTCCCATTATCCTCGGCCGTCCATTTTTAGCAACTTCAAGGGCTGTAATGAATTGCGAAACTGGACAAGTCCAATTATCGTTTGGGGACTTGAAGATGGAGGTGAATGTTTTCAATGTGGACAGCCGAGTCAAGGATGATGAGGAGGTCTATGAAGTGAGTCTAATCGACACGCTGGTGCAAGAGCATGTCGAAAGTGTGTTGTACCAAGATCCTTTAGAGATTGCGTTGACCGCCGAGAAGGCGTCATTTTTGGACCCCCCAGAGGTTGGGAGTCTAGTGGCGATATTAAATGTTGATGATATTGGGGGTGCATGTGGTGTGATGTGGGACCCAGGCAAATTGAGATCCCGGTGGGATGGTCCTTACCTAGTGGGGAAAGTCTATCCAAATGGTGCCGTAGATTGTCGTGACCCTAAGGATAATCAGGTGTTTAAAGTCAATGATCATCGTCTTAAGCCATATTTGGAGTTTGCTGATGTAGGAGAGCCAGATCAGGAGTTGGTCGATCCAGTTTACACGGAAGACCCCACTGAGTAGCTTCCAAGCTACGTTTCTCACGGGTAGCTCACGCGTACCATGCTCTTAATTGAGCATGGACCCGGCCCCTAGCAATAGGGGTACCCATCATTGACTTGGGTATTTATAGCTTCGCACGTCGCTATTAAAATAAGGATCGTGTGCCCAGCTCCAGTTAGTAAGGGCGATTTGTGTATTGTCGTGTCTGTTTTTAATTTTCCGATAAAAAAAATAAATAAATAATTGGTCCGGTATAGCCACCTAATTTCTAACCTTAAATTTGTGTATCTGGGTTTCTAACAATCTTATTGCCGTGTCTCGGATAGTCATAAAAGACGATTGGCTCTGATCTCTTTAAGGAAAAACCTTGAGTGATTTAACCTGTTGAGTCATGACTTACCCGGGATTGTTATGATGACCTTCTCTACACAAATTTAAGTGAGAAAATTAGGGAGAAAAGTAGTACTCGTGCCTTTCACGTGACGAAAGTGGTGGATTTCAATGTTTTGCAGAGTCTCTAGTAGCGTTTCTTTTCCTTTTTTTTTTCTTTTGTTTAGTGTCTTGCAGACTAACACATGCAGGTTGATTTGTCCAAGTTGGGGGGTCGCTTCTCCACTTACTTCTATCTTGTGTTATCCGCTAGTTCGAGGTGATCTCTTTCCTCTCTCTTTACTTATGTCCTTCTCTTTTAGTGTTGGTGCAATCACTGAGGACATTGCTTTATTCCAGTTGGGGGGAGGGATTTACTTTGTCACTTGTCTTATTTAAATTTAGAGTCTTGAAAAAAAAAAAAGAAAGGAATTTGGATGCTTGGGTGTAACTATTCTTGGTTGATGACTGTTAATTAGCGCTAGTGGTTGTTGTGCGAGTCGGAGTCTCGATACGATTTCATGAATAGACTTAAGCTCGTGAACATGATGTTTAGGAATCACTCAGTTAGCCGTATCATCTATAGTGGTTGATCACTTGAGTTCATGCTTTTCACGCGCACTGTCCCACTCTGAGCTTTCACTAGCCTTGAATTTGGTTTACATATTATTGATATCTCGGTGTTAATTGATTGCGCCCACGGGCTAATTGGAACCCCTTTCCTACATTGTGCGCTAAATTGGTATTGCCTATCCGGGCGTTCATTGAGTATTCGGGCAATCGGGGTTTGCTCACACCGTATTGTTCGCATTACAAGATGGATAGACCTTGTGAAGGCATTGGTTAAACGTGGTTAGTTTGGGTCTCTCCCTAAAGCCTTTTTGACTCGAGCAAGTAAGTCTGAGGGGTCTCTTTAAACCTGGTACCCTAAGGCCATCTGGCTTGGGGATGACCGACCTAAAGCTCGTTACATGGGTCAACTAGAAAGCCCGGCAGATCCAGACATTGCACGACCACAAGAACAAAGTGGTATAAATAAAAAATAAAAAAATAAAAAGAAAAAGATTAATCATTAGGGGAAGGGGTGAGTTTTTAGAGACACACCGAACTATTGATATGGTGTGAACTGTTTTCGGGATTAGTGAATTTCTATGTGTGATTCTCACTTACACGCATGTTATGTGATAAATCTCTATCCGATCGTAGGTGAGAGGATTAATTTTTGTGCTAAGTTTGCTGCGAAGTTCACTTGTTTAACTTTCGGGCTATCCTTTTCTCTCTAAAATCAAACGTTTTCTTTGGAACACCGAATGGAGCAGGAAATATCTGGACCTGGTCACTGGTGTTATGAACCCTACGACCGTACTTTCTTTTAAATAAGTTAAGTAAAACCAGTTTTACTCTAGTTTAGTTAATTATCCTATCAAATTACAAAGGGTGGCTACCTAAGAGCCGTGTTAACCTGTCCAACCCGAGTTTTTAGTAAGCACTCTCCACCTTCTCTGTGGATTCGATTCCGGTCTTACCGGGTATTGTGCTACACCGGTCTCAGCCCTACGCTTGGGGCAACCCATTAATTTAGATCTAGGATTTCGGTCAAGCACGATGCTATTCATTAAATAAAAATAATAATACACATTATGTATCCCTTTTTTCACGGTACGTATCTCGATTTGAAAACACTGATCTTGACAGCTATGTTTTTCCGTTTTTTGTTTATTGGTTTGTTTTTTTTTCCCCAAAAAATCAAGAGGCTGAGGGGTAGGTTGAGATTTTGCAAGCAAGAACCACTACAAGAAATTACACTTTTAGTGACCAGTTTTGGTGACCACTCGAGTTTTGGTGACCAAAAATACATTGGTCACAAAATCTTGATCAATTGGTGACCACTCGAGTTTTGGTCACAGAAAATCAAACAATTAGTGACCCAAAAATACATTAGTCACAAGATGTTGAACAATTGGTGACCAGATCTACATTTGATCACTAATTGTTCAAAACTTTCTGTGACAAGCCCTAATTTGGTCACTAATCATAGTACTTTCGGTGACTAACAAAAATCTAATCACGATAAGTGGAATATTTTGTGACCACTAGTTTATTTGGTCACTGAATAGTCAGTTTAGTGACCAAAATTCTATGGTCACCAAATCAATTTCGTTTGCGCCACTTTTTGGGGAAATATCATTCATCCTAACGAAGGGGTTTTATAAACCCGATCGAGTAAAAAATTTACATTAATGATTTAATTAACAAGTACAACAAAATCAATGATCTCGATCATCATGATTGTGTCGTGGTCGTGTGGCTATTATACATTTAACTACAGTACAAGACTTAGTTTACAATCAATTGCGTCCCGATGAAGAGGCTTTCTAAACCCAATGGAGTCCAAATTTTGCATGAATGATTTAATCGGCAAACATAACAAAATCAATGATATTGATCATCGTAATTGTATCATAGTCGTGTGGCTACTATGTATTTAACTACTACATAAGACTTAGTTTACTATCATCGCGTCCCGATGAATGAGCTTTCTAAACCCGACCGAGCCAAAATTTTAGATGAAAGGTTTAATCAACACACACAATGAAATCATCGATCTTGATCATCATGATTGTGTCGCAATCGTGTGGCTACTATACATCCAATTACGACACAAGACTTAGTTTACTATCGAGTAACTTGAACGTATAAATTCTAAAGGTTATTGTCGAGTATATTTTTATAATGAGCGATCTGAAACGTTACGTTATCACATTTTACTTATTCCATCATTTTTCACCAAATTAGAGAACCATTCGATATCAATAACAATGTGATCAGAAGACATTAATCCTTTCGAAGACATTAAAATTAAAGCCTTATAAAACACCACCTGAGCTCCACCTGAGGTTTTTTGTATCAGAACTGCCTGTATATCTTTTGTACAATATGAATTAGATTATTTAGTATTAAAATAAAGTTAATCGTGTATCATTAGACATTTGATAAACTGTCTTCCTATTTAATTTGGGTGGCAGTTCCTCTAACACATATTTTGACACACATTTTTTTTTATAGGTCCACTGTGATGTTCCGAACCGTTGATCTTGTTTAAATGAGTAAAATAGGGGTCCCTGTAAAAAATTAACTCAATCGGATAGTTGTAAGGGTTTGATCCAAACAGTTTTGCAGAAACTGTGACAGGAAATGGTTTTTACAAAATTGTTTTGATCAAGCTCTCACTAATATCCGATTGAGCTAATTTTTTGCAGGGCCCCCTATTTTACTCATTTAAACAAGATCAACGGTTCAGAACTTTACAATGGGACTAAAAAATTGGAGGTGTCAAAATAAGTATTAGTGGAACCGCCCCTTTAATTTGTTTTCCAATTAAGAGACAATCAGTGACTAAAAATATTTTTGTAATTACCAATGAAAAATAAATTTCAAAACTGGCGCTCTGCTTTTCACTTTGGCGCTCTTCCTTACCCATTTAGAATTTCAGATGGTACCCATTCAGAATTTCAGATCGCAAGCGCGCCCCTCCCACTCCCTCTCTCTTCTCTCCGTCATTTTTTCCCTTTTGTAAATGACCAGCGTGATTAGACCTTCTTCTTCGTCAGAGAACTGTGATATCCACTTCGCGAGTGGATCTAATTCACTCGACAAGTTCCACTGTGGAACGGCTCATGAGGGCTGTGTGTACTGCGCCGATCGAAAGGGGTCTTTCTGCATTCATAACTTTTATTGATGCCGCAAGAAAATCTAGGCTCAAATCGATTTTCATATCAGATTTGAGTCTGCTCGTTTCAAGACAGAACACACACCAAGAAGAACAGGAAAAACTGAGTTCTGACGTCCTCCGACGATCAGGACAACACCGTCGGGATTGTCACTAACAGATTTGGGGTTTCTAAGACTTAGGGTTTTGTTTTGTAATTTCTGATGCCTGATTTGGTGTTCGAAGACTTAGGGTTTTGTTAAAGACTTTAAGTACACCAACAGATTGGGGATGTGTAAGGAGGCGTACATGGCAGAATTTTCGTAGTTTGAAACAAGGTACGATGGTTATAAATTCCATCGTCTTCCAACTCCGTCTAATTTAGGAGCAGTTGCCTATTCCACCCAAGAACATGGCTTCCTCATCACTAACATGTATGTATGTGTTTTGGATATAATTTATATCATATGCCATTGATTGAAACATGAAATTAGGTGTGTTTGGGCAAATCTAGCATGGTTACCAGTCAAGACTACACAAGTAGTTTTATAAGAAACACACATGGATCCTTGAGTTTCAAATTGCCAAGATATCGTTTTAAGTTTCCATATAATTTTCTGTAGAGTTGTTTTCATTGACTTCAAGTTAATTATTTTAGTCGTTGGAGCACAATAAGTTGGAATGCATTCAGTTTGAAATTAATATGATGATATGACTTGCATTTAGTTTTGAACTTTGGAGTTGTTAAATTAGGCTAGAAGTTGCACGATTCACGATTAAGTGGAATTCCTTGATATAGCATTTTCCCAGCTACTTAAGCTATAATATTTCAAGTGTTGTGTTATCCTTCTCAAAATTGTGTTTCAACTGGCTCAATATTTCTTCAAATTCACAGGACTTGACCAGAGTACTTAATTGGAATCACTAGGGTTTGTGAATATTAAAAATAATGGCAACCTTCAAACTTAAATTTTTGAAAAAGGGGATCCAGAGATCACTAGATTAACTGATGTGTGCTTCATTCACCATGCACCAAGAGTTGAGTCTTCTCCTGATTTAACAAATCCATGGCAAGAAGAGTGTCTGCATTTCAAAACTATTGAACACTGTCTTCATGATTGGCTATTAATGCCAAAACCAAAAACATAAGCACATATAGTATTGTCGTTGACCATAGAATCTCATGTTTGCATTCATTCATACAGGAGTGAACGCTGATGATGTTCGAGTGACTGTAGCCGCACCTACAGCCCGTGGGGAAGCTAATAATGACCTTCTAGAATTAATGGGCAAAGTAAGCTTGATGCTTAAATCTTGAGCTAACAAGCCAGAGTCTGACACTCCTGAATTTTGACTTACGTTCTTGAGCTTAAGCCTATTTGCTTATTCCATGCAGGTGTTGGATTTGAGACTGAGCCAGATGACCCTTCAGAGAGGTTGGAATAACAAATCAAAGCTCCTTGTGGTGAGTTAAGTCACTGTCGATAACTGAACCTGTGTCTCCATCCTGTGTTCACGTTGAGTTTTGTTTTCTTTTTTTTCCTATTGATGGGAAGTGTAGTTCTCATAACCTACTTAACTGCAGATATTGAGAGTTTCTTGCTCTTGACTATGTTGGGGCTACAATATCATGCCCTTACTCCAGTCATAAAATACCTCTTTCTATCTATATGAAAACCAGGAGTCATATGCCTGCTTGTTGTGGGACTCTTTCCTGGATTTCGATCCGGTAGAGGATGACCACTAGGATTATAATCTGAAGAGAGGGATGCTAGGGAGTGAGTTGCGTTTTTAGGTTAAAAGTGTGTGCAGTAGATTCCATTTTTTGAATTAAGCGCAAGGTAATTGTAATATGACATTTATTGGACCATCTATGTTGCGGTGTCAAACTGGTCTCATCTCTGCCCTTAAAGACCATCTTTGTCATGTTCTACCTCATTTAATTATTTTGGTCATACTATCTCATTCTGTTTTGTTGTTTCTCCTTGATATGAATAATGGTTCTGGGCATAATTTGATTTATAAACCAGGTGGAGGATTTGTTTTGCATTGTGATTTTGTACGTTATTTTGGTTTTGTATTGGGATTAGTAAATATTGATGGTACTTGTTTCTCTTTGCACAGATTATGACAGTGGAGGACTTGCTGGCATGTGGACTTTTGATTATTTATGGGTTTTTGTTGTTGAATGCCTTAGATTATGAGGTTGTATAACTATATATTGCAATTGGTAGTGTAATGGGATTGTGTTCGATGATTTTCTGTAGTTTGAGGAATATTGAAATCTTAAATTGTCATTTTGTTTTGTGCCATTTTGTGTTCGAATCCATGGGTTTTACATACTGAACATCAAAAGCAACGCATGTGGAATAGAATTTTCCATTTTTTTTTATATATAAAGTAGAACTTTTGTGACTAAAATTTGGTCACTATTATGTATCTAATTAAATTACTCACGGAAACTATCTTCTGGTGACCAATGTTTTGGTAGGTAAAGTGCACCATTTAGTGACCAACGCTTTTCGGTGACCAAATTTGGTGGTCAACAAAGTGCACCATTTAGTGACCACCATAATTTTGGTGACTACATCAAAAACTAGTCGCCAAATGTACTTTTCGGTGACTAAAAGTGAAATTGGTCATCGAATACCTTCAGCAAGTAGGCTTAGGCGGCCAAAATATTTTTGGTCACGGTACACTTTTTGTGACTAAATAGGGCCTTTTAGTGACTAAATTCTTAGTCACTAAATGTGTAATTTCTTGTAGTGAACACTAATCTTAATTCGCTAGTAGCTCTTCGAAGCTCTATCAATACATTTCTTTTTCTCTTGTACTGATTTATATTTTTATCTTAGAAACTTGATTAATGGATAATGCACTCGAACACACATTATATTGCTATTTTTCATACACATGGAAATGATTGACACAGAAAGGTTAAGCAACATTTAAAATAAGATACAAACTAGACTCCCACCCTCATTTCGATCCAAGAAGAACAGATGCTTCAAGTTTCCTTTCCAGAAGAACCAAACCAGGCCTTAAATTTTATTTTTGAGGGCTTCTTCACACTTCACAAAAAGAAGCTATTCTTGGCACCATGACCTCCCTTATTCAGGAAGTGGGATATCAGCCAAATCCTCCCTGTAAGGAACAAGGTTGGAGTCATGATCGGTCGTGTCATTCTTTGTCGTGTCGATGAATGTTACAACCGTGTCTTTACGCCACATTAAGTAAATGACTGAGGCTACATAGACGGCCATCATAGGAAACACCAGGATTCCGATAAAAACGGTTGCAACTTTAGGTAGAGTGCTGTGAATCACCCACCCGACAAACGATGTGCTGAGGAAGTAAATGTTTATGCCAATGATTCCAAGCCCCAAAATCCACGAGATCACGATAATCTGCAGTCACGCTCTTCAAATGTTTAGTTGAACTTTAGGTGTTCAATGCTTGAATATTTTTGTTTGTTACTTGATAGTAAAGCTTTACTAGATTTAGAACATGTATTCCTATTTTTTAAAAGTAAACTAATATTTTTGAAAATTTAAATTAAATGCAGTCGACTACAAAATAGAATTGGTTAAAAGTCTTTATATATTTCCATCTTGTTTAATAGTTTCGATGAGAAGTCTAAAAGCTTAACCTTTCACGGATTATTTTTCAAATTCCATTTATAATAGTTTACTTTTTGACATCAAATAAAAAGTGAGAAGAAACATGGATATCAAGTCGCAACAGAAGCTAGCATTGCCAAATCTAAAACAATAACATTAAAACATAACCATTATTGTGGCAGAGTACTTAGAAATTATATAACTTACATAGATTGAGCCCTTGTGTGGTCCCATCTTGCTGGTACTGCTACTGAATTTAAGGAGTGGGATTAGAGAAAATGGAAGTTCAAATGAGAGTATCATCTGCAAAAAAAACCCAAAAAGAAGAAGATAGAAATAAAAAATGGTAATTCGTAACAAGTAATCGAACTTTTAAATAAAAACTAGAAAGAAAATTGTAATATGGAGCAACAAATTACCGATGATATAATGATTAGCTTGCCAGCTGCCGCAGGTCCACCAACTAGCGAGGCGACTAGGCTTGGTAAAATGGAAATCGACCTCGTCATTAAGTTCCTCATCCATCTCTTCATTTTCAAATCCAAGAAACCCTAGAGATTGCACAACCAGATTATCCATTAAACTCCGAATTAATTAGAAAGTTAGATGTCCGTAAATAGCTACTGTACAAATATGAACTATTATTAGATATTATTCGCTACCTGCATGATAAATTGTCCAGCATACGTGCATGTAATAGTGGAACTCTGTCCTGAAGCTAGTAACGCGATGGCGTAAATGGTTGAACTTGATTTGTGTAGAACGTTCTGAAAATGAGAAACAAAAAATTCGATTAGAAATAGAATCAGGATGCAATGGAACATTGATACAATCTTTAGTATAGAGAGATACTGGTACTTAGAATGTTTTGAATCAAAAGTAATTTGTAGATTTGATCATTAGGTATTTTAAGTTAGAGCTATGCAGAATGAATAAGATCATAACTGTCTTTATCTAAAAGAAAAAAAACAGCCAATTGAGTGGACAATCCCTAATTATTAGCAATTGTTAAATAGTTACAGGCGATTTTGCCTAACTTTGGTATTGTATTACTTTTTTTTGTTGTTATTTAATTTTTTTACTTGTTTTATTTTTAGGTTAATTTTTTCTTTGTTTCAGAAAAGTAAAAATATGAACCGAACTCAAACATTTTTTAGAAAGAACAAAAATGATCCAAAAAAAGCGGACAATTTTGAAATATTTGTCTTCAGTGAAACTTTTAAGATTAAGTCATAATATTTTAATTTTACATTCCTATTGTCGAGACGAATAAATAATCCAAAGAATTTGCTTCAAAAATGACAAAAAATAATAAGAAAAACGAAAGTGAGGCCAAAGCATCCCTGAGAATTTTAAGATTGAAAGGTAACTAGATTTAGACCTGTAAAAGGAAAGAGGCAGAGTTGAGAGTGATGTTATTGCATTGTCCATTCGCGACGTTTTTCTCAGTACAAATAGTTGCTGTTACTGAGATGACTGCAATATTTATCAACAGGGCGACAAACAATGCAAAAGCAGTCTCTATCAAGTAGTACCGACAAGCATCCTGCAAAATTAAGAGATCAATTTCAAGTTAACAAAATTAAGAGATCAATTTCAAGTTAACAATTTCTCGTAATTATTCATGTAGCTCAATGTAAAAAAGTTTGTAATGTGTAATTTTATACTTTTACTCTTCATAAATCGAGGTAAAGGTTATTGTTGGCTTACGTTTATGCCACGGACAGATTTTGGTATCTTTCTGGAGAGTACAAGAGCTGAGTGGAGAAAGAGGTTATGCCTGTTAAATAAAAATAACAAGAACATTAAGCAACACTTATTGGAAAAACGTTGCAAATGCTTTTCTTCTTTGAGGGTCTTTCAATGCTTCTCTTTGAAGCTCTTTCAATGTTTTTCTTCTCTTGTCATACTGATTTCATTTTCTTATCCTTGTGATTAATAAAATTTTCCTTAGCCGAACATAAAAAAGAGGAAGAGAATATTAGAGAGATCTAAAGGATATTTAGAAGGTCTTACGGCATAATTAAGGCGCCAAGTAAAGCAATGGCGTCTCCAGTGGCACTTTGGCCATTGAGCTTAGGAATGAACAGTCCCTTAAGCAAATCATCAGCAGGAGGCTTCACATAACTCATTTCCCCAAAGAAACAAGCTGCCATTGTGAACACCAAAATCGCTACCAACAATTCCAGCTTCCTTATCTAATCCATCCAATTAAAGAAAGAAAAAATAAAAAGGAATAACGAAAAATAAACGATTTGATAAAGTGTATTCAAATTAAATGGCAAATTCACAATAAAATATCATGCACTAGAGTAACTGACTAACGAATAAAAGAAGAATTATTATTTTTTAGATTGATCATTCGTAAAAACCCATCAAGACATAGCCGTTTTTTGTGTACCGTTTCTTTAAATTAATGATTCCGTGATTAGGCTGACAATCAAACAGGCAAATCATTTTTTTCCCCTAGCGAAATAGGAGATTATTATTATTATTATTATTATTATTATTATTATTATTATTATTATTTTGTTTTACTAATGACAGATGACTAGTGGCGGAGTCAAAATTTTAGACCAAGGGGGCGACTTAGAAAAAAGTGTTTTCAGTAAAAAATGTACTCAGTGTATCATGTATATTTTTACATTACCTTGTATATGACAAGATTGTTTTGTTTTTGGTTGACAATTAGAAAACCCACGTGTAATTAATTGCGTCCATCAAAGAAATTGCAAAAATTTTACAAGACAAATTGACAATGTACAATTATTTTAATTTTTAAGTTTTAACTATATCAAATCAAAATTACATAAATTTTCAGAGATTTATTATCCTAATTATCTAAATAATAATTATTCTATATATATTATTAGAAATTTTTTAAATTGGGGGGTTTGGGGGCCACTCGGGCCCCTATGCACCTCCGCCCCTATGAACTTTAATTTGTAATAACTTTGGTTGGATGTTTATTATTTATCTTTGAGTTGTGCCTAGCTTTTTGGTGTGTCAACTCTCATTTCCCTCCTTGATGTACGCGTTATCGATTTAGCTACACAAAAATGACCAAAAAAATAAAATTAATTGCAAGCCGCTTAAGATTACAAGGGACCATCTTTGAGTTGTGCCTAGCTTTTTGCCGTGTCAACTCTCATTTCCCTCCTTGATGTACGGGTTATCGATTTAGCTACACAAAAATCTTCTTCGCCGATCAAAAAAAAATATTTGCAATCCCCTTAAGATTACAAGGGATCAGAGTTAATGAGAATGCAATTGAATTTAGGGATTTCAAAAATAAATTTTCCCAAAAAGAAAGGCAAAGAACTTTCTAAAGTGTCATCCTTTAATAGGCCTATCTTTATGGTTATCTTGGTTCATATAAATTATAAAGTCACTGTATATATAAAGATGCTGTCTTTTTTTAATACATACCCCATATCTCTGAAGGCCAATAAGAAGTAGAGTGCTCAAACCGGTGAGAAGGACTCCTGCCCAGACTGGTATGTGAAATAATATATTCAAGGCAAATGCTGTCCCAATAACTGCATAAAATAAAAACAACATGAGAGAAGTATCACAAAAAAGGGTCACACGGCAGGTGCATGATATGTAATGACCAAATCTAATTGACCTGTTAACGCTTAGCTTAATCATGTGACTCAAAAAATTTACCTCAAATGATGTACAGTAGCTGGTCATGATTGATTATATATTACCAAATATTTCCATGTATTCCCGATGTGGGATCTCAAGAAATATTCGTTCATCAACTATACATACTACATATAGGTGTAGTTATACATTTATCGGCAAATTGGCCTGAGATCCAGACGAAGTGACCTATTGAGCCTTTCAGCCCAGGCTAAGTGTTAGTAAGGTGTAGAGTCCATTAATGAAATAGTTTTAGAGACTAAGGTCCATCATCGGACAAAATTACCCTTTTTTTTAGTAAACGTTTGTTTCAGCAGACAAAAATATATTGTAATAGATATCACGACCTCTCTCTCTCCCCCCGCAACTTTTCGTCTGAATCGAACGCCACTCATTCGCCGTGGGAATCCTACAAATCAAAGCCCCATCCCTAGCTCCTCCATCCATGGCTAGTCTTCGCTGTAAGTGGTTTTATGGTCGATTCGGTACTGAGTTTCCATGGTCGCTGGAAATCGCCTTGAGTAATGAAGCATCGCTTGGTTAGAATTGAGGTGCACGATTTCAAATTCCTTATATTAGTTTTTTTGATTCACTGCATGGCTCATTGGTTAACGGAGTTAATCGGCCTAAGAAATTCGACAATGAAGGCGAATTACCGGAGTCCTCCTCCTCCATTTAAGATGGCTGAGATTCGAGTGCTATTCCCAAGCACTGTTGGGTGAAGGACCCATGGAATTCTCTGAGTTAATAGCTGTTCCACAAATGAGTTGGTGTTTTCCCCATGTACTAACATCCATATCAATGTATACAAATTACTATTTTGTGGATCTGTGTATGTTGTGGCTCATTGTGTGAGTTTTGGATTCAACTTTTGCGGCAAATGGCGAGTTCTTGGCTGCAGTACTCTACTCTAAAGAAATGCGCCCAGCAGTCGATGCTATTGGGGATAGTAATGCCGTGTTTTGGCGACGTCCTCCTTTTGGCTGTTCGAAATTCAATTTTGTGTGATCATGACGGGTCTAAGTTGGGCATAAATTATGAAAGGATGAGGGTATCTTTGGCTCTTGCCGCTGAGGCTTGGGCTATTCGGGTGGCAGTGTCAATAATCAAATCCAAGCAATTAGAGAGCTATTATGGTATTTGATTGCGCTATTTTGGAGGACCATCACCATGGAAGCTCATACTACAGTTGAAGACATTCATTACTTGCTTCTAATTGTGATTTTTTTTATTTTTGTTTGTTGCAATCTAGAGCTAACTCTTATGCACATTGGATAGCTTGTAAAGGATGGGAGGTGATATACCCCCTGCCCCTTTTAGCTATTTTTTCCTCTGTACCTTGTAATTTGGTCCATATGGATCTTTTTGGTGTTTTATACATCTATATTAATGTAATGAGAGAACTTACATGATGAAGTTGGCTATATTTTTACAGAGATTGTACAACCTGAGATATTATTATCTCATGCTTTGTTTTTTTAGATGCATAGACTATTTTAGCTGAGATACCTTTATCTCTTGAATAATTTTTGTAGATATGGACTGTCTTTGAATAATTTTTGATGGACTAATTACGGGTTGGATCCCCTAATATGTCCTTTTCAACAAGGCGCCCAAAAATCTAATCAATAGCCAAAAAGTAATTATAGCAGTGTAAATTGCTTTTGGGAAAACGGTTAATTGGTCTAGAGTCCACATTTAGGGTCTAGTGGGCCATTTAGCCCACGCTAGCTTTTTATAAGGTTAGGAGTCTATAAGTTTACAAATTTTACTATCTAAGGTCCTTTGCTGGACAAAAGTACCCCGCCCGTTCTTTTTTCTTCGTCGACTACCTTCGGCTTTCTGCAATTCTACCACCTCTCTCTCTCTCTCTCTCTCTCTCTCTCTCTCTCTCTGCGATTCAACCCCTATCAGCACCAACCTCGCGATGGGCAGAGAATAGATTGGCGACTTTGGCGTCTTGAAGGCGTCGTTTTTTACTCAGAGGCATCGGATCTTAGCCGCCACAATCGGAGGCTCCGGGGATGCGAGAACAGCAATGGTGTGCAATTGGCTCGAGCAATTTTCCTTTTGGCATGCTGAAAAACAGAAGCACTAGCGCGCAACCGCTAATCACTTCGTAGGACCTCGATCTTCCTACTCGGGTCTTGTATGGATATACAGGAAGGGGTGTTCCCCACCATCATCTGCTTCTTTCAGAGAAGCCACCGTTTAGATTAACAAGGGGTGTTCCGCCATTCAAGAATATCCTAGCTCGCTGGGTCAATCAACAAGGGGAACCATTTTAATGTAAAACTTCTTTTTCGTTGAAATTGGAGGTGGTTGTTTCATCTTTAAAGTTTAGATTAACAATTGGGGTGCCCTAAGAGCTATCATGATTATTCTTTGGTCAATGTATTGCTGTAGCAAGTTTAGACAATTTCAGTCGAAATAGTGTTATCGATTACTACTTTATTTTTTGTACACAGAGGCTGTGCATTTTAGCTGAGATACCATTATCTCATGCTTTGTTTTGTAGAAATAGAGACTGTTTCAGTTGAGATAGTGTCATCTCTTACTTTTTTTTTTTTTTTTTGGTCTAAACCACCGGTATCCGGAAGCCCACTGGACCCCGACTAAATCCGGTGCGAGCCGGGTCCGCCCACGAAGGGGTAAAGCTCTCCCAGCGCAAGTTTCCTCCATTCACAAGACTCGAACTCGAGACCTTGCTTAAGGGGAACATGTGCCGTACCACTTGAACCAACCTGCGTTGGTGTCATCTCTTACTTTATTTCTGTACAATGAGACTGTACATTTTTAAACTGAGATATTGTTATCTCATGATCTGTTTTTGTAGAAACAGAGACCTTAGTTATGGATTCTAAGCATTAAACAAAAAGAACTTCAATACAATTTTTTATCAAAGTTTTTGTGAATAGCTGAAATAAATCAAACTTGCTAGACTGCCCGTTCGATTTTGTTGAATATTTCTGGTGGAAATAGCATTATCTCTTGAGTTATTTTTTAATATATGGAGACTTTTAAGCTGAGATATTGCTTAACTTTATTTTTTAGATACGGAGATTGTTTAGCTGAGATACCGTTATCTCATCTCATGCACTACTTTTCAACTGAGATATTATCTCATGCTTTATGTATGAGATGATATATTATTATCTCTTAACTTTGTTTTTGTAGATACGAAAACTGTTTAGTTGAGATATTATTATCTCGTAACTTTGTTTTTGTAGATACGGAAATTATTTTAGCTGAGATACTTTTATCTCATGTTTTATTTTGTGCTTGGCACTACTTTTCTTTCATTTTCCTCTGATTTTATTTTCTCACTTTCCCTTCTACATGTTCCAAATAGACCCAAATTTACCTCATAAGAACACTAGATACTCCAATGCATTTTGCAGGGAGTACAAAAAATAATTGTGTTATACTACTGCTATAAATTAGGAGTATTATAGTACAGTAGGAGTAGTAGACGCCAGGCTGGTTGGCCATTGTAGAGAAAAGTACTCCTATACAGTATGTCCAAGGACCAAGTGGAACCCACAATCTGTATTTACAAATGACAAATGTCCTGTCATGGACACTGAAAAGCTGAATTCTTCTCTTTTTTTTTTTTCCTCTCTCTCTCTCTCGTAACTCAGGCGAGCTGAGCATAAAAAATTTCCAGGCACCGGTGGACACAATGAAAACTTAGGCAACCGTACTGCTCTGGGACAGTCCAGTGCGCCGAAAAATCTCCGCGGACGACGGGATAAACCGAGAACGGCCTCAAGTTTGAACGGAATAGGGGTTAAACAATACTGGTTTTGCAGAGGAGCTTCAGTTCTTAGCTCCGGCGGCGGATCTCGGCGTGCTTCGGGAGAGAATTAATGATTATCTTCTTCAGGCTATTGTTCGCCAGCTATGGAGGAGATGAGCTGCTAGTAGCTCTGTCTCAGATCCGACGAGTCCAGGAGCAGGGATGATGACTACAAAATCAGAATCGAGTACGGTGGGTTTCGACGGCGAGTTGTCGGGCTTGATTTCTTCGTCGACAAGTAGCACTCCCTTTTCTGCGTTTGAGGGTATTTTTGAAAGGTTGGGGCAGTAAAGGATCTCTGGTGTTGAAAACAGTTTCAATGGACTAAATATGCTTCAACTCCTTAAGTATGTCCTTTTAGACAAGGCGCCCATACATTTATTTGTTAACTAGATAGATGTTACATTTTTTTTTAGATCATACCTAGCCCGATAATTATTTTACCGAAAACGTAATTGTCATGAAAGCATTTTAATATTGATATTTTATATTTCATTTAAAATAGAAAAAAAAAATTCTGCAAAATTTTTAGTGAACACGTATAAACTACGACGGTAACACATGTATGGAAGTTGTGCATATATATAATTTATAATCACAATCATAAATCTTGGTTTGTGTAATGACCACGATTTTAGGAAATAAATTTATTTAAATAATTATACTAGTTAATAAAAAAAAAATTGTGACCTGTTTAATTACACGTGTATAGATACATGTATGTTTTTATTTGATTTGATTTCCTGATTAGCTGTCCATATATTATTAATTCCTAGACTAGAGTAGGAAAAAAATAAAAAGAGGAAAGCAAATCAATAAAGAAAAAAATTAGGGAAGTATTCTCCCATATTCCACTGACGTATATGATTCCCATTTACCTCCCTAGTGATTCTTTCCAATTTTCTCTTTTCCTTCCTAATCCTAACCTTTGGTCTAAATCATTCCTTTTTTCCTCATTTCCATCCTTTCCTCCTATAACTACAAATTTACGGCAGAGTGAAATTTTCCCTTCCATTTGTCTGAACTCTCGGCTTAAGCTCCCTCGCCGATTCTCGGTTCGTTCTCCTCTCGACATTTTTCTTTTATCTAGTTGTTTAATTTTTATAACTCTCTCATGAATAATACTTCTCCTCCAACAGATTCATATCTCGAGAACTCAACCGTTCAATAGCATTAATTAAATCCTATCACGTTCGTAGTGCGCTTTAACTTCGGAGGAAAGGTAGGATATCGAAACTCACTTTTTACTTAAGTATACTATTTTTTCGTGTTTTCGGGTATCTACATATATCTAAATATATTGATGATATGAATGTGATGTGAGATCATTTGTTGCGGTTTGTTTTCCAACCGATAAAGTTTTGTAAGTCTAAAACGGAACCAAAGAGACGAAAACCATTTTCTTGTGCGCTGTTCTGTCCTGCTGATTTTCGGGTAATTCTGTTTTGATTTAGAGAAAACGTAAATCTTCGAAGTTGTAGATCTCGAAAAGTTAAGCAACTTCCATATAGGACTTGTTTCAATCCGAGATTCGTAGAATTAACTGTGATTTTTCGAAGTTGGCTGAACTAAACAGTTTCGGGACAGATTCACTGTCTAGCTTAAAACGCTATTTCCCTTCGTGTAGGTCTGGATTTAGACTTCGATCAAAATAGTGAACTTTTATAAAATTTGATAAAATATCTTACTGTAAAATTTCGTGATTTTTGGAAACCGTTACTATTTTTAGTGGCTGGATTTATAACTGACACGTATGGCTCGAGATAGTCGATTTTCATTGAATTTTCATTTCATGCTATAATTGGATGCATGTGTTTGCTTACAGGTGTTTTGTTAAACCATTAAATTTGGGTAAATAATTATTGTGGTTAAATTAATAAACTAAAAGATTAGTGTTCACTTATCGGGTTTGGGAAAAAGGGATGAGTCCGGTATGGGTTGTGAGCCATGCGCAACTATACTTTTAGGTAGCTTTGCTGTGTGATCGGGCGCCGGAAGTATACTGTGGGTGGGAATCGATGCCGGATATAGATTGATCAATGGGTGATCAATCGTGAGCCGTGCGCAGTATACCCCGAGGTGGCCTTGCTGTGTGATCGAGCACCTGAGTATACTGTAGGCGGAAGCCGCTGATGAAAATTATTTTATTCGAAGTGGGAACGAAATTTGTGAACCTTGAGTTGATAACGGAGTATTAAATCCACTGAACTTATATTGTTGAGAAATGTTGCTCTATGTCTTAAATTGATGTCCCATGTGTTTTAACTGCTGCATGAGTATATTTTTGTAAAGGGGTAGTTTTGGTGTCCTATTGAGTGTAATTTTACCACTCACGGTGCTACTTTTGTGGCCCCTGGCGTCCCCAACGCCAGGTACAGAAGGTGAAGAGGAACCGCTTGCTGAGTTTGAGGGAATGGAGCAGCAAGAAGGTTACGAAGTGCCGGAGCCGTGGTTGTACCAGTAGACCCCTAGCTAGATGGCTCTGTTATTTCCTTTCAGTGAATTTGTTTTAAAATAAATGTTTAAGTTTTCCAGACAATGTTAAAGTTCTTTTTATTTTGGGTTGTAATAAGAAAGCTAACTTTTAGCTTTCCGTTAAATTTTTTATTAAGTATTCTTTGAAATTTTAATGGAGTCGGTATTCTATTTAAATAAATTTTGAAATTTATTTATTAACGTACCCAATTTTCGGGGCGTTACAGTTTGACTTTTTATAATTTCTATAAACTAGACAATTTAACTATTGCCGTTCAAAAAGAAGAAAAAAACCATTTAACTATAGTGGCTATAAGCATTTAACTTTCTCATAACTATGTGCCAATCTTCTTTGTAAAAGTTTTTCTTACAATTCATTTTAAGGAAAATGATTTTTATACTCCACCGTTGTATAGAGAACTTCAAAATTTCTCTTTTAGTAGTAGTTATGTTGTGTGCGATTTTGAGCACTAGTACAAATTTTGATGTGCATTTATAAAAAGTTGCAAAAATCATCACCTGATTTTAATTCCTCTTTAGCTTTGTTGAAAATATAATAAAAAAGTTGTCACGCTTTCTAACAGCTAAAGTCTGTAGATAAATTGGTAATTAACACCTAGTATGGTATGAGAACAGACAATAGATCGATCATGTGTTCGAATTTCACCGCCTATGAAATGATTAAAATTCACACGTGTTTAACTCTCTTATGGAAGAGAGTCTGACTACACCTGAAGAGGCGTATTGTGAATATGAATATGAATATGAATAATAATGTTGCCCCTCCAATAAGCTTCATACCTTCAGGAACGTCTGCTGCTATGACAGCTACTTCAGCCAACAGCCACAGGCAATACTTCACAAATGTTGGGTACTCGGCCTTGCATAACTCGGAGAGGTGTTTTCCTTCGGTCCAAAACAAACTTAAAAATTTCAACTTGCACAAAAACTAAAAATATATATTAAAAACGATGAATTAATTGTGCCAAAAATATATCATGCAATACGAAGAAAACTTTTTGAACCGCGAAAGAAAGAGTTTATTAATTTTTGAATAATTATCTACAAAAATTGAAGGGAACCAAATGACACTGTGACATTCTTTCAGAGTGACGTTTCACACGAATTTTATGAACATAAGCTGTTTTGTATATTCATATTTGCCGTCCCTTGTAATTGTTTCATTTTAAATCTTACCGGTGCTTACACCAAGATTCGCAGCCAGCATTTGAATTATGAGGGCGAAGATCATCCCGACAAGGATCACCCAGAGTAGCTGAAATGGGGATTGATTAGTTTCAGTATACGTATGAAACTTCATTCGTTATAAAGTTCTGATTTTTTATAATTTCGTGACATTATCATGTTATATAGGTTACCTCATATCCATCGCTTGCTCCGGCTTGCAAGTCCGTTTCCACTACGACATTATACGATAAAAATGAAAACTAATGCACAAATTGTGAAAAAATTGACAGTGCAATGAGAAAGAGAGGGAGAGAGATTTACGTACAATTGCCAGGGTCGAGATAAGCCAATGACACAAGGAAACCGGGGCCGACATACCACAAGAAATTTAACCATCCAGGTTTCTAATCATTAATAAAACCAAAATCAAAACCAGATTAAAACACATATTGAATTTCAAGACTTCATGAAATCAAAAAGTATTGGTTGCTGAAAATCATGTCTGGAAGATGAGAGCAGTTAACTAAAGTCCATGAAACAATTACTTTCTGCTCCAAGAGTAATGTAAAAGGTAGGGCCCCAAAACTCTTGTATTAATTTTTGGGTGCTGATTTTGGGGCTCCCTTTTTTTATGCAAGCACTCCAAAATTTAATGAAGTTACAAAACTACTTTTTTCAAGATACAAAATCACTAGAGGCACTCCACCCCCAATTATCTCCTCATTTACTAAGGCACTCCAAACGAAAAAATGAACCCAAACCAAACATAAACATTAGGTTCTAAACATTAACATTAGATTCCAAACATTAAACATCCACAACAAAAACATTATGTTCTAAACATTAAACACGTATCTATATCAGATTGTTTCACGCCACTTTACACAAAAAGAAAAAAGAAAAAAACTAAACATTGCTAAAATTCTCCAAAATAAACAGCACACAATTGAAAATGTTGATGCTGCAAAATCTTCATAACTGTTGCGACACAAGATCTTCATACTTCGTACTCATTATCTACCATTTTTCCCTCAAAAATCTTCATAACGGCTGCAAATCTACATTTTAAAACTCATAGTGAGACAAACAAAGCACATTGACAAAAGAATGGTTCTACAATCACAGGCCGAAGACCACTTGTCCAGGTTGTCCTGGTGCAGAACGTGGAGACAATAGCATAAAGACTCTATCAAGGAAATATTACATATAGAAGTAGGCAATTCAGTGACGTGCAGTAAAAGGAGTTGAACAACTATCTGCTTTTTTTTTATAAAAAAAAAACTATTTGCTTTTTTGGAGTGGTTGAAGTAAAGGAAAAAGAGTAAAGGTTTTTTGGAGTGCCTGCAGTAAATTATGAAACTTGCAAAAGGGTAATTTTGGAAAACTACTGTAGTTTGGAGCGCCTGCATCAAAATTGGGAGTGCGAATATCAATTTCCTAATTTTTTCTAAAGTTTAATCACGTGTTTTAGTTTGTAAATTATTTTCTCTTAGTCTAATATATTTGATACCTTAAACATGATTGGTAAACGTCCCGGGGTCAAAATAGAGAAAGTAAAAGGCGAAAGAAAGTAAAATTCCCGGTTGTTGTCTTTTGCTGATAAAAAAAATAAAAAGTTAGAGAAAGTAAATCTAGATTTTTTAGGGTTACGCTGAGAATTCGCGAGTTGCAGTACTGAAACTGTCCTTATTTACTCTTCGAAATACATTTATTTTCCTACTCTACTTGATTTCATATTTTTATTTTTGTGATATATAAAATTTGTTTTGCCGTGATCAAAATTATTTTGATTTTTTTAGTAAGCGTACATATATATCTAATTGCTAGAGCTTAAGATACATTCTTTTTGGAACCATGTCATATCTATATAAACATACATATAATTGTACATTATTTTATGAATACTTATAAAACAGAGTCAAATAAATCTTTTTTTAATTACATAGATGAACCCATTATGTACAAAATTTCACACCCCATTTTCTCATAAATGCACTCTCTTTTTTGTTAGTAGTGACAAAATTAAACATAAAATTCAGTAAAAGAGAAAACAAGAAATGCATTTATAAGAAAAGTGGGAGTGAAAATCATTAAAAAAAAAAAAAAAAAACTACAAGATTTATGCCGTAAGCAGTGAGCGTCTTTTGAGGGTGAATGATATGGTAGAGGAGGATCAGGTGAAAGAGTGGGGTGGGGTTGATCACCAACAGCTATAATTGAATTGAATTAGCTAGTATTCTCTCTATCTCGTATTTCTTGTCTACTTTCACTATTCAAAACACTTTAAAAAAATTAAAATTTCAAATGTATAATGTTATATATATTTAATATGGATAACGATTCATAGTTCTCGACCAATTCTATTAAAAAAAGTTTTTAAAATTATAAAAAATATTATAAATTGAAAGATAAAAATATTTAAAAAATAACATGCAAGCACATAAATAGAGTAAGAAATTTGAGAGAGCGGGAGTACTAAAATATTGAGGGTGGACTGATGATAACAAATTCAAAACCACCAAGTCTCATAACGAATCCCCAACTAAAAAAAAAATCACAAATTCCAAGAAACAATGAGTGTTCCATAAACTAACTTAAGCCGAATAAGTAAGTAGAATTGGCTTATTAAGGGACAATGTATTGATATTTTGTGAGAGAGTGACATGTTTCGTAACACGCGATAGGTCAGTTTTGAGATTAAGTAAATTTGTGGGAACAACTCACAACCCTTAAAAATTCCTTCAAATTTAAGGATGGCTACAAAGAGAGAGAGACCTGGTGGCCATGTTGATTTTCAATATCAAAGCTTTCCATAGTGTTATTCGTTGCGGTCTGCATCTTCACATCATCAGCTGCGACGCGCTCGCTTCCTCCACTAGTTTCTTGCAAGCTCCCCATCTCTCTCACTCGCTCTCTCTCTGGAAAAAATATATATATGTATGTATGTATCCAACTGATCATGTCTATTTATAGAGCAATACTAGTATAAGAGGATATGATAAATACACTTACATGCATGAACCACGCCTTTTCCCCTCTGAGATGTTGTTTGATTTATTGCTATACTTTCATTTCACTCCACCAAATGTAGTGAAACATCATTACAATATTATATGCAAGTCGTCTAACATTCTTAAATGTTGACATTATTTTTAAAGATTTATGGCCAGTTTGGCGGCTCCGTTTTCGCATTTTGTACAGAGATTTTTCATTTTGGGTTTCTAGGAGCCAAGTTTAGAATGTATGCTGTCAAAATATATTCTAAGAAGTGAACGGTAAAATTCAAAATTCAAAATTCAAATTCGGAGGACTTTTTTGGAATCGGATTATATACTTTCACTCATAATGTTCGTTTGCAAAAACCTATTCTGCATGTATAATTCAAAAACTTTTAGTATGGATTTGTTATAATCTTAAAAAGTTGGGTACCAAACACTCCTTTAAAATGCTCGGGCCGATGCCAAAGTTTATAGGGTTTAATTATGTGATGTGAAAGGACCGTAATTAATTGTTGTCATATTTACCATATCAACCCATATTGATAAGTTGAAAACAGCCTCAATATAGGTTTACAAATAATCACAGCGCCATTTATCTTCCTCTTTATAAAAATGTATACGTACATATAGGTATTAGACTGAAAAATTTGATACACCTGGTGTTAAGGTATAAAACTACCCTTTTTAAGATATAAAAAACTACCCTTTTTAAGATATAAAAATTACTAGAGGCACTTCACCCCCAAATAATCTCCTCATTTACTAAGGCACTCCAAACGAAAAAATGAACCAAAACCAAACATAAACATTAGGTTCTAAACATTAACATTACGTTCCAAACATTAAACATGCATCTATGTCAGATTGCTTCACGCAACTTTGCACAAAAAAAAAAACTAAACATTGCTAGAATTCTCCAAAATAAACAGCACACAATTGAAAATGTTGATGCAGCAAAATCTTCATAACGACTGCGACACAAGATCTTTATATTTTCGTACTCATTATCTACCATTTTCCCCTCAAAATCTTCATAACGGCCGCTGCTGAGCTAGTCGAAAATCAAAGTTTATCAGAAGCTTGGTCTAAAATTCCTGAAAATTTGACTTTTTATGATTAAATCTACATTTTAAAACTCCTAGTGAGACAAACAAAGCACATCACCGAAGTTAGAGAACTCTTGATAAGAAAAGTAACAAAACTCTCAAGAGACTTTGCATGGACAAAAGGATGGTTCTACAATCATAGGCCAAAGACCACTTGTCCAGATTGTCCTGATGCACAACATAGAGACAATAAACATAAAGACTCTATCAAGGAAACATTACATATGGAAGTAGGCAATTCAGTGACGTGCAGTAAAAGGAGTTGAGCAACTATCTGCTTTTTTCTGATAAAAAAAAAAACTATTAGTTTTTTTGGAGTGCCTGAAGTAAAGAAGAAGAGTAATTTTTTTTGGAGTGCCTGAAGTAAATCATGGAACTTGCAAAAGAGTAATTTTAGAAAACTACTGTAGCTTGGAGCCCTTGCATCAAAATTGAGAGTGCGAATATCAATTTCCAATTTGAAATGCTGCATATGATACACATCTGAACCCTGTAGTGGAAGGGTGCACTACAAGAGCATACTTTGTGATCCGAGTCCTCCATCTCTACAATCAAGGATATCTGAACCATTGAAAACACTTTGGACAACATGGATTGGGTACTGCACTTCTTTTGTAGTGCACCTCTGCACTACAGAATCACCAGTTCCATGTATGATCGCCTTTTCCCGAAAAATAAGTTACTGTATTATTATTATTTTTTATCGGCGCCTTTTCCTGAAACATAAGTTGACTAAATACTAGAATAATATTACTAAATCAATGATAGTGAGGTGGACAGTGGACTGTGCATATGTGCAATTGGGAAATATACTTCAACTACAGACCTATCTCTACATTGGGATGTAATTATTATTTTTATTGTCATGCTTTTTTTTTTTTTTCGTCCATCAGAAAGCAAAGAACGAAATACAACAAACAACCAAAATCGAAGAACAGCAGCGCAACGATCAACCCAAAGTCATTCAAGACCTGGTTCCAGAGAAGCTAGATCTGCATCCAACTTCCACCGCCTCCGGGGTCTTACCCATTGCCGCCGATGACATCGCTCCGCTGCTGTCAAAACCCGTCTGCCGCCGCCTCCAACGGAAGCCAATGGAAGCCGGGCCTCGAGAATGGTGATGTGCATCACAAAAATGAGGGGGAGAATAGATCTCAACCCAAAAGCACAAGAGATGGAGAGAAGAGAGAGTGTTAGGAACTTAGGGATATAGACTGAGGGGAAGGGATGAAGGAATTTTTTTTGGGGGGGGAAGAAAAAAAAAACCCTAAAAGCTCACACTTTCTCTCTCTCTCTCTCTCTCTCTCTCTCTATTGTCACGCTTTTATTCATGTTTAAGTTGTACAAACTCGTGCTCCCTTGGTTTGCTATATCCTCCGATTGAATAGCCCGAATCAATTTCTCCGATTGAACTGGCTTATAAAAAATCAGCGGTAAAGAAGTGTTTACTTGGAATCAATTCTTCGTCAACTATCAGCTAAGTTTAATTTACAAGTATCCTATATAGAAAACATAATTTGAACAAATTGAACGACTCATATCATTTATATGGGATGGAAGTAAGTCTTACACAATTTGGTGTACATATGGTATACCCATAGATTTTTTGTCCAAACCGGTCAGTTTGGTTCGGTGTTTTTAGTAGTTTGGTTACATCTAGATTTAGAATATGAAAAACCAAATTAAATGGTTTGGTTTGCGGATTTTTGTCACTGAGTCACAATTTGGGTTCCAAACCGAATTGAGCCGAATATGTAGAAGTAAAGAATTCTATTCAAAACCAACAGAAGCGGTGATTGTGCCCACATGCCGTGGAGATCATATGCCAAATTGGCATTCTCGTGTGTAGGATTAAAAATCGGAGGCTGACGGGTCGGAGGACATGGCATTTTACTTATTTTATTGTCACACTTCTATTCATGTTCAAGTTGTACAAACTCGTGCTCCCTTGGTTCATTCATGTGTATGGTTGGGATCAAAACTACCTCAAAATATCTCTTTTCTTAACTCCCCCGAATCGGCAACATGAATGTCAAATGTCAACTCAAATCTTATTTTATTTTTAATTTTAAGCCTACGAGAATGACCCGATAGGGTTCAAATTTCAACTGTGAGTTGCATGTTTCATGCTATTGCGCAACGTACAATTTCAACATATGGTTATGCCATTCTGTAGTGAAACCATTCTGCTCACATCGTTGTGATCCGAAAACTTGAGCATACAATTTAATTGGTGTAGGGGAGGTCAATGTTGACCCACCGTTGAAATCTTGACAAGTGTCACCCAGGTGGCGCAATATCCGCGCGACACGTGGCACTCTCCGCGCAAATCTCCGCGTGGGGGGGTCACGGTGCGGGACCCCTTTGTGTTGGGCGCCTCCACGGCGCGCACCTTAGGCCCAACAAGGGCGGTGCTTGGACAACCATGGGTCATCCGAATAGGAGAACAGCCCATGGCCCAGATGACTAGTGCAGCTCAGAACATGAGCGAGAATGCGAGAAACTAGTCCAATTTAGCCTAGGTAATTATACCTACTACGGTCTTAAGGCAGGACCTCGGGGGCCCCCTGAGGCTTGGCTGCGGTATAGGTGCGACCGAACAGGTCACGACCTTGCCCTTACAGGAATAAGGGAGATTTAGTGGCTTGGTGGCTATAAAGAACAGGAGGATCGCTGCGCGGGGGAGTGGCTCGTCACCGCGCGAGCCAGCTGCGCGGTGATGACGTCACCCGTACGGTCAGTTTGTAGGGAAAGGACACGTGTTATCATATTGAAGGATGACAGCCTGACACCTAATAATTGGTCCAAGGTGCCTATAAATATGGGACATTCCCTTTCAATGCCCAGAGGTTGGTGAAATCCTGACAGAGTATATGTCATCCTAGAGCGAGAAAAGGGTAATCACTGAGTGAGAGGAGAACATTCTCTAGTGAATTCTTGCCCCCATCTCCTAGGCCACCAAGGGTATCACGGATTAGACTAAAGCAATCCACTGCCTTAGTCATTTCTGTGCACACCTACTCTGTTCTTCACCCTTCTTCTAGACCACCCCATTCCCTTTATTACTGTATATTTACTGTTGACTATCCATACCTCTCCAGCTCATCACATTTGGCTAAAAACAAGAACCATCACCTACAATTGGTATGAGCAAGGGGCAACCAAAGAGCGTGTCAGGGGACAGTTCATTCGCGCGTGCGGGGTTCATTGGCAGGGGCAGAGTTATGACAAGGAGGGTCATGTGGCGCCCCTGGGTTTTCTATCACTGAATTGTTGGTCGGCGGAAAAAAACACTTGTCTTTCTATTGTGTGAATTATCAATCAGTTTTGTGCTATATCTGGTCAATATATAGGTCAATTTTGGGAAATCTTGTTGGTGCAAAATCCGGGAGTCTTCGAGAATATTGAACGCTTTGACGGTGGAACTTGCTTCAAGGCACGTTACGATGTCGCTTTCCGAAAACAGTATTCGTCCCCACCGTTTAGTGTGCACTGGGTTGATAGCGAATCTGTTCGAGGATACAACGAAGCCCGATCAAATGATCTTCTGCATGCGTCTGCAGAACGAAGGACGGACAGAATACCGAGTCGATTTTGTGATCAAATGAACCAAAGATTTGTTAATACCGTTTTCTACAGAGTAACGATGTAACAAAACAAGAAAGCAATTAGAAAGTATTTTGGTAGAGTAACGGCATTAAAAAACTGTGACAAATGTTTGTGCCTAGGGCTCTATTTATAGACTCAATCGCACTTTTTCGCATCAAGAGTCGCACCCTTTCATCAAAGGTCACACCCATTGACCAAGGTTGCACCCTTTCATCAAGAGTCACATCCTTTCACCAAATAGCCAATATGGGACAACCCAAAACTCTTTTAGAACCTTTCTCAAGGCACGAGAAATATTTTGATAAAACCTCAAACTAAAAACCCATTTTATTTTGATAAATTCCAACAAAATAAATTTAGGTTTTGAGGCACGACTCAATCACTTTCTTTAAGATGATATTTGCCCCCACTCGAAAAGAGTTTGCTATTGGGTTCCTAGCAAATCGCCTCCAGGATATAACAAAACCTATGAAATCTACAGATAGCAATTCTGGAGAAATCCCAGAATTCCTCTATGAAATTATGTAAACTGATCAAAGAGAAGTGGATTAAGAATGTGTATAAAATATGTTGGAGATGACTACTATTTATAATGTACGGATGGGTGCTAATGAAAAGTCACAACTTTTCCAAATAGATGTATTTATCAAACATCACAACTCTTGATGAAGAGTCACAACTCTTGATGAAAAGTCATGACTTTTGGTGAAAAGTCACATCTTTTCCAAATAGATGTGTTTATCAAAAGTCACAACTCTTAATGAAAAGTCACAATTTTTTAGATTAACTCCTGTAATAAAAAATTATATCTTTTACTAAAAGACACGAGTGTTAATTCCAAACTCAATAGAAATCAGAAAATTTATGAGGAAAGTATTCCCCACCTCTGTCACTCCGAACAACTTTGATTTTCCTGTCCTTTTGATTTTCTACTTCTGATTTAAATCGTTTAAACATGTCAAATGCCTCATCTTTGGTTCTCAATATATATACATATGTGAACCTCAAATAATCATCTATAAAAGTAATAAAATAGCTTTTCCCATTTCTTATTAAGACACCATTTAATTCAAAAATATCAATATGTATAAGTTCTAAAAGTTGTGAATTTCTTTTTGTTTTAGGAAAAGGTCTTACTAGTATTTAATGTGTCTAGGACTTTATTTATAGACCCAATCGCACCTTCTCGCATGGGGTTGCACCCTTTCATCAAGGGTCATACACATTGACCAAGGTCGCACCCATTCACCATGGGTCGCACCCTTTCACCAAATAGCCAATATGGGACAACCCAAAACTCTTTTAGAGGCTTTCTCAAGGCACAAGGAATATTTTGATAAAACTCCAAACTAAAAACCTATTTTATTTTGATAAATTCCAACAATCCCCCACCATTTTCAAAATAAAGATGAAGCCTTGGTTCCTTTGAAAAGATTTCTTCATCAATGAAGGTATCTCACGATTTTAACCATCGCCTATTGAAACACATCAAAGTTAGTCGGAACGCATGATAGACTTGTCTTTTAACAAGCGACATATAATAACCAACCAGATACGTTTCACGCACGCATCTTACCTGACTTAGGTATTCAAAATTGCTGACACGTGGATTGGTCATGTGTCTTTATCCTGTTAATGAGCGCTCTCAAGTTCTAGCCCTTGAACCTATAGAAGGCGGCACCACTTTCACACTCATATAGGTAGACTTTTAAGAATGACTCTATAACTACAGCATCCAACTCAGTAAACCATTAGAAGTCTATTAAGAGCTAAGTAGCTCACCTCCTCCTTTTACATTACAAGTACCAAACACTTTACCATGGGATGGATATAACCGAAAAGTGCTTGCCATCACGACTTATGGTGTAGTTTGCTCATTGAACCCAAGGACTAGAAGTTAAACAAGCATTGGATAGAGTTTCCACCAGGAGTGATTATATTTTAGTGGGATTAAGTCCCATTCCCTGTGATGTTTTTATCACCCCATCGGTTATCAAATTCTTCACATAGCTATGTCGAAGTCCTATATGCTTGGATTTTCCGTTATAGACCTGGTTGTAAGCCCATGATAGCATCGACTAACTATATATCATAGTCCAAAGATATTGGAGGCATAAGTTTTGGCCACATGGGTATCTCCCACAACATACTTCTTAGCCACTCTGCCTCTTTGCTACCCGATGCTAGTGCCACAAAGTCGGTTGTCATAGTCGAGTCTGTAATTATGTTCTATTTCTTTGATCCCCACCACCAAGAGTGAAGATCCATCCACTTGTTGACAAGTGATCTTCATTCTCAGCTATCGAACTAGCATCCGTGTATCTATCTACTACCAAAGGATAACCATTATAGACTATCCCGTAGTCAATAGTTTTCTTTAAATACCTCAAAACCCGATTAACCGCATTCCAATGAATATCACTCGGGAATGAATATCACTCGGGTTATGAGTAAACCTACTCAGTTTACCCACCGCATATGCAATGTCTGATCGAGTAGAAGTCATAGCATGCATCAAGCTTCATATGACTCTAGAATACTCTATTTGTGATACTGCTCTACTTGTGTTAGAATACTCTAGCTGTGATACTGCTCTATCAGCTACACCCATATCTTTCATACTAAAACTAATTGAAAGCATATCATTTGTGTTTTGTATGCTATCTATATCAGTCCCAAAGATAAGCATATCATCCACATATAAACACACGATTACACCTCGGTTTCCGATAAATTTGCCATATACACATTTATCCAATTGGTGTATCCTCAACCCGTTTGATACAATTACTTTATCAAACTTCTCATGCCACTATTTAGGTGCTTGATTAAGTCTGTAAAGAGACTTAACAAATCCTTCTGGTTGCTTCATATAAATCTCTTCATCCAATTCACCATTAAAAAATGCAGTTCTTACATCCATTTGGTGAATATGAAGTTTATAAATCGAAGCTAAAGCAAGAAGAACTCTAATAGTAGAGATTCTCGCTACTAGTGCATAGGTATAGAAATAATCAATACCTTCGTTTGGGTAAAGCCCTTGGCAACTAACCGTGCCTTAAACTTGTTTATCGTGCCATTAACTTTCATTTTCTTTTTGAAAATCCATTTACAACCAATGGCTTTGGAACCCGGTGTCAAATCAGGAAGAACTCATGTATCATTACCCATAGTAGAATTCATTTCATCCTGGATTGGTTCTTTCCAGAAACCACAGTCTTGCGATTTCATAGCCCCCCCGTAGGTCAAGGGATCTGATTCCACATGTAGTGAAATCATGGTATGATTACAAGTAGTGTCTCTAGTTCCTTCAACTAGATACACTATAAAGACAAGACCAAAGGACTTAGCAACTCGTGCCCTTTTACTTCTCCTAAGTTCGACATGTTCTGTAGGTTCAGCCTCTGTATTAGGCTCATAAGAAATATGTTCATCCTCTTCACTAACCTCTTTCAGAATTGGTACAAATCTATTTTCATAAAACACAGCATCCCGTGATTCAATTATGGTATTTACCCCATACGAATCATATGGCTTGGAAACAAGAAACCTATATGCCTTACTATGTAAAGCATAACCAAAGACTATGCAATCAATTCCTTTTTCACCCAATTTCTTCCTTTTGGGTTCCGGCAATCTCACAATTGCTCTACAATGCCAAGTTTTAAAATAACTGAGGTTAGGTTTCTTCTTTTTCCATAACTCATATGGAGTTACTTGTGACTTTTTGAGTGGTACCCTATTAAAAATGTAAACAGCTGTAAGTATGGCTTCGCCCCACAAACCAGTGCCTAATCCTGAATTGCTAAGCATAGCATTAACCATCTCGGTTAAAGTCCAATTTTTTTGTTCAACTACTCCATTTGGTTGTAGAGTATACGGTGTCGTTTTCTCATGAATTATGCCTATTGATTCACAATAATAAGGAAAATGGTATTCATCACCCTTATCTGACCTTAAACGCTTAATCATTGTTCCACATTGATTTTCAACTTTAGTTTTGAAAGTGATAAACTTTTCAAGAACCTCCTCATCTTTTGAATGCAATAAATAAACGTGACAATATTTAGCTTGTATTCATATTCTGCAGGCAAGAGAAACTTTGATTCGTTGAGACTGAATATGATTGTGCAGTTAATCTTTTGCCAAAATAAAAGTACACCAAAAGGCCATCATACGATCATACTAACCATGAAATTAAAAGGAACAACATACTAAAAAATTAAAAAATAAGAGTTAAGTAAAATTAATCTAATCAGGACAAACCATATTATAGCAACTAAGACCAGTTACCTAGAACTTTGCTACCATTTCATCGAGGTAATCTGTAAGGACCCGTATGAAAAATCACTTTTTGGAGAAGTTTCGTTTTGACCGATAAAAAGTCCTGGTAATTGTTCCTTGGATTTTTCTAATCACAACGGTATAATTGGAAGTAATTTTTGAGTAAGGCAAAGTCATCTTTAGCCCCTTTTCTTCAGAGAGAAGTGTGTCGTTTTTCAGTTCTGTACTAAAAGTGGGGGGATGAGATTTTGATGTGACTAGAATTTCAAAATTTTAGAAATGCCATTGTTTCCAAATGGGGGGGGCTTTCTTATTTTCATAAATAAATTAAAGTAAAGAAAATAGTGTTGTGTTGGAACATGCCTGGCTGGCACAGTGTGAGAAATGTTGAAAATTGTTATTTGGCTAAGTGTTGGTTTGAGATTAATGAGATGGGTCACATTTTATATACACAAGTGACATTTGGGTGTGAGGTGTAATATGTGCGTGTATAAGTGAAGTGTGTGGGGGAAGTTTTGTAATAAAAATCAAAACACTCTCTTCCTCCCTCCTCAAACCCGACAGCCCCCTCTCTCCTCCCTCTCCTCCATTTTTGCTCCCACCAAGCTCAAATCTCACCCTCCTCACTCAACCACTTCAAGAACCAAGGTCATTTTCACGTTTTACGCGCCATGGGGAGCTCGGGACACCTTGGATTCGCACCGAGAGCTCCAAATTCGGGTTTTGAAGGTTTCTACACCTAGGGTTTCATTTGTTCACCATTTTCAAGCAAAACCTTGAGGTAGGGGAACAATTTTTACTCTCTCTAGTTGTATGCTTATGATTTGTTGCATATAGTTAGTTCTAGAACTCAATTTCCTTGAATTTCATGTTTTCCCCAATTTGTGTGGGTTTTCCCACTTTGATTCTTTGATCTATGAAATTGCTTGTTGTTTGGTAAAATTGGGAGTGAAATTGACCTCTCTCCATGTTTAATTGTTACCTAGCATCTCCAATTGGAGTCTAAACTATCTCATTTGTGATTGGGTTAAAATTCCACACCTTAGATGTGAAAATCTGCACTGTTACTGTTCATATGTTGCTGCCTCTATCATTTCCAGCCACTGCCCCTATTTTTGGGGTAGTCTTCGGCAACCCTTTGATGTCCGTTTGGTCCCCGATCGCTTATTCCTTCATAAAATTGACTTTTGCCATCACTTTCAACCATGTTTTGACTCGAGAACTATGGTTTTATAAATAAATATGTCATCTTATCTCACATGAACGTTTGTTGGTTTTTAGAAAGCGTGTGTGGGTGTGTGCGTAGCACATTTATCAAAAGGTGTGAAGTGGTGAAATGAACTTGGAGAAAATGGATTTTGAATGGAATATTGGGAAATGAGATGTTTCAAACCAATGTCATCATTTGACGAATTATTTTTATAAAGGCACGCGGAGCCTATGAAATCCGGCAGGGGCATGCGGAGCCCATAGAATCCGGCAGGGGCACGTGGGGCCCACAGAACCCGGCAGGGGCACGCAGAGCCTACAGAATCCGGCAGAGGTACGCGGAGCCTACAGAATCCGGCAGAGGTACGCGGAGCCTATGGAATCCGGCAGGGATTAAATCCCTAGTATTAATGAAATGATGATTTTCTTCAATGAAATAGGTGAGAAACGAGATTTTTGAAATATCCATTGTGTTGACATGTAAACTTGATTTTAGACTTGTGTGATCAACTTGGATAGTTGGGTGTAATGAAAATGGATATTTGAGTGGTGTTTGGGTATTTAAGAAATATTTTGAACATATGGTTTGTTGGTGGATACTTGGCAATCATTTGGGTACTTTGGTGCCTCCAAATCGTTTCCCTAATAATTTGGTTACCGTTACTCACATTGGTTTATCCATTTGACATATCATGGTTTCATGTGCATATATCATATTCATACACCTAGCGTTAGTAGAATAGTTCTTCTACGAGCACATGTGCTCACCCTATCCCTTTTCAGGTACCCAGCTTTGATCGTTCATGGTTTGGAGTGCATGACTTGGATGATGAGCATACATGACATGGAGTTATTTTATTCATCTTCTATGCATTAAATTTTCTTTTGGGGAATGATAATGTAACTCTAATCTTTTCACTATCTTTTTGACCTTGAACTTGTAATAACTTATGGGATATTATTGATTTCACCTTTGGGGCAAGGGTGCCCGAACATTTGATAGCCAATGGGCTAAGGATGTACTTTATTTTATGGAAACCTTTTGGGATGGATTTATGGAAATCTCATCATTTGACTTATGTATTGTTGAAATTCCTTTATTTATGTTTTGTAAAAATGAGGGCGTGACATAATCTACACTGCTAGTGGCTTTGTAGAATCAGAGTGCATCGAGTAGAGAGGTTCAATGATGGTGTCCTTTTTGTTGAAAACATCAATATCATGGCCTGAGCGTATTTGGAACTTGTGGCTTGCAATATTATCATCTAATAAATTCTATCTCCTTGGTAGCCTAGTAAATTCAATTTTGATAGTGCAAAGGATAGATTAAAGTCAACGAATAATGCCCCACCATCTAGATCTTTGAAAACAATCCACTTTGGCTCTAAACCACTGGTCCTGTCTAGCTTGAATACTTTAAAGTGAGTGGTCCGGTTGATAAAGCTGCGGATATTCCTATCATAATTGTTCTCATAATCGAAGTCATCAAATAATTCTTCTTCTTCTTCTTGTCCTCCTCCTCCTCCTCCTCCTTCTGCTCGATCATTGTCTTCATCTTCATTAGCATTATTTTGTTGGCCTTCAGCAAAATCCGCTTCGTCAAAATCCTCTTCATCAGATTCAACTAATTCACCAGAGATAGCAATTTCTCTCAAAATTGCAAGTAATTCACCCCCAAACTCCACCAAGTAGCACTTTTGCACATAAGAAAACGACTGTGGAGGGGATATGCCAAGTTCAACCACTTTTGGATGAGGTAAACGCACATCGAAGATAGAAATTTTTCCATAGTGATCCATTATATAAATCTTTCTGGCCCATCAAGTGGTGCCCAAACTGTATCCCCAACCTTACAATAAGCCATCTCATAACACCCATAGAAAACCAAAACAAAAAAATCCTTCGAGCACGAAGACAATGGATGAGTCACTGATAGAATCGCTTTGCTTACGTACCACTTGGACATAAGAGTATTTCCCGGTATGGGCTTCGGGACTGAAGTCACTGGAGGTAGGCTGACCCGGACACCCGAGATTGGGTTATATATGAACATTGTCATGTTTTTCTCCACAATAACAAGCCAACCTTGATGTGACCCTCGACAAAGACTCTCATGAGGAACAGATAAGACTAGCAAATTGTGCGGGTGCTTTTCGCCGGAGTGAGCTCTTTGGACCCTCTGAATGGGTGTGGAAGGTGGTAGAGTGAACAAGCTTCGCCTGAACCCTAGCTACACGCTGGAGAGAGCAACCTACACACGTACACAACCATGTTAGTGCCAAACCCGGACGGTGGTGGTCCGGGAAGGCACTCCGACGGGTAAGTCAGTCACCAGAGATGTAGAATGCACCGGGGAACTAAGGAGAGAAATAGAGTTATGAAGGTAGTAAATGAGGAGAGAGAGGGATCCCCATTGTGGTAGTTGTAGTTGGGTATTTATAGGCAGGGAGGGCGTGCCCCACACGCGCTCGGTGACCACCACGTGCCTGTCATTCACGCTCGGAATGACAGTTGATGTGACTCCTAGCTCTGTTGCAGACGCCGTGTCTCGGCCGACGTCATGGCACGTGGGCTCGAGTAGTCAAATCACCTCGAGACATTCCCCATCGCCCATGTGTTCCTGCAGGCGGCGGTGGCAGAGTAGGTGACTGCCGCATTTAATGCTCCATCGTGGAGTGTGTATCGTGCCCAATACGTCACCGCCGAATCAAGTATACCCGAGCCCCCCGCGTAGCCGAAGTCAACTGACTCGGTACGCGAGTGGCTCGGCCTCTCGAGGGTTCGGCAAATCGCTCGGCGGAACCCCCGAGAGTGATCCGAGAGCTGAGCAGAGAATGCCATGTCCTCGGCACCTGACCGTTCGGCAGACATCGTTCAAATCTATATTCGTCCAGAACTGTGCATCTGCGCCGCCCGCCGAGGGCACCGTACGCTATGTATCATCTAGGCGGATCGATCTGCATTCTGTTTTGCAGATTCTGAGATAGTGACCCTTTTAGCTCTTCGTCATGCGGAGGGGGCTTTGTTGACCCCTATGAACCCGGCCGCTACAATAGCCCCATCAACTTCCCATGCCGAGGGACAACGGATGTGGGAGTTGATCCAATCGGGGACGGCCGTCGGAAAAACAGGCTCGGCATTGTCTTGCCGGTGGTCGGAGAATTGCCCCATGGTCGGGACGGCGATCCTCCAACTCCCTGCGATCTGAGCGCTTGAGGGTAATCGGGGTTTGAACGTCACATCAAACAGCGATCATGAAGGGACGTCTGACACATTGGCTCAGGAATCTATGACGCAAGACGGCGTTGCTGGCACGTGTCGTCGCGTGGTTGGTCCGAGAGCCGTCGCGTGGATTCGCGCCCAAACGGTTTTGAACGTTGTGGACAGGTGTCACAATCTGATGGAGCGACCCCTCGCCTCCAGAACCAATGCCATTATGGCACCTATTCAATAGGGGTCACCCCCTATAAATACACGGGGGGAGGGAGAGAGAATCACCGTTATTCTCTCTCTCTTGCATCAGAAGCTCGCGCTGTCGTCCCCCGCCGCCGTGCTCAGCCGTTTTCTTCGCGAAAATCTCGTCTTCAGCTCAGGATCTCCTCCCAAATCCAAGGTTTTGTTTTTTCCTTCAGTTTATCTCTGTGTTTCTGTAGTTTTTGCACGTTTTTTTTCCTGCATTTTGGGTGGGTTTGAGAGATTTACTTTTTGCTCTTTTTTCGCCTCTGTTTCGTTTGAGTTTTCCGGCGGTTTGTGCGGCGGAGCATGGCCGCCGAATTCTGGCTTGAAGAACACCCAACATGTTCTTCCGAGCGCCTAACCATTGTACGCACCGTCTTCTGCCGAGAGCTATTCGAGTGATCCGAGCGCGCTTTTCCCCTTAGGTTTAGCTGACAGCTCGCAAGCTTGTTGGGCTCTCGGGGTAGTTGACACCCCTTGGGGAGCTCGGCAGAGGCCGAGGCTCAGCCGTTTGTATTTTATGGAAACCAAACCTGTGCATATCGCTGATGGTTGTTTCACCCGTGCACTGTAGGTTCTTCACCTGGATGAGCTTAGACTTTGCGGACTCATCCCCCGACGATGCTCACTCCGACTTCCAGTTCAGCAGTTTCATCCAAGATATCCTCCTCTGAGAGCAACTCAGAAGTCTCGGGCGGGGTTATAGAAGCCAGCAATCAACCGCCCCCCCACCAACCGCAGCAGTACCCTTGAACGTGACCCCCCTACAATCAATAACCCCCGAGCGCTGGATGGAGATGGAAGGTGAAGCCATGCGGTCCGAAAGCGGCGCTCTAGCCTCCACCTCCGGGCAGGGGCAGATCCCTGACGCCTCTGCCGAGCACGGGATGCCAACCGAGATCCCGCAACCACAGTCCCCCGCCGTCGATCCGACTGAACTCCCCAACCTATCCGAGGGGTTCTCCTCAGACTCAGACGTCGTGGAGATTGACAGGACCGCGGCCGGGTTCAAGGAGCCCGAGGCGGCCAAGGTCCTAGAGGTTGACTCGTTCCAGGCCCATTGGATGGACGTCGAGGCCTCAGGGCAATTCTCCGAGGGCGAGGGTTCGAGGGAAGAGCTCGTAACCGAAGATGAGCCTGAAGGGCGGTCGGCAGAGTTAGTGGAAGGAACCTCCGAGGCCAGCGTCGTGCCAGAAGGGCAAGTCCAGGAGCCTGACGAGCCGGTGGGGGACGAAGAGGTCTACACGGACGGGGGGTAGAATATGGACCCGATTGGGAATCGATCCCTCCGAGGAATCCAAAGCACGACGTCTGCAAGTACGTTAAGGACTACTTCGACGGGACCGCCGAGAAGCTAGCTCTGTCCGCAGGGATTATGGCATACCGGATGACGTGGGTATCTCCCGGCCCACCGACGGCAGGATTCACGACCGAAAGGGGGAGGTCACGGTTCCCCTGATGGCCATCTGCGAGGGCGGGCTGACATTTCCGATGCCAAAACTCCTCCGACAATTTCTGGACGCGTACCGGCTCGCACCGCATCAGCTCACCACCAACGCCTTCCAAGTCATATGCTCAGCGGTGAGGTTAGCCGAGATGCATAACATACCCTTCCGGCTCAGCGACCTCATGGCTATCTACGTGGTCCAGCGGAGCTCTGCCTACGGGCGATACTACTTCGCTAGGAGGCCAGAGTACCCGCCCCTAATTGGGATGCTCTCCGACTCGGAGAGACACGCCTGTGAGCTGGTGATCATCCGGGGCAACTACGAGAGGGCCCCGGGGGACGAATCAGTGTCGTCCGTTCCTTGGAAACGAGGGAAGCCAGTAAGTTCGGGAGCGCGTACTTCCATGTTTTTTCTTCTCGCTTTTTCCTTTCCCGTATTTACCGTTGCATTTGCCGAACGCTAACGTTATTCCTTGTTTTGCAAAGTGCGGAGAGGTTACGAGGTACCTCGTCAGGGACGCCGACGACGACGTTATTGACAGTGTCTTCCGAATCCCAGACCGCACGACCCCTGCCATCCTCGGGTACGTGTCGGTTTACAAGGGCTTTTTGAAGAAGGGGAAGGAGCCCATGCCGCGAACAGGACCCCGTCGAGTTCGGCTCTTCGATACTGACATCAGGCGAGCCGATCTCGCCGGACGCGAGCGTGCGCCGAGGACATCCCGCCGCCTTCCCCAGTCATTCGTTGCAGGAAGCGGATTCGAGGGCTCGATGGCTGGAGCTTCGGCACTAAAGGAGGCGCAGAGGAAGGAGAAGGCTGAGAGGAAGAGGAAGGAGGCCAAGAAGGCAGCCGCCAGCCAGCTTGGCCACACAGCCGAAGGCGATGCTCTCCAGAAGAGGCCTCAGACGGACGAGCCCACTATTCTCGGCAAGGAGGCTCCTAAAAAGGCCCCAACGGGCCCCCCACCTCCTCCCCGCGGCGCACCTGCCGATGCCCCTCCGAAGGAGGTTGCTCCCAAGGACAAGCAGGTCCCGCCCGAGGTCAGGCTCTCCGAGATTAATAAGGACGAGCCGTGGGTCCCAATGATCCAGACCTCACGCGGCGAGCCCGTTAAGAAGCTCTCGAGCGTCCGGGAGAACAAGAAAATGGTCATGACCCTACTCAAGGCCCTTGCCCTCCCGAGGGATATTCAAGCCGTGTCAAAGAACACGACCGACAACTATGCCGACCTCTGCGCTCAGATCGTGAAGGTAAGAGCTTCTAGCTTATGTTTAATAGTAATTTCTCCAAGTTTCCATTCTCGGATTTTGACTCACGTACTTATCAATTTTCTATCTCCGCAGGCCGGTCAGTCTGCTCTAGCCCTCGGCGACAAGGTCTACAACCTCGGGGAGGAGAAGGTCGTCCTTGAGAAGAAGCTCGACGCCGAGAGGAAGGCTCGGGCGGATCTGAAGAAGAGCGCCGAGGCCCTTTGCTGCCGATGGTGAAGAGCTTGAAAAGTAGTTGGCGGAGGCGCGCTGCCTTTAGAAAGAGGCTGAAGAGAGGGCCATGACTGCCGAGAGCAAAATCACGGCCGCCGAGGAGAAGGCCACTCAAGCCGAGAGGGATCTTCAGCATGCTGAGATGATGGCTGCTGTTGATTCCAACGGCTACCAGAGGGGGGCGAGCGACACGCTAAAGAAGTTCGCCAAGAAGGCCAACGACAACGAGGAAAAGGCCTTCAAAAAGGGCTACCTCCTTGGTCGTGCCGGCTGATAGCCCCAAGCCTTCGTCCAGGCCTATGACATTACCTCCGTTCCGGCAGACTCTGCCCTCCGGTCCTCCATCCCTCCTGTGCCCGAGACCGAGGTCCCAGAGATGCCCTCCGATGATGATGAGGAGGAGGATGCTCCCGAAGGGAATGGTGCCGAAGGCGGAGATGCTGCCGATCCCCCTGCTGACAATCAGGACCGGTCCCCGGAGGTCACCAACACGGAGGCTTAGTCCCCTTTAGTCCCGAGGTCACCAACGGTTGTGCGCAGGCCAGATTCGGGTGCTCGTAGTGTACTTTTTGGTTATGAATATTTGAATGAATATCTTCTTCCCTTTCATTTCTGGTTCGATGTGTTCAATGTTTGCATCTGAAATTTTTTACAAGTAATGGCTTTCGTGAGTGATAAATTGTAACCATCCAAACTGGTAATAAACGATAGCCCCTACTGCCCTGCTGCGGCGGGGAGTCAATGACTGAATGACATAGGGGCGCCCAGACGGAGCATAAGAGATAAAAGCCCCTGGTTTCGAAGCTGAGCCGAAGGGAAGTGCGCGCCGAGCGAATAATCGATACAATAGCCCCCAGCTAGTTCGATAGGTAGGTCCCGAGACCTGGGGCATTCCCCCGAACGCTTATACGTGTTAGCGTTGCTCCACCGGGCACAATCATTCGTTCCACCGAACGTTACTAATTGTTTTGCTGAGTAGAGAGAGCTGTTCAACCGAACATAAACGACCGTTCGTCCGAACAGGGTCGGATCGTTCCACCGAACGGTATTAATTGTGCTAGGGCCTTTTAGCCGAGGGCAATAACTTGTGAAAGAAAAGTGAGAATCATAAAAAATGACAATAACCAGAGGAAAGATCTTATCATTAACATTTTGACCCCAAGGCATTACAAAAAGTTGCCGAGGACACGATAGTCGTGAAAACGATAAACATAAGATCCTAACCATAGAATTTCCTTAACTTGGAGGCGTTCCATGGGTTGCTCACAGCTGTGCCGTCCATCTCGGCAAGCTTGTAAGCCCCGTAGCCAGCCTTGGCCACGATACGGAAAGGACCTTCCCAGTTAGGCATAAACTTCTTTTTGTTTTTCTTCTGGACAACCTCTCGGAGGATGAGATCATCAACGTTAAAAGGATGGATGCGGACATGTTTGTTATAGCCCCGAGCGACCTCCTGCCGAACCAACGCTGAACTGACGGCGTGATCGGACACCGCCAGGTAAAGGAAGAGGTCTTCGTCTTCCCTCGGCATGACTAACATGGGCGCTCGGGACATATAGCTTTTCAGCTCGGCGAGTGCGGCGTCGCACTCCGCGGTCCACAGAAAAGCTCTATTACTGGTCTTGATGGACTGGAAGAAGGGACGGCAGGCGTCAGATGATTTGCTTATAAAGCGATTAAGGGCTGCCGCCATCCCCGTCAGCCGCTGGACCTCTTTGATGGTGGATGGCGCTCGGAGCTTTTGGATAGCCGCTAGCTGGTTGGGGTCGGCCTCAATCCCTCGGCGGGTAACGAGGTACCACAAAATTTTTCCAGAGCCGACTCCGAACGCACACTTCTCTGCGTTGAGCTTCAGATTGTGCTTCTTCAGGATAGAGAAGACTGTGCCGAGATGAATGAGATGGTCCTCCGCAAATTTACTCTTTACCACCATATCGTCAATATAGGCCTCCATGATGTCGCCGAGCTCCTTAGCGAACATCTTGGAGACCATTCTTTGGTAGGTAGCCCCGGCATTCTTCAGGCCGAATGGCATAACCCGGTAGCAATAGGTGCCCCTCGGCGTGATGAACGCAGTCTTCTCAACGTCCATGACGCTCATGGCGATCTGATGGTACCCACGGTAGGCATCCATGAAGCTGAGCCTAGCGTGTCCGGCGGTGGAATCCACTAGCTGGTCTATTCGGGGGAGGGGGAAGCAGTCCTTCGGGCAAGCGTCATTGAGGTTAGTGTAGTCCACACATACCCTCCACTTCTCGTTCTTTTTCTTGACCACCACGGTATTTGCCAGCCAAGTGGGATACATCACCTCTCGGATAGCTTCCGCCTCGATCAGGCGGTCGACTTCTTCTAGGACGGCGTCGGAGTGGATCACCGAAGACCGCCTTGGCTTCTGCACCACTGGTCTCCTAGCCGGATCAACATTGAGGGCGTGCGTGATGAAATTCGGGCTTACGCCTGGCATCTCGTACGGAGTCCACGCAAAGACCTCCACGTGATCCTTGAGGAAAGAAACCAAGTCATTTCGCTCGGCGTTGGAGAGATCCGAACCCAGCATAAAGAACTTAGTGCCTGCTTCGTCGATCGGCACCTTGAGCAACTCCTCGACCGACTTGTACTCAGCCCTAGAGCCAACGTCGTCAAGGACTGGAGTGCACTCGGGTACTTCAATCCACTGCACCTGCTTGGGCGGCCTGCCCTCCCTCCTGTCCTTCTGGCGAACTGCGTTGACAAAGCATCTTTTTGAGGCCATCTGATTGCCTCGAATGGTCTCCTGGCGCCCGGATACGCCAATGAACCGGACACACTGGTGGAGGGTCGAGGCGATTGCCCCTATCATGTGGAGTCAGCCTCGCCCCAAGATGGCGTTGAAGGGGCTCGGAGAATCCACCACGGTGAATTCTATCTCCAAACGCATCGACCCCGCCCAAACTGGGAGGGTGATGCTGCCAAGCGGATAGACTGGAAAACCGGAGAACCCGACAAGGGGCGTGTCGGAGGGGGCGAGCTCATCACGCGTCCGTCCGATGGCCTTGAAGGCCGAGTAATAAAGGACGTCGGCGGAGCTCCCCTAGTCCACCAAGATCCGCCTGACATCTACGTGGTCAACGCTTATCTCGATTACCAGGGCGTCGTCGTGCGGGAGCTGCAACCCATCCAAATCCTGTTCGGAGGAGGAAATGGTGTACGGGTTGAGGGGCTCTTCGTATTTCAGCTTCGCCGCCCGGCCGAGCGTCATCACTTGCATGGCTGCTTCCATTTTCTGCAGCTCCGTGTGCATTGCGTCGGCTTGGGCTTTGCCGACCGGGTCGTGGATAGTAACGACCACTCCCGGGCGTACCCTGTCCCCCGGCTCCTGTTGTATCGATGGTGGTGGCAAGATTGCCTGTTGGTTCGGCTGAGGAGACGCTCCCCTGAGCACGGTCGGCATGCGACCGTGGTCTATCCACTCCTCCATGCGTCCCTCGGCGACCAGTCGCTCAAGGTGCGCTTTGAACGGTCGGCATCCCATTGTGTAGTGGCCCACCTCATTGTGGTAGGTACACTTCCCCTTCTGGGCGGGATCCGACCCCATCTTCTCCTCCGGCCAGTAGAACCAACTTTTCCTACCAATCTCAGCCAGCAGCCTGTAGATCGGCAGGGTAAAGACGGTCGTCTCGGCGACATAGTCATTGTCGTTTCTTGGGGGCCTTTCCCATCCCCCATCACCACTATTGTTCCTGCTGTTGTCTCAGGGACCTCTGTTCCCGTACCCCCCTCCTTCATCATTTCGCCCTTTCTTTAAATTGTTTACTTGCTTCTTTGCTTCCCTCGGCGCCCCCTTGCCGGAGTTTCCCTTCGACGCTCTATCGAACAGGAGCTCCTCGAGCTCTCGGAAGCGATTAACCGTTTCCATCAGCTCCACCATGTTTTTTGGCGGTCGTACCATTAGCTCTTTAAAGAGGTCAGAGTGGTCGTCGAGCCCGTTCTTGAACGATGTGGAAGCGATCTTCTGATCGCAGCCCTCCACAAGGTTGTAGACCTCCCAATAGCGCGCAACATACTCCTTCAGGGTCTTGTCCGAGCCCCTCTTCATGTTGACTAGCGCGTCGAGCATCTTCGACTGTGTGTTACTGGTCACAAACCGAGACGTGAACGCGCGCTCGAGCTCGTCGAAGTCGTTTACAAGCCCCGGAGCGAGTTGGCTATACCACAAGAGCGCCGTGGTCCCCAGGCTCATGGAGAACGTTTTGCACATGAGGGAGTTGCTATGGCCGTAGAGCTCGAAGACCAGGCGATACTGTTGGACGTGTGTAATCGCATCTATCGTTTGCTCGTACTTGTCAAATTTGGGGATCTTGAATCCGCGTGGCGGGGCGGCCTCGGCAATGGTCCGGGAGAATGGGGACCGCTTTGCCTTCTCCAACCTTGAGTCGGCAGGGCCCTGGTTGTTAAGGTCGGCCGCTCGGTACTACCCATGGGCACGCTTCGCCGGGCCGAAGGCCCGGTGCAGCGGGTCATCCATGTGCACATTGTTCCTCTTGGAGGACAGCCTTTTGTTGTGCCTGTCGTGGCCCCTCGCCGCCTCTTCCCGAGGGCGAAGGCGCCCGGCGTCAGGCTCGGCGTGGTAAACCCTAGTTTTGCCTGTACGCGCGCTGACGAGTACAATACTACCACCCTCGTTCCGCAGCTCGTACTTGTCTCCGGGCCTAAGACCGTTGTTCTCGAGCGTCGGGTACCCCACTCTAAGCGCCGTGCCTATCTACCGATTGGCGATGGCGCCCGTCACCTCCCCGATCCCCCCGTCGGTTACGGTTGTGGTCATCCCTCCGCTCTTCGTGCGCTCGACTTTGGCCGCCGTGGTCTCGGCGAGCCGGCGGGTCGTCTGTCGGGCCATTCCCTTTTTTAGACTGCCTTTCCAGCTCCCGAGCGTATTCCGCATTAGCCCGGACGTCGGGCGTCCGAGCGCTGGAGGCTGTGGCACTATCCTCGGGGTAGTTCATCCGCCTGGACTGCCCCACGCGCGTCTGTCGTCCTCGGGAACGCGCCGTCTCCATTGGCGCAACGAGCGCGTTGCCTCGGTCGTCCACTTCGATGACCCGTCCAAGGCGGGAAAAGACCTGAGCCCTTTCCCCGTCGTTAGTCCTCGTGGTCGGCGGGGGCATCTGGGTCCTCGTCCGACCACCAGACCTCGACGCCGTGGGCTGCTTCATGGCCAAAATCTCTTTTCTTAGCAGGGACAGTTCGGCCTCTACGGTGAGAGGAGGAGGAAGAGGAAGAGCGTCTGCACGTGCCAGGGTCGTGAGGTTGTCAAGAGAGAGAACATTCCCATCCATGTTAAAGAGGATGGTACTGGCCCCAACGTTGCTGGGACCGGCGCCGTTAGTGCGTGCGGTGGTTGTCCCGTCTCCGTTGATGACAGGGGGAGGGGTGAGCCCCAAGTCGCTTCTGACCTGATTGTACCGGTACAGGTCAGCGGTGTTGCGGTACCTGTTGGCGGGACCAAATGCGTCCTAGAGTGAGGTTTGCCATTCGTGCAGTGTTTGGAGAGGTTCTGAGGGAAGAGCTTTTAGAGGATGGGAAAAGACACTACCAAAGTGTTCAGAGAGGCTGGGAGGAGTGGTTCTCCGGTCCCCAGCGGAGTCGCCAATTGTGGGGGTGCTTTTCGCCGGATTGAGCTCTTTGGACCCTCTGAATGGGTGTGGAAGGTCGTAGAGTGAACAAGCTTTGCCTGAACCCTAGCTGCACGCTGGAGAGAGCAACCTGCACACGTACACAACCGTGTTAGTGCCAAACCTAGACGGTGGTGGTCCGAGAAGGCACTCCGACGGGTAAGTCAGTCACCGGAGAGGTAGAATGCACCGGAGAACTAAGGAGAGAAATACAGTTATGAAGGTAGTAAATGAGGAGAGAGAGGGATCCCCATTGTGCTAGTTGTAGTTGGGTATTTATAGGCAGGGAGGGCGTGCCCCACACGCGCTCGGTGACCACCACGCGCCTGTCATTCACGCTCGGAATGACAGTTGATGTGACTCCTAGCTCTGTTGCAGACGCCGCGTCTCGGCCGACGTCATGGCACGTGGGCTCGAGTAGTTGCTTGACCAAGTCCTAGACCTAAATTAATGGGTTGCCCCAAGCGTAGGGCTGAGACCGGTGTAGCACAATACGCGGTAAGACCGGAATCGAATCCACAGGGACGGTGGAGAATGCTTAACTAAAAACTCGGGTTGTGAGATTTAAAACGGCTCTTAGGTAGCCACCCCTTGTAATATGATGGGAAGAATTAACTAAACTAGGGTAAATTTGGTTTTTTTTCTTAAATTACTTAAAAGAAGGTACGGTCGTAGGGTTCCTAACACCAGTGACCAGGCTCGGACATTTTCGCTCCATTCAGTGTTCTGAAGAAAACATTTGATTTTAGATAGAAAAAGATACCCCGAAAGATGCGAATCCTCGTGGTCGCCATTACCCAGGTACAGCGAAGAACGAGTTTTGGTCCCCCGTTCCCCGTGTTACATGGGCTCCGACAAAGCCCGGATTCGTCCAACGGAAGTTCTTTAATAACCTAAAATTGCTTTTTCCATTATTAGTGTGGAAAATAGGAGCAAGAACATACCCAGCCCTGGCCACGGTGTGTTAATCACCCCGCGACCATACCTATGCGACTACTCACTCATATTAACTTGAACAAATGGCAATAATATTGAACCTAGATCTAACATGATTTAAGCAATTGAAATTAAATTAAAACACGATACCACAGGTTTGCAAAAAGGAAACGGATTCGAATACCAATAGTTGAATTGCTGAAAAACTTGAGGAACTTGAATTAAACTTGAATCTGCAAAATCATCTTGAGAGCAGCCGCAAAAGTTCAGAAAATACAGTGGAAAATCTAACTTCTGGAACCCTAATTTCGAGCTCTAAAAAGAGTATTTATATGGAATCCCCGTTAATTACAATTAAAAAACCGGAATAATAACGAAATTCACTCCCCGCGACCCAAACGACCACGTTTTCAGATCTTCATAACGCCTAGCGCTCCCGAGCCCTTATCTCTCGTTTTGACCGTTGACCCCCTAATTGTCGTTGACCTCTTAACAAACCGGGAGCGCTACACCATTTTTGGTGTAGCGCTCGCGGACATTCTGTTCATTTTTGCTCCCCTTCTGTGCCACTTTTGAGCGCTCCATCAAATTCCTGTAGCGCTCGCGATGGGTTACGATCACTTCCACGCGAAATCAACTTCAACACTTAGTCTCCTCAGCCTTGCTCACTCTCGAGCTTCCATCTCCGCCTCTTCAATGTCTCTAATTAGCGCCAACACATCACGAATATCTGCAATTAAAACCCAAAACACAAAACCAACCACGTGCACGCATTATACGGAAAATGAGGATTAAACGCACGTCTAACGCGCTAATTCTACCCTACTTAGGCGCTTATATCTGTGATATAGCGCCTATCAGTAGTCAAATCACCTCGAGACATTCCCCATCGCCCATGTGCTCCTGCAGGCGGCGGTGGCAGAGTAGGTGACTGCCACATTAATGCTCCATCGTGGAGTGTGTATTGTGCCCAATACGTCACCGCCGAATCAAGTATACCCGAGCCCCCCACGTAGCCGAAGTCAACTGACTTGGTACGCGAGTGGCTCGGCCTCTCGAGGGTTCGGTAAATCGCTCGGCGGAACCCCCATGAGTGATCCGAGAGCTGAGCAGAGAATGCCATGTCCTCGGCACCTGACCGTTCGGCAGACATCGTTCAAATCTATATTCGTCCAGAACCGTGCATCTGTGCCTCCCGCCGAGGGCACCGTACACTCGGTATCATCTAAGCAGATCGATCTGCATTCTGTTTAGCAGATTCTGAGACAGTGACCCTTTTAACTCTTCGTCATGCGGGGGGGGCTTTGCGACCCCTATGAACCCAGCCGCTACACTACACATGCAACGAATCTACAAATCTACACATGCAACTTCAATTAGAGCCTAATCCTAAGAAAATATACAAATCCCATTCTCAATTTCCATGTTTTTTATACTTATCTGGTCAATCACAAAACAGGACATAGAGATGAAGGAATCAGGAAGAAAGGTGGGTTGAGAGAGAAGAGAGAGAGAGAGAGGGGTTGCTAGTGACTGGTGAAATTAGAAAAAAATGGATCGAGATGTTTTTAATTGGAATGGATGGATCCATATGCTATGGATATGAGAGAGAGAGAGAGAGAGGCAATTTGCATCTCAGACAATATTGATTGAATTGGAGTCCTATCGGTAGTGGTTGCTTTGGAAAAATGGCGTTACGCTAATATTTTGCAAATGTCAACCAAACACTTAAAAACAAAAATGAAAAATTATCTTTTTGGCAAAAAGAATTTACAGGAAAATGATTCTCGTGTGGAAATTATTTTACTTCGAAACAAACGGAGCCTAAGAGTTCCACGTAGTTCAAAAGCATCTCATTCCTCATGAAAGCATACATAATCAATTCGTCATCAGTATCTCGCACGTGGCGGAGCTTAATTTATCCACCGAGCCAATTTAGGGTGGGTCCGCCACTTTGACCACTCTTGAACAGGCTGCGAAGTGTGCTCAAGTGAGGTCAAAGCCATAAACGAACTCTATATTGGCGAGGAAAATATCTCAAGGGTTTTAGGAAAAAAAAAACACTTTGATTTGTGCTCGGGCCCCAGGCTTCCTACATATTCCTTGGAGGAAATCAGACCATTCGTAGTTCGGGGCACTTGAATTCACTGAGTTGCATGGGAGAAATTTTTCCTTAGACCATACCTAGCCATCGGGCACTTGCGTACCTGAGTAGGGTTTAAAACCTGTTGAACTCTCTTGTACCTGTTAATGCTGGCATGGATAAAGATTTCATGCGAATACCATATGATTGAGATGTGAAATAGAGAATAGATCTCGTAGCCTTTGGGAACTTTACCAAATTCGAACAAAAAAAATTGTTGCATTTTTCAATCATGTTATTGAGTGTGATGGTAAAGACATTTAATCACACTTTTAGAGGAAAATCGAGATCTAAAACCATAAATAGCCACGCTAAATAATTATTTTTAATCTCAGTTTCAACCATGGCTTCTTCCACCTTTCGTTTCTTGTGTTTTGTTTTGGATTTTGCTCGTGTATCTTTAAGACGAGAGAAGGCAGACCTTCGTGGCTTGGAGATTACTCCCTTGTTTCTAGGTTTGCCTTGCCTAATCTCTCAAAAACTGAAGTATGAGCAGTAGGAGCTTCAATCCGATCAAAGGCTGAAACTCGATGTGTGGAACTTTGACTTATGTCATCCTCTTCATTGGCGGAAATAATGTAAACTGTTTGAATACAGTCGTTGTTCAAGTACCCTTCGAGAATGAAGTCATGTAGGGTGATTGGTGCGGGAAAACTCTTCTCAATCAATTTCTCCTTCTTATCGTTGACTTTGTCCCTTGCAGTGAATTGAGGAGAGTTCTTCTTCACTTGCCATTTCTTGACTTGATGAGGATGATTCTTGTGCTTGTTTTCTATTGGCTTCTTTAGGGGGATTGGGATCCACTCCTTGCCATTCTTTGCACCTGGCGCTCCTTCGAGGTGAGGATGAGTATGTACACCTTTACTTGAGCTTTGCATTGCTATCGAATTGAATAAACCAAATCGTATGGTTTTGAAAATTGCCCCCAGAGCTGGAGTCGTTGCAAATTCAGCAGTTTGTATTTTAGAACTTGAAGTTGGGCCTTCGACTGTAATGACTATGTGGTTGGACTCTGCAACTTCATCAATGTCTAGTATGATCTTTTTCTTCCTTGCTAGGTCTGCAATTAGCTCTTTCAACACGAAACACTTCTCAGTGGAATGACTGACAATCCGATGGTAATGGCAGTACCTTGGATCATGAACCTTCCCCATTTCTTTGGGACGTTTGCATTCTGGTAGTTGAATGACATTTTTCTCGAGCAGATCTTCCAACATGCTCGGCACGTCAGCATCAGGAAAAGGATACCTCTTTTCATGCAGCTCCTTCAAAGTTGGGCGTTTGTCCCTAGGGTTTTCTTCCTTCTTCTTGTCTTTTCTCGGTATCTTGACCGGGACCATGCTGACTGCCATTGACTCTTCAGTAGAGGCACCAGACAACTTATCACTTTTTGTCCCATTTTTGTACTTACTGTGCTCGACTGTGGGAGAATTTCCGCCACCATGATTTGCTATGCTGATCTCCATATCATGTGCGCGCGTAGCCAATTCCTCAAAAGTGCGTGGCTTTATCCCTTGAAGAATGTAAAGGAGACCCCAATGCATGCCATTCATGCACATCTCCACAGCAGAGAGTTCGGAGAGTCGATCTTTGCAGTCTAAGCTTATAGCACGCCAACGATTGATGTAGTCGACCACTGGCTCATCTTTCCATTGTTTGGTGTTGGTTAGCTCCATCATACTCACAGTGCGGCGAGTGCTATAGAAGCGGTTGAGAAACTCGCGTTCCATCTGCTCCCAACTATCTATTGACTCTGGCTCTAGGTTTGTGTACCATTCGAAAGCATTTCCTTTGAGAGAACGGACAAATTGTTTGATGAGGAGATCCCCTTCTGTCCCAGCATTGTTGCATGTTTCAACGAAGTGGGCGATGTGTTGCTTTGGGTTTCCTTTCCCGTCAAATTGTTGCAATTTGGGGGGCTGGTAACCAACAGGCATCCTAAAGTGGTCAATGCGCTTTGTGTAAGGCTTCGAGTACATAAAGCTACTTTGTGCTGGCCCACCATATTGTGCTCTAATTGTACTTGCTATCATGTCTTGGAGTTGTTGGACAGACAACGAAGCGATAGAGGTGGGTTGAGCGTTTTCTCCAACCCCTAGTGCTGCAGAAGTTGCATGATTGAACTTAGCACCACCTCCTGGATTTGACGACGAGACACGATTTGTGTCAACTTGCTGCTTGAGCCTTATGTCTTGATCGCTCATTATAAGTTTTCCATTTTGATCGCCAATTATGACTCCCTGCGGTGTGAAGCCTAGTGGATGTGAAGCATCTCGGCTAGTATCTCCCACATTTTGGGCTTCTAGTTTGTTCATAAGCGACGCAATCTGGAGATCCTTTTCTTCCACAGTTTTGGTGAGCTCTTCAATGGCGCGCACCATTGTAGCGAGTTGTTCTTCCACTGTCGCAGCGCCAGTGGTCATGGCTTGCATGGTTACAGAGTAAGATGATTCTGAACAACTTGGCGAATCTGAGCGCTTCGGTGAAGAAGGCGAGGATCCAGAATGCGAACCTGTGTTAGAGTTTACATCGGAAACTGAGCGGGATGGGCGGGGTGACAAACTCCCTGAGACAGAATTTTCAGCATTGGAAGGAAGCTTTTGGGAGCCCTCTTCATCCTTTTTCTTCGTCAGAAGCATGGCGACAGGTTGGTACTTGCTTGGAAGCACTTTTGGCACAACCCCTTTACTTGCTGGAATGGCTGTTGCCTTTACCTTGCTGCGCATCAACGGGCTAGTAAACGATGCACAAAATAATATTTTTATTGATTTGAATTGAATGCGAGGGATACAATTCTCTAATAAATGTTCTTTCAATAAAGACAAGAACAAAATCCTCTGATTCGATCTCCGGAATTGATGGTGCAACCTAACAGCTATAGAAGCTTGCCGTAGGATTGAACCGGTTGGTAGTTCCTTCAAATCTTCGAGTTGAAAAGCTTGATCGAGGGCTTGAACAGCTTTATCTCAAACAAACGATGAATTTGAGGGTCGATCTTCACTAGCTGACGTGTAGATCTCTGATTGAAGTTGCAACCCAACGGCTGTAGAAGCTTGTTGTGGGATTGAAACTGTTGATGATTTCTTCAACTTCTTGAGTTGAGAAGCTTGAAGAACGAAGCTTGATCGAGGGCTCGAACGGCGTTATCTCGAACAAACGGTGAACTTGAGGATGATCTTCGCTAGCTGATGCGTAGACCGTTGCTGTTGTAGAAGAACCGGCACGTAGCTTTGGGCGCTTGTTGATCCTCCACACGAACTTGAGGGATTTGAGAAGAGCTTGCGGAGAAGCCTTGAGAACTGCTTGAGAGTGCTCTGGAATTTCCCTGGCTGCAGATCTCTTTCTTCTTAGTGAGAGCCTCTATTTATAGGCTCAGGGGGAGGGGTCTCTAATTTGGAAAGTTTCTTTTGATTGATTGTCTTTCCAAAGAAGAGTGAATCAGCCTCCCATTTAAGAAATAAATCAGGTCAAATGATTGATTTTATTTCCATAAGAGTTAATTGAACCCTCATTATGGAAATAAGTCAAGTCAAATTATATACATGTGTATATATTAATTGCATGTCCTTATTATTATTTTCTTTCCATAAGAGTAAATTGACATTTTTTTCTTATGTAAATAAATAATTTCAATATATATATATACACATATATATATTGGACCCAGGATAATTTGGTTGGGCCTGCGTTCATGGATTGGCCCAATTTCGTTGGCTCGTTTGGCCAATTGAATAGACTCGTCTTCATTGGGTCTAGCCCACATCTTTTTAACCCATACTTTGCTAAGCCCAATAATTATTCACAGGCTTTTGACCAATTTTGACCTTTAATTAATTAAGATTATTTATTTCATCTCAATTAATCGGACGGTGCTTAAGCCATGACGAAATTTTAGTGTCTACAGGGATAACTTTTGACTTGGTTTGGATGCATGGAGAATAAGAGGGGTGGATGATGTCAAAAACTGTCGAATGACTCTTTTACCCTTTGGTTTTTTTAAAAAAAAAAATGTTTTTTTTAATATATTAATTGGTGGAAGAATTGGTAAATAGTTGGAGGGGGCTAGTGCAATTTTCACATATATTTCTTCCTCCGATCGTCACTCCAAAACCAAAACCCTCCTTTCTACCTGCAATCATCACACCCAAAACCAAAGAAGGTAAAGTCATCGAGATCCTAATTCCACTTTTGCAAATTGTCGAAGAGCCGGAGGAACCAACAAAAATTTCCCGGCAGAAGCCCGAGTAAGGTGCGTCCCTGTTTCCCGCTCTTTTTAATCTCTCTCTCTCTCTCTGGTCTGGGTATTGATTTGATTCCTTAGATTCTGTTAGCAATATTTTATGCTTCATTAAAGTCTTTAATCACTCACCTTTTGCTATTAACAGTGATTTGTTAGAGTATGCACTTCTACCACAAAGTCTAATCTTTCCACAAGAATTCCATTTGCAATATTTGCTAAACTATTAACCAAATTTTATCAAACTGAGCCTGCCAAATTGGCTCCGCTATTGTATCCAGGGGTTGCTCTGATGGTCTTGTCCTGAACTTAGGAGGGATTTGGTTCCTTATAAGGTCTTGGTTCGATTTCGCTTACGAATAACTTTTGGACCACCTCACCGCCAAGTGTGGGAAGGCCTAAGCATGTGAAACAAGACATGGGAGGGCCTGATGAGATTAGTGGCCCGGATGGATTACCAAATAAAGACAAAAACGGAAAAAGAAACCTTAGGTCGTTTCTCTCTTGAAGCACATAGATGGACAAGATGGAATCCCCTCTTGGATTGATTCCAGTGATGGTTTCATTTCATTCTATCAAAACCATCGACCTTTTGTTCTAAGAATATGAGTTGCTTGTCGTTAGTTAATTGCTTGAACTGCAATTCTTTCTTTGTTGCTCACTAACTGTTTGACAAAGTGTTCCAACCAGGAAAAAATTATTCCGTATTTGCTTTCAACAGAATTCTTGGATTTTGTCTAATAACTAAAAGCGCATTGTTGTATTGATGTTTTCAACCACAACTCTGCAGTTTTTGCACCAGTGGTGGCTCTTGCTAACAACCCCTATAGACCAGTGGGTTAAAGTTTGTTACTAGATAAACTACGAAGCAGAGATTTTGTGATCAATTTCGGAAGTCAACACCTGGCTTACCGAGTTAGGTGCGATTTACCTAGTTCAATTCCAGAAGTTTCTCTAGTGCCGCCAAGCATTATCTAATTTTGAACTTTGTCGCCTTGGTAGCAATAATTATTCTCTTTTCCTCCCTTTATTTTCTTATTGCTGCACTGAAATTATCAATTAAGTGGTCAAAATAGAAGATATGATATGTTTAGTATAACAACTTGGCAAAAACAAAGAACAACTGAAGTAACATAATTTGTCCGGAAGTAAATGTTCAGGATGGTTTGAGGATCACCAACCAAACAGCGGAACCTAGTTTAAATGCAAAAACGGCCATGTCTCATTAGTTTATCCATGCGAGACTCCGTGAGGATCTGAACGAAACTCAAAGGTTATGTACGGGACGTCTTCTCCACCATTTCGAGGACCTGAAGTAGCACGCTTTCTTTTGTTCCCTGTAAAAAAGTAAGAGTTCAAAGATAAAGAACATAATATAAAATGAAAACTTCTATGATTTGAACAAGTTAAAATGCAAACGAATGAGTACCGCCTGATGTCTGTGCCTCCTCATTACCGTTGACAACATTATCACCTTCTTGAGGTTGGCGTTCTGCAGCCTCTTGTGGTTTTGCTTGTGCGGAAACCGTTTTAGTTTTAAGGTTATAATTGCCGACGATATTAGTATTGAGGAGTGAAGATCCTCTTATTCTCTTCTTTGACTACAAAAACAAAATTCATTAACACAATATGATTATGAGTGCACGACAATGAAAAGTTAAACGTACTTTGCAAATGTCAAGTTCATTACTCAAGCTTACCAAGGAAGCATCCTTTTGTGCATTTTCTTGGTAAGCATCTTTTTGTGCATTTTCTTGGAAAGCATCTTTTTGTGCATTTTCCATTTTGCTTTGCGTCCGTCTTGAAATTCCAGTACATATGAAATCATAAACTTCCTTAAGTGATCTACACTTCGTATTGGATTTTAAATGTCGATGTTCCTGTAATGAATTGAATATGCATACTGTCAATGATAAGATATACAATAAACTGCGCTAAGTCGTCAAAGTTCATGATCTAATTATGGTATGCAAGTAGCAATATGTGAGACTATTTGAAGATTTTAGACGTACATACTTTTCATTGCTATTATTAAGATTAAATGCTAGATTTTGTTCTAACTCTTCACAGAGAAGATATGGCTTGCCATCCTCAAGTAACAACCGATCATTGTGTCTCAACAAATGTGGTTGTCATATGATTCTGCAAGTTTTTTTTGTTTTTTGGATCGTCTTCATATCTTTTTTGGTTATTTTGAACTTTATTGAGACAATAAGCGTGAATGAAAGCAACTCAAATTGTTAGCCCAAATGAAGCTTACTCTGGACTCCAGTTGCATTCTCATCTGAAATAAAAGTTTACTACCTCGGAGAATTAAAATGGGAAGCATAACTAACAAACTGTATTGCTTCATGTTGTTGCTAAAATGAGTGGTGAGGTTTCATTAGTAGCTGAAAAGTTGGTAAACTTTGGATCTGAAGAAGTGATTTAATCAGAGATTTTTATAATGTTTGGTTATATACGATGGCAGCCAGTTCTAACTGGAGTTAGATTCGAGTACCTTGTCTTTATAACCATTACTGCGTGGTGTTGCCAGTCGTATCCATCCTTCTCTTCTGTCTTCAATCGTCAAGTCTTTCTGCAAATGATAGGACATTATAATGGTATTGAAGACGACTAGACGAGTGCAAAGACAACATTGTATTTTCACCGTGAACTATTTTCTTCTATTACTTTTTGTTTCCGTTGGAGTTAAAACAAGTAGAAGATCAAATGCTTGTTAATAATTCACAAAACGACTCTTATCTCACTTCAAAAACTATCAATCAACTAGTAATCTTGAAAACCAGTTCACAAAATGGTCAAAATATCCTTCCGTCATTGTACAGTAGTGGACCAAATTACACAGATATAAAAAATGCAGAGAAATGTTCATTAAACCTACGCCAAGGGTTGGTCATTAAAAAATTGTTGTGAACAAAACACTGGTTCTTGGATACAAGAGATTAAAAGAAAAATAAAAGCTTAGCTCCAATAAGCTCTATCAACATACCAGGGGAGCCAACTTTATCTATTCGATATTCTTGGGGACATGCCTTTAATGCGAGTCTGTCAATAGAAGTTAAAGTAATATAGACAGAGAAGACCAACCCAAAGAGCAACGTGCCCCTGTCATGCTGATGGTCACGGGTCATAACGTACTCTTTGACTTCTTGTGACGAATCACTTTAAATATGACTATAACAGAAGTCTGAGGCAATGCTTTGATGCTTAGCAAAGTCAAAATGGTTGACTTTTTACGTAAGAACATCCTGACATTGTGCAGTGAACTTTTCAAAATAAATGTACCTGTATGCAGTTTCCTTGTGCGTCATTGGAAACATGCAGCACATAGGTATAGGTATGCGCAGGATGAAACAATTGGATTCCTGGAGTCCTATTTTTACATATGAGTGTCTATTGTATTGGATCTTCAAGATGCTTCAGCATAGATGTTAACAGAATGTCATCGTGATGTACACCTACATTAGTTATAGGATAATGACAACACTTACAGGAATCGAAGCTTTTATGACTGGTGAATATATTAAATGCTAGGGCAAATTAAACCAAGGTCCGTTCCTTCTATCTTGTTTCACGAGGTTTGTAATTTAAATGAAAGAACATTATTCCTTTTTAATTTTTCTTTATTTTCAGATAGGTTTTGATATCTACAATTATCTACAATTCTTTAATTTTTCTCACGTTAGCAAACCCCAGGCGAAATACTTGAATCCTACCATTTTAAGGTCTTGTTTAATGGTGTATTCTTTTGTGTAGAAGGTAATCTAATATATCTTAAGATTCTCAAATAACTAATGAACATAAGGACTCCGAAACGACTGTCATATGAAAATGTCGGTCTCAAAACACATGCCTAAGTGGGCTTGGAAAAAAGGTAAAGGAAAGACGAAATGTGCTTACATGCTACTGCAATTTTTTTCCTTAAGTAGACCACAGAGAAATAACGATTATACACGTATGAAAAGGAATGAGTTCAATGTCAGTGTTATGGGGTTAATATTTGATTCTTCACCAATTCAATGAATTTTAAAACTACAAGGAGATTCACAAATTTGTGTGCACGGAACTGTGAAAAGCATTACCTTAAAGGCTTATAAGTTCTTGTGAGATATGTGATGCTATCTTGAAGAGGGACTTTGCAAGTAAGAGTGACTTTGTAAGCGTTAAATCATTTGCTGCGGTGTTGGTTTTTTTCCTCTCCCTAAACTCTTTTTAGTCATTTCCTTCTTGTTCCGCAGGCTTTGTTTTATTTGGATTGAAATAATAGAATAAACCTAGGGTACATGCTCCATATCCGTTTTTCCATTTTTGTATCCATCTTTACCATTTCGAGATGATTCTATTTAACTATTAAATGTATTGCTTGAGATTTTATTGTTTGTAAGAAAGTTTTGATTCTGTTTCTACTTTTCAACCATATGACCATGGTCACTGCCACCTGCAGCAGCCACTCCATTGCCGTGATTGAAAATCACAGCCATGCTGTCGGTCACGGTTTACGTATCATCTCTGTTTACGTTGTCTGTTATGGCTATCACAGAACTGTTATGGCCGTTAGGCCTCTGTGTTAACGAATAAGGACATTTTTTCATTTTTCTAGTTGCTAGAATTATACAGAAAATGCATAGTGCTACTGTGAAAATCTTCTACCTATGTACTCTGAGTGTCCAACTGCAACCTTCAAGTTCTATACACCATTTTTAGATACCATTAAGTAAACAGTACAAAAGAATTAAAAAAGGATTTAAAAAAAAAACGAACCTTATGGTTATAAATGTTGAAGCTATCTTTAGTAACGCAAACGGGCTGCCTCTCAAACTCCTACTCAAGATCATCTTTTTATAGTCAATATATATATATATATATTTTCCATTTGTCTGCATTTAGTAGCATGAGCTATGTTTTGTGGTTCTTATCAAGTCTTTGCTCACCCATGCATTAGTTAATGCTACATGTTTGTTGTTGCAAGGGGGGAAAAATCCTCAAAGTAGCAGAAAAGGAAATGAAAGGAAGAGAGCCTCATATACATTGAAAGAGTTGGAAACTTCACCTGGGGATTCTCCATTGGGTATATTGTGTTGCAGTCTGGATATTTATACGACAAAGGAACTGCTGCAATAACATACTCTCTGGTACCTTTTGGTTTCTGGTCAAATGAAATTCATATACTTAGTTGTTCCATGAGGAGAAATATAATTGTACATCAATTACAATAACTAGTAGAGTACGTAAGCATGGAATTTATGTTAGACCCTCTTTCTCACAGGTTGCCAATGAAAACATTTCTCTTGACATAAGTTGTAACGAAGCCTAAAAACATTACGTTATTTTTCTTTCAAATTGTTGTCTCTTTCAATCATTCTTTTAAAAACAAAAGATCCGACTGACATGAACAATGATTAAGGGCATTTTAGACATCTCACAAAAGCTCCAGCCAAATAAAGAAAATGCTAAATTAGATTATGGGTCCTGACATTTTTGTATTATCTTTATTTTAGTCCCTCTAGTTGGAAATGCTTTCCTTGCCTATGAAATAGTAATGAACTATTGCAAGGTACGATGTTGGAAAGGGAATGAAAGTGTGACTTTAAAATTGATGAAACTGGAAGTTTGGAACAACAGTAAAAGTTCGCTAAACAATGGGGACCAATAGGGTTAATAAAGAAAACACTTAAATAGGAAAGGAAGTTGAAAAAGTGATGCATATCAGCCTTGGTAGGAATATCATAAAGTGGCTTACCTGATCATCTTTCATTGTACTTGCACGGTTATCTTCATGTAGCTTGTTTGACATGGGCTCAATGGTTGTTGTACCTTCTACTTTAGCTTGGTCACGTCGCTCCATCGACTCCTGTTGCGAATGGAGCGCTTATTGTTAACATTGCAATATAAACAAATAAATGCATGACGACATTTTTGCTTTCAGGCGTAAAAGATGCCAATTTAGAGCTAAATAGATCAACATTCCTAAAGTTGGGAAGGGCATTTTGGACTTTGTAGTGGCTTTTGAAGTTAGTTATGAACAGTTACATTAAAGAAAGAGACATGATCACCTAACCACCATAAGAGTGGGTCTAATAGAACTCATAGAGACTATTTTCTAATGAAACACACAGACCGCTTGGTATGTAAAAATTGTAAGATTCATATTTGGAGAGTGCTTATCACAACATAGGCTTGTAACATACATATTTGCTTGGAAGGTCAACAGATAATGGCGAAAGAAAGTAAAAGCTCAAGAACTACATGGTGGGAGTCTACAACGGGAGAATTTATAGTTGTTTAGAAAAGATGTTAAAAGAAGCAAGATGGATTAGGAAATCATCAGTGAAGAAGTGTGGAACTTAATGCCACACTGCATTAGAGGAAGGTTCAAGAAGTCTTTGGCGACTTAAAAAAGGAGAGTTGCCACTTTGAAAGAGACCTATGGGTGGATTGATGAGGTCCACACCATATAAAAAGCTAAAAAGAGTGCTTTGAACAGTGGCAACAAGATAGAAATGAAGAACCTTTGCTAAGCAAAGAACAAGCATTCAAGGAGGCTAGCAAAGGCGGGCAAAGCTAAGATGAGATAGTTTGAGGATTTCTATGCGAGAGTCATAGTAAGGATGGGGAAATGAATTTTTATAAGCTTGCCATATGGGGAGGAAAAAACAAGAGACTTTTTGAAGTTAAGTGCATAAAAGAAGATGATTGTGGGGTATTAATGAAGGATTAGGACATCAAAAGAAGATAGAAGAATTAGTTTGATAAACCATGGAACGAGATGCATGGGAGCCAAGAACATACGTATTATCGCAGAGTACGAAAGTCAGAAGTTGTGAATGCGCTGAGAACGATGAAACCACGAAGGCTTAGGAGTGGATGACTTTCCCACTGAGGTAGAGAAGTCAGGCGAGGCTCAATGATGTGGTTGGCACAGTTGTTTTTATAAAATTATACTTACCAGAAAGGTGAATATTGTGGTTGGCACAGTTGTTTTTATAAAATTATACTTACCAGAAAGGTGCGTGATGAATGGTGAAAAATAGTTGTTGTAACTATTAATGAAGCTGTGGAAAAGAGTTGTCGAGCATCGCCCAAGGATGATGACTATTATATCAGAGGATGAATTTGGTTTAATACGGCAAGGTGTCTAGAGACTTCATATGGTGGGTCTTGGAGAGTTGAGTTGTGAATAAATGTATATTGATGTAGGGATATGTATGCGTGTATGCCATAACTATTACATCGCCAATAGGGGAAATTCCTAGCCAAGTAGGATTACACGAGGGATCTATTTTAAGTCCTTGCCTCTTTTGCCTTTGTTAGGAATGAATTGTCTAGACATATTATGGACCCCCTAGTGTTTGATGTTTATGAATGATATTGTCTTAGTAGATGAAACTGCAAGAGGCATTAATGGTAAATTAGAGATTGGGGAGAAGCATTGGAGTTTAGAATCAATAATAGTAAAATAGAGTACATCCAGTGTAATGCGTGAAGTGGCATAGTGCTTTGGAAGTGTAATGCGATCGCGGGATACCGAAAATTTTGAAGGGGAAATTATACTATACACTTTTAGACCAAACATGCTATATGACTTGAAGTGTTGGGGTACTAAGAAACATCACCCGAGTAAGAGGAGCGTAGATGAAATGAGAAGGATAAGATGGATTTGTGGTAAGACTTTGTGAGATAGAATTAGAAACGACAAGCTTAGGGGATGGTGTGGGCAGCAGTTATAGAAGATAAGATAAGAGAGAATAACTTGAGGTGGTTTGAAAATGTCTATCGCAGATTGGTAGATATGAGCTTGGAGGAGTGATGTGGTTATCGTAGAGGGTAGTGATTAAAGGGTTAGGTAGACCAAAATTGACTTTACAGGTGGTAGTTTGAAAGGTTATGGGTTTGTTGGACATCATGGAACACAAAGCATTCGACAGTGCTCAATGGGGAAAAGCGGATTCATGTAGCTGACCTAAAGTGATTTGATTATCGGTGGGTACTTCTAACTAATGCAAAAAGGGGTCTCCAGATGTTTATGAAGTTTCTAGATGTCCAAAATAGGCAAGATGAGACTGAAACTCATGTCTAGGTTTTAGTTGCTAGTTGATTAGTCTAAGTGATTTGTAGCCACTAAACCCATGTAATTTGTTGGACAAGGAAACAAATGATTTATTGCTCATGCAAATGCAATGATATGTCCAAACATACTTTGAGGTCAATGATATAAGAATCTAGTATAATGTATATATTAACGCTTGGTTCAAATTTAGTGAAGCCAATTATCACTCCCTCCATGACTATTTACTTCGTGAATACTCTACTTATCAACTTGCCCATTGCTTCTTCAAAATTAGACACGAGTATTTACCTCATATTCATTGATGGTAATGAGAGTGACATCTCATTCGAAAGATGAATCCTTTGGGGATTCCAAAAATACCATTGTCCATATAGGATATGAAGCAGGCTAAAGCAAAGGAGCTAATACAATGATAGTTCAATTGTTGAACGTTAGGTTTGAGCAATGAGTTGAAATGTGATAAGTTGAAGTCCGGAATTCACTACAAAAGCATTTATGTAAGTAATGTAGCAGCAATCAATGTTTTGCACGTTGGACATGGATGGATGGGCCCATAGAACTGTCAACATGATCTCATTCCTGTTCGGGCACAAGCCAAAATGCTTTGGTCAAAGAGCTGGCTTAAGTTTCCAAAATGCGGCAAAATTGTTATTCAACCAGTGAACTGCCGAAAAAGGTCATGGTACACTCCAATTGGCCAGTTACTTTTAACTCTTGGCAGTCTTGTTTTGTAACAGGTTGTGTGATACTTCTTAAAAGATAGCGCACTCCCTGACTTTTGCTTTGTAGCTGATCTCAGAAAAGTCAATAGCCTTCATAACCTGAATCCTCAATTTCACTTCTATTGGTTAATAAAGGCATGCATGGCTAGTTCTCACCTATGTTGAGCTTAACTACTAAGATAAAGCCAATTACTGTATTTAATTATACACGAATATGATCATATCATTCATTAACTTTCTTATTACTTGAATTGCCATTAATTAAGCTACCAAATCGCATATGTCAATCGATTAGCCTATTACATACCTTTATAAAAAAAACACTGTTAAATGTGAAAACAATGTCTATGCCAAGACATCATTAATGTTGCACATTTGAAATATGGCAAAATAAAATAAAATTTCCTTGTCTTCTTAAATCATACAAATTTTAGCTCAATCTAGATTTTAAATATCTATATGCAACAAATTGAAATTTGTTTCCGTGTTAGCAATGATCTTGTGATCGTACGAGGTTTGTTTCATACACACCCACAAAAAATCCTTTTGATTTGAAAAACGTTCTGACTCATGCTCGATTCATTAGGCTTCTAACTTTGTTCCTATTGTTTTCTTATATTGTGCAGTCCCTCAGGTCCTTTGTTTTTTATTGGCCTATTAATTTCTAAATAGTAGCCTACTCTTGAATTGTATTAACAACTTGATAAGTATCCGGACATGTTGAAATAAAGAGAAATAAGGTGACCGTATTTTTATTATCTTTTGTCCTTTGTAGACATGTTATTTGAAAGTATCGCAAAGTCATCTTATCTATGAACCTAGGACCTATATAGAATTCACGACACCGTATGAACATTATAAGCTTAGTTATATTCTAAATTGATGCCCCACATAGACTACTAGCCTAGTACTTGATTATAAATCCAAAAGCCACACCACTTGTCCCAAAATGCTTATGCCCAAGGTACTACTGGTAGCTTACATGGTTCCTTTTATATCCATGATCACCCATATAGACTTTCGACTTAGGACAAGGATTTAAGCTAAGTGCCCGTGTTTTTTGTCATGGCTCTTAACAACAAGACAAACCTTACAATAGTTAATGTGCTCGATAATATGCAGTTATCGTTGAAGGGTTTTTGAAAATGGTAGGCCTTTCCCTTTCCTACAGTGTCAGACTATTGCCCAAAGCTTCTACAACAATGGTTGGGTGCAGGTGACTATAGTGGAAGACTTCTTGTGGTTCTAATTGGATGGATCTTCTTCATTCTTTTCCTCACCATCAAGTTGCACCCTGGTTTAGCTTTGGTAACTATAGTGGGCTGGAATGCGGGTCCTCAATTTGAGTCGCCAAATGGGCCCAAGAATAGACCCAACTCGAAAGCGAATGACAAAGGGGGCCCATTGGGCCACTCCACCCCATAACCGTACGGATGATCCGAGGTGTCGAGTCGGGTGACGTTTACAAGGTGCCATGGAGCCAAACACGTCGGTATGGATTGGTTCAGACCAGCCATGTGGCACCCAGTGGGTCTTGTTGTGTGGCGTAGTAATGTATCGTACATTTATGTATTATGCAACTATCATACTATCCTACCAAGTGCCGCCAAGACAATTGGGCCACATGTCGTGGTCTCTCACTGTACCGCAGCATAGTACTCAGCAATTGTCAGTCTGTCCGTGGCGGTGCCATTTTGATAGGACCACGTGGTGCTAATTATCTGGGTAGCATTCAAGCGGCTAGAAGGGTGTCGGTGATGTCTGTAAGGACCCGTAATTTTACGTAACTTTCCGGAAATAATATTGGGTAAATGTGAGGAATCGAATTTTGACTAAGAGGGGTCAATGTGATAGTGGTAGAATGCATTTGTGTGTTTAAAGTACATTTGGAAGTTTAGGGGTGAAAGTGTAAAAGGGTGGGGGTATATATACACATTTTATACTTGCATTTTACAAAAAAATAGCCCCTCCTCTCTCTCCCCACTGCCGACCTCTCTCTCTCTCTCCTCTCCTCCATTTTTCTTGCTCAAAACCTCCAAAATTCACAAGGCCTTCAAATCCCCTTCAAGAACTACACCAAAAATCACCTTCTCTACGCGTATTGAAGCTTGTATTGCATTCGTTTCACACCAAAGACTCACATTTCGGGTTGGAGCTCATTGGAGGCTAGGGTTTTCCATTTCCCACTCATTTCAAGCTAAATTCTTGAGGTAGGAAGACAAATTCTACTCCCTCTAGTTGTATCTATGTGATGTATGACATATAGTTTGCTCTTGCTCCTCAATTCCATTGAACCCATGTTTTGCTCTCATAAGTGGGTTTGTTTGAATTTGATTTTGTGATCTATAGATTGAGTAATTGTTTGATGCAATTGTTGGTTGATTTACCCTCCTTTGATGTCCATTAGTTGCTCTACATATCCAATTTTTGGCCTAAAACACTACATTTGCATTTGGGTTGAAATTCCACACCTCTATGGTAAAAATCTGCACTGCTGCCCCTGTTTTTAGCCGCTGCCCCTGTTTTCCAGCAGCTTTCCCCTGTTTTCTGGGTGGTTTCCGGCCACCCTTTGACGTCCGTTTGGCCCCCGATCGTCCAATTCTTCGTGTTTTTGACCCGTGCCACCATTTTGAACACCGAATTCACTTGAAATTCATAAAATTAACCCTTGGGCGCGTGAATTAACAATTTCCATGGTTTTATGTATCGGACACGCGTCGGTTGACACATTTTAGTGAAAATGGTGAACTTTTGGAACAAATGGGATTTATGAAAGTTTTTGAAAGACACAACGTTTTGAGATTTTATAAAAGCATAAATGTGAACTTTAGGGATCACCCGTTTGGTGTCCCTAGCCATGGGTGCACGGAGCCCACGAAATCCGGCAGGGGTGTACGGAGCCCACGAAATCCGGCAGAGGTGCACGGAGCCCAGGAAATCCGGCAGAGGAATACTTCCCTATTAAAATTGATGAATGTTTTCTTGTGAAATTTGGGAAATGACATATTTGGATTGAATTTGGGAATTTTGGCGAAAATTTGACTTTTGCGTACCAGTATGGGGATTTGGCAATTACTTGGACTTTGGTTGGACACATACACTTGTTTTTGGGACACATGGACACATTTTGGACACATGATCACATTTCGGGTACTTAGTGATTGAGTTAAAGCTTTTCGTTCATCCTAACCTTATACATTGGTCGTGTCCATCATCATACCCATTCATTATGCATGTATCATGTTTATACACCTAGCGTTGGTAGAATAGTTTTCCTACTGGATTAGTGAGCTCAACCCATCAATTTTTAGGTACACGGCATGGAGCATGAGATTGGATGCTTGAGGAGTGATACTTACAGGGAGCTAATACACGCATGAAGTTATTTTCCCATCTTTATATTATATTTTTGGAAAGATGGTTTTGTAACTTCCATTGTTTATTCTTTTTGACTATTTAGCCATTGTAATATCTTTTAAACTTTGTACTTATGCATTCGGGTTATGGTCGCTAGTAGCTAGAACTTGTTTATTCGTAATGGTGAGACTGTATTTGTGGACTTTGACTATTCAAAGGGAAAATGTAAGACTTTGACTTGTCTCATGTGGATATTATTTATATTTGGATTATTAAATTTGAGGGCGTGACAATGTCACCTTGGCCACCAAGTCAAGGCACTCCTATAAACGGTAACGTAGGAAACCCTAGTGAGGTACACCATTTTCACTGACTCAGCTTTGTGCTTCCTTTCTCTCACTCCGGGACTGGCTTAGCCATTAGAGTGCCTACCGATCACCACCGGCCGGCCAGGAAGTAACATGTTTCCTTTCTTTTACAGAGCTAGGTCTAGAAGTGGGGCTTGTTCCTAATCCAACTAAAGAGATCCAGATGAGAGTGAAATCCGATCCAAAGAATGAACTCTATCCCACTGTAAATACTAGGTACATTTGGGCGGGACCACAATATGCAACTCAAAAACTGTAGGTTTGAAGTGTTTGGTTCTTTCCCTATGTGAAAAGCAATTATAGCTGCAAAAAAGTTAGTCAAAAATTTGAAAAACTTGTCGCGGAAGAAAAGAATGTTGCTCGCTTGCGGAAGAAGAGAATCTTGTTCTCCGTTTTGGTGTACATGCCTCGACAAGAAAGATATTTGGCGATTACAGTGGATTTATTGCAATTTAAATAGTCAGTCATTGTTGCATCAGCATTATCCACTTCAAATGCCTTCAATTATTTCCGTCTTGGCTGGTCTTGAAAATTTTAATGCGCTTGTTTACAGACCATTATGTTCAATCTTCGATTGAACGAAAAAAACTTCTATAAAGTTAGAAAACAGTTGGCTTGGTACAAGTAAATTCCTGTATAACCTGTAATTATTAGACATACTTTTCTCATTGTTTTATCTTTGGTAGCTGATAAATTTATGCAGCCAGGAAAGAAGGATCTTAGAAGTATCATAGTTAAGGTTTTGAGATCATATGAAAAGAAAAAAAACAATTGTGAGAGTACCAATAAACAACTTCTTGGTAACCTTTTTAATGTTGGTTATCTAGATTTATAATGCATTCTAATTTATTAAACTCATGTTAACTATTTTCTTTATCTGACCCTTTTATTTGTCTTAATTTTCCTATGCTGTCTCAATGAAGGAGACATAGTCAATTAGAGAAACAAGAGGGCATGAAAACTATCTCCACGTCACCTTACTCACAAGCTTTTTGGTTACTCAGAAATTAAGCACCAACAATTCAAGATCCATCATGTTATTTTACATGATTATACGACAAATTACTACCTTCATAATTATACATGACCAAATCTACCTAGTTTCTTTATGGATATCATCCAGTTGTACATGCAAAACCCTAATATTTTCATATGAGATGCAAAGCTTATTCAATAACTTAGTTTCAGCGAAACACAATAAAAGAAAAAAAAGTATTGTCAAAGGGCATATGTCCTTTTATAAGAATTAGGGGCAAAAGGGAGAAAAATAGATACATCTATGGAGTTTGTGAAGTAAAGAGAACTTTGATAAGAAAAATGAGATCATGCAATATGTATAACCAATATATGTTAATGCATTCTGTTCTAAGGCCTATAAAACCGCAGGAAGATCAGACTATATTTGAGCTTGTTCAGAAAAATTACCTTGTGGTAGCTTCAGCTGGCAGGATGCAAATTAAGGTTAAAATCAGACTATAGTTGAGCTTGTTCAGCAAAATTACCTTGTGGCAGCTTTAGCTAGGCAGGATGGGAATTAAGGTTGCTCTAGACTATTGTAGGATCAAACTCTAGCAAAAGAAAGAAGGGTTTGAAGTGCAAGAAGGCCTAGCTTTAAGTACTTCCCTGGTATACAAGTGATGGTGTCTTATGCACCTCTGGCAGATGCACTGGTAAGAAAATTTTAATTAATGTGGTCCTGGTCCAATCTGTTTTGCCTCTTAATTACCATCGAATCATTAAAATACAACTGATGTAATAAATTCTTGTCCATCTCTGATATGATTCTATTTGGCAATGGGTTACCAAATTAAAGCCAATTAGCAGCATCTTTTTTGGCATTGCTGGGATTACCGTAATTACTTTACTCTCATTTTTGATAGATTGATAATATCTTGTTGGATTACTGTAATCCAGCTGGTCCAACTGTAGTTTAATGAGCACCCCAAAAAAAATAATGGTTACCAGTTTTGGACATGTAATCCTTTACTTTGACTGCCCATTTTCAATTCTACTTGTTTTTTAATGCACCCATGTTGAAGATAATACAACTGCGTAATTGGATTTTTATACCACGGCATGCTAACAACTTTTAATGCACCCTTTTTGGAGATATCGGAACTGCATAATGGTAATTTTATTGGACGGTACACTAACAAATAAAGCTGCCATACTAAGTTAAAGTATCACTCGATTTTGAGTTGTGTTTGTAATGTTGAATTCCATTCTTGTCTAGATTGCATGCATCCTTAACAATCAAAGAAGTTTAGAAACTGGATTCGATTGGTTTATGTTTTCATCCACATTACATAGTAAACATTTTTTCAAACCTGGTAAAACATCCAACTCAAAACCAATTAGACATGAGTGGAGAGGTCGCCCGGCTCATATACTAGTTTTTTAGTTGATAATTAACCGATGTGAGATAAATTCCAACACTCCTCCGCATGTGCGACCCCTAACTCGCACGTGGAGAGGTCAACATAGGATCCGGAGCATACGGATCACAACGGAACAAAGTGCAACTATGACACAAACAAAGGGGAAAGCCTCCAAAAACATAGCTCTGATACCATGTTAAAGAATCCAACTCAAAACCAATTGGCTATGAGTGGAGAGGCCGCCTAGCCTCATTTACTAGTTTTTGAGGTGATAATTAACTGATGTGGGACAATTTCCAACAAAGCACATATGTTTAGCCACAATCATTCACATTACATTGTAAACACTTGTTCAATCTAGACACTTTTTCATGTATCCCCAACTTGTTTGTTTCCTAATTTGTTACACAACTGTGACTCAACTTTGCTACCTACCTCTCTAAAGTGTAATCGATTTTCCATTGATGGAGCTTGGAAGTAGGACCATGTCTGGAGTAAAGTGGTCTTTTTGATCTTTGTTTGGTTTCTCCTTTCTAGGAGTTATTTAATTTACTTTTTTAGGAGAACGAGGGTGTCTGCAATTTCACTTGAGTAGTCCCTCAAGTACATGCAGTCACCGGTCTCACATGTACCATGTAATTAGCAGACTTGAGTCATGGGAGTTGCAAGCTGAAGGGTATTGAAGATTAATCAAATATTGCTTTGCTCCCTTTGAGATTTGAACCTGAGATCTATTAAACTATAATGTCAAATGAGCTAGCTCAAATTATTTAGCTCCTTGTTAGTTTATAATTTATTTACTATTTAGGGTTGTATACTTTCTAGTTGAGCTTGTTTGCGCTGGACTTTGTTTCCTTTATTTTGTTGAATGATTAAGTTCTCCTTTTATTGCAAACAAAATCTTAATTTGTATTCATAATTTGATTTCTCAATTAGGTTTGAGCTTATTACTGCAGACTTTTGGTTAATGCAAGAATTAGGGTCAAATGATTAACAAAAGCTCCTAATTCTGAGCTTTTCGTTACTCATACTTTGTGCAGGTTGGCTTGTATCCCCTGACATGGGATGGCGATGAAACACTGATACCAGCTTTAAGTTCACTAATTATGAATTTGGCAGGTTGAGAACAAATTTTTATCAAGGTACGGTTACTTATGAGGGTACTTGCATCTCCCTTTTGAGGTGAGTTTATATTACGATGTCAGGAACCTTTGAAAGCAATGAAAGCACAATTAATAGGAAGGAAATGCGAAATAGTAGTTGCCCATTATGTAGAGTACCCCAATTCAGGCCTTACCTTGCTAAACTTTTCCCATTTTTTGGTCTTGAAAATCATGTTGTTTTGAAAATTTGAGGTGTCTCCACCGTACGCCCTGCGTTGCTGCTCTAAAGAGTTTATAAATTTATTCTTTACCCCTTGGAGACTAATTGACTTATTTACCTCTTCGATCTCATTGTATGGATAGAGTGTCGTTCCTCGAATTCAGTCTCCAAGTTTAAAAATGTGTCCCTGAATTGTGTCAACTAAAGAGCCATTTGTGTGCGCCGTAAGTCAGGGGTTTTGTAGTCATGTTACCTATACAAATTATTTGCCTTTTTGTTCCTCGATGCAGACATGGCTTCAATTTAATTGTCAACATGATTGTGGAACTAGTGTTTCAAGGTTCTAGCTTCCAGGCCGAGTACTCAGCGCCTAGTTTAAGCTAGTCGGTGACTAGTCGGGCTGGTTGGGCGAGTCGAGCTAGTCGGCGAGGGGCCTTCTAGTGCCTAGGTGGCGAGTACTCGGCTGCCCAGACCTTCTTTTCAAACACTATAATGTTAAGTTTAGGGTGGATGAAATGCTGTTAGATTCTGGGGGTGGGGCGGAGTGGAGAGTTGGTTATATAATTTACATTTCATCCTGAGCTCATGGTGTCCACAACCTTATTGGTACCCCACAAGGATCCCAAGCATCAAATTTAACAAGGGTAACAAAATTGAGGAAGGGGAACAATTACAGCAATGTTGTTGCCTATGAAGCACTGTCACTCCTAACTGGTTGCGGTTTTGGGATCGAGCATGCTGGGGAAACACAATGACATGAATGGGACTTGCCATGTGGCATGTCTAATGAATTCCATTAGTTCAAAAGAGTTGGGGAAACGCCGGGGATATATCGGGGACAAGTGTGTTTCAACTTTGAGACGGATGGAAACATGTTAGGGATTAATTTATATTCATATTTGTAAGGACCCGTGTTTTTATCTTTTTTCGGAAATAATGTTGGGGTAATGTGGGGAAATGTGATATATGCATAAGTGATGAGGTGAAGTGTAATATAAGTGGAATGGGGTTAAATTGGTTTACACAAGCCACCTTTGGGCTTGGGGTGTAATTATCATTATGTATTTATGTGTGTGTGTATAGAGAGAGAGATATCATCTCCCTCTTCTCCCAAAAATCAGCCCCTCCCCCCTTTCTACTCCATTTTTGCTCCTTTGAGCTCAAATTACTCCTTCCTCATCAAACTTCTTCGCAAATTGACCAAAGATTCATCATCTACGCGTGTTTGGGAGCTCGGAGTACCATCTTTTCGCACCGGGAGAGCCAAAAACGGGATTGCTCAAATTGGGGATCTAGGAATTCGTTTTTGGATTGATTTGGAGCAAAACCAAGAGGTAGGGAAATTTCTAACTCTTCTAACTGTAGATCTGGTGTATATGTGTGTGTAGTCTTTTGATTGCTAAGTTCTCATTTGGCTTGTTGATTTCTTTGAGCAAAACCCATCTTTTGTCCATTTCTTGAATTTGGGAAAAACTAGCAAATCTTGTAAATTGGTAGTATGTTGTGTGACTTTGTTGTTTGAACCTCTTTTGCTTCTTAATATATCCATTTGGAACCAAGAAATGCCCATAGAGAAGCCCCATTGATCATCTCTTGAGTTGTAAAATTTTGGATCTGGTGCTGTCCTATCGATAGGACTTCATCCCCTATCGATAGGAGCCTTTCACTTTTCGTTCTGACCAATCTGATGGCTGCCCTATCGATAGGACTTTACCTTCTATCAATAGGACTCTCTGATGCTTCAATAGTGGCCAATCTGATCTCTCTCCTATCAATAGGACCTAACCTCCTATCAATAGGACACCTATATTTTTTGAAAAATTTCATGAATCATGATCCGTTGTTTGTGGCTCGTTTGTGTAAGTGTTGGTCACATGTTAAGGTCCGGGGGGGTCATTTTGACATCTTTGACACTCGGGTCAAAATCTCCTTTATGGACACGTTCGGGTAACACGAAACATGAGTTTTGCGTGAAATTAACACATGATAGTAATGTAATGAGACATATGGACACCGTAATGATATTATTGAGCATGAAATAAAGTATGAATGTGATAATGATGACACGGGGCCCGAAAGGGTATGCCCGGAGTGACACGGGGCCCGAAAGGGTATGCCCAGAGTGACACGGGGCCTTTATGGTATGCCCGGAGTGACACGGGGCCTATATGGTATGCCCGGAGAATAATCAAATGTTTAAGGGAAATGTGATGAAGATGATAATTGTTTTGGGACAAATGTGGCATGTTGTGTGCGTGATGAATATGAGATACGTGTCATGAGTGTAACTTAGCATATTTGATGATTCCTAAAATATCTTCGGGGTCGTGTTACGTGTTTGATCCGTAATGATTCTTGTTTGGCGAAAGTCCATCAAATTTGTGTCTTGAGTGTCGGATTGAGATGATATTATGCATCGATATCGATGTGACATTAATGAGTATGAAATGATAATGGAAATGTGATAATGATGACACGGGGCCCGAAAGGGTATGCCCGGAGTGACACGGGGCCTTATGGTATGCCCGGAGTATAAAGAATGAAATGAATGAATAAGATGAATGAAATGAATGTCTTGAGAACACATGTGATGTGTCGGATACGGAACAGATAAAATGGAGCGGTACTTGGTCCGAATTAGTGATTATCGACTTTTGAGACGTTCACAGCCCACTCACATGATTCTATCAATCTTATTAAATGATTTTCTTTTCATCGAGGATGTATGTTGGCTATCATTGAACCTTGTATCATTCTTAGTGCTTATTTAAAAATCTCTTGGTCTTACCATATGATTTAGCTTCTTGTCTACACGTTATTAGCATCTCATTTTCATTCAGAATCGATAGATGTTTTCCTACTGGGCTAGTGAGCTCAACCTTACAAAATTTCAGGTACCCAGCACGGACCATTGACTTGGATGTGTGTGGAGTGATTGCATGCATGTTTTGAAAAGCTTAAGGGAGGAGTTGTAGCATCATCTTTAAACTTATTACTTTTGAAACTAGACGATTTTGTAACTCTATTGAATATTATATTTTGACTCGGGTTTGTAATAATTTTTTTTATTTATATTTTCTTAACGGGGGTTTCGAGGGCGTGACAATATTGAAAGCTTATTTCGGGGCTATGATATTTCAAAAATAATAGGAAAAAGTATGAATAAATAAATTTTGACCACAGGAAACTCTATTTTAACCTTTAATGTTTACAAAAGGAAACAATAAGAATATGAAAGATACTATTAGTTTGTGTTTATTTACAAATGGAATGTTCAAATCAGTAACAACTTAATTCCTCCTAATATATATAGCCCATTTTCGTATCTGTGTCAATATCTACATCTGTATCATTGGACCCAATATCCAACTTCTTATATGGTATGAACCGAGGCAGAATACTGTGTATATGTTATGGCTGGTTGCGTTGGTACTGGTAGTTTTGTTTTCCCCGGTACTGGTAATGTTGGAAGTAAGAAGGGTTTGAGTTATGCTATTAAAAAAATGGTTGTGCAATGGTGCCATGGTTGTATGTCTTGTTTATGTAATGCATTTATAAGACAGTTGTTGGAATGTTGAGCTGGTATCGATAATGAACTCTGATTTATGAACTGGTACTATGACCTTGTACAATGAATTTGTGCTCTAATTTTGTGGACTTGTGTTATGCTTTTATGGCTGCTAGTGTTAGAACTAGGTTTTTCAGTCTGAAACGTCATAGAGGAAGTCTGTGTGTGGTGTGAGTGTAAGGGGCACATTGCAACTGCATGCCCCGAATTTTTAGCGGCCAAGGGGGCAAGTCAGTTCACTCAGGAAGAGGTTAATGCAGTTAGGACTTGGGATCCTTTTTCAAATACATACAAACCAGGATGGAGGGATCACCCTAACTTAGGGTGGTCAGATTCCAGAACTGGAGGTGGAGGTCAAACGCAACCCCTTGCGCTGCCTCCGCCGCAGCAATTCCCACAGTTCCAATCGTTCAGGCCCCCGCAAGGCCAAGTCATTCCATACCACTACCAGCAACAGTCTGGTAGGGGGGCAGGTCCATCCACTCATGGTCCGCCCCCAGGTTATTCACATGTGACTGCACGTGACCATAAATTGGAGGATAATGTCAATTCCATGATGCAGTCTCAGATGACGTTTCAGACTGAAACGAGACAGCAAATAGGAGCCCTTACCACCCAAATGTCACAACTCACTGCGGTGATCAGTCAAATGCAAAAGGAGAAGGGTAGGTTTCCAGCCCAGGGCAGTACAGCGGGTACCCATTATTTGGGAAATTCAGGTCCTAATGTCCAAAGTCAGAATCAGGAGGAGGCTAAGTCGATCACCATTCTCCGGAGTGGGAAATCGATTGGTAAGACCATTCAGACAAAGCAAAAACAGGTTCCACCCCCGGAGCCAGTGGATGCACCGAGAGCAACTCCTGATATTGTCAATGTCCCTAGGAAGGAGGTAAAGGATAATGAGGAGTCACCTGAGGTGGTGGTGCCTGCTGTTGCGGCCCCCACGACTCCAACGCTGCCAGCGATGCCATTAGCTCCATTTCCCCAAAGGTTGGCGGTGAAGCCTAAGCAGAGTATGAATCATAAGATGTTTGTATACCCGATGCAACGAGGCAGCCAAGGAAAGTTTGTATACCCGATGCAAGGAGGATGTCACACCCTGATTTTCATAAACATGAATATATATATTTTTCACATGGAGGTCAACGCCATCCATAGTCAAAGTCAAATTCAACCCGATAGTCAAATGGAAGTTAAAGAGTCAAACGTATCCGAATATGATTACATGCATCTTAATTAAAGTTTACAATTTCACAACTAAAAGCAATGAATTACAAGTTAAGGGTTCATCTTTTCCAAAATACTACTAATCCAAGATGATCTCCTCACTTGTCCAATGTGCTTTACAAAATGAAGTCATGCATGCACTCCCACACGCCAAGCCATGATCATCCATGTTGTGTACCTAAAAATGAATACGATGAGCTCACTAGCCCAGTAGGAAAATGATAAGCCCCTAATATTGTAGATATCCAGTATCTAGCTCATTTTTATCACACGCACTTGCATATTTTGGCTTTATACAATTGATTTTGCACGAGGTGTGTTTTTTATGAGTTTCAAAAAATAGGAGCTAAAAGGCGTGTCCAAAGCTCCAAATAATTTTCGGTAGCATCCGGAAGTACCCAAGGACCCTCAATGCCTTGACGGACATTTACCGAAGCTTAGAAGTCGATTCGAGGAGTTTTGGAAGCTCCAATGAAGGCCCAGAGCAAAGGAACATGAAAATGGAGCTATGAGCCTCGAGGAAATCTGACACACTGATAGGAAAAAGATCATTTCTATAAAAATACAAAGGCTATGAATATGAGAGTAATTGGGTTTGAAAGTAGACTCATAGAGCTTTCCAACGGTTCAAGAATCGCCTCATTCCGAGTTCGGACAAAGCCGGGGCATGCTCGCGAAGTTGGGTAAAAAATCTGCCTGAACAGACACTTCTAGATCGATCCAGGGCTTCATATTGATCGATCTAGGGCTTCATATGGATCGATCCAGGGCTTCATATGGATCGATCCACTTCAAAATAATTGACCATCAGAGCCTTCTGGATCAATCCAACCTTAAGGTGGATCGACCCACTCTTGTCCGGACAACAAATTTCAAGCCACTTTTTGGACTTTCCTTTTATGGCAAGCTTTAGCTCTTGTGAGAGCTTTTTGTAAAACTTTATTAGAGAGAGAAAGAGTAGAATATAGGGCTCTTTCCTCTCTTCTTTCTCTTACATTTCATTTTCTTTAGTTTTAGTCTTTTTTAGGCTCTCCCCTCTCTCCTCCATTGGAGAGTTGTGAAGCTCTCTCTCTCTAGATTTCTCACGTAAGTACTCATCTTCCGTTATTTTCACGTGTATTAAACTTGTTAAACTACATGAAATTACACTTTTAGTGACCACTTGAGTTTTGGTCACGGAAAATTGACCCAATAGTGACCAAAAATACGATGGTCACAAAATGTTAGTCATTCGGTGACTAAATTAATTGGTGGTCACAGAATGTTCTACCAATGGTGAGTAGATTTTGATTAGTCACTGAAAGTACTATGATTAGTTACTAGATTATGGTTTAGTCACAGAAAGGTTTGTACAATTGGTGACCAAGTCTACATTTGGTCACCAAATGTTCAAACTTTTTTGTGACTAACCATAATCTGGTCACTAATCATAGTACTTATAGTGACCAACCAAAATCTACTCACCATAGGTAGAACATTCTGTGACCACCAATTTATTTGGTCACTAAATAATTAGTTTGGCGACCAAAATCATGTGGTCACTGAATAAATTTCATTTAGTGCCACTTTTGGGGAACTACGATTCATCCTAATGAAGGGGTTTTTTAAACCCGGTCAAGCCAAAAATTTAAATTTATTCAAAAAGCACAATGAAATAAACGATCTTGATTGTCATGATTGTGTCGCGGTCGTGTGGCTACTGTATATTCAACCATGGCAGTACCGGGATGAAATCTGGTGTGATGTTGTGGCCATGGATGCTTGCCACCTTCTATTGGGGAGACCATGGCAGTATGATCGTAAGGTGGTACATGACGGGGGCGCTAATACATATGCGCTATCATTCAATGGTGTGAAGATTGTGTTGCTGCCTTCCAAGGAGGTTGTACCCAAACCACAAACTAGGGAGGGTACCACCCTTCTGACGAGAATACAGTTTGAAAAGGAGTTGTCAATAAGCAAAGTGGTTTTTGTGTTAATGGCGAAAGAGGGTTCTAAGGCCTTGGTAGGAGAAGATGTTCCAACAATGGTTCAACCTCTTCTGCTGGAGTTTCAAGAGGTGTTTCCAGCAGACTTACCAGATGGGTTGCCCCCTTTGCGGGATATTCAGCACCAGATTGATTTGGTGCCCAATTCGAGTTTGCCCAATCGGCCCCATTATCGTATGAGTCCGAAAGAGCATGAAGAGCTGCGTAGACAAGTGGAGGAACTATTGTCTAAGGGCTTTATTCATGAAAGCCTTAGCCCGTGTGTAGTACCAGCCCTGTTAATTCCAAAGAAGGATGGAACGTGGAGGATGTGCGTTGACAGCAGGGCCATTAACAAGATCACAGTGAAGTATCGCTTTCCAATTCCAAGGCTAGATGATCTGCTAGACTAGTTGGGTAATGCCAAGGTGTTCTCGAAGCTGGACTTGAAGAGTGGGTACCATCAGCTTCGAATCAGACCAGGGGATGAATGGAAAACAGCGTTCAAAATTCGAGAGGGACTTTATGAGTGGATGGTGATTCCGTTCGGACTGTCCAATGCGCCTAGCACCTTCATGAGGATGATGAACCAGGCCCTTCGCCCTTTTATCGGTAAATCTGTTGTCGTTTATTTCGATGATATTTTAATATATAGTGTCACGTCTGATCAACACTTGCAGAACTTAAGGGAAGTTCTTACTGTTTTGCGTGCTGAAAAATTATTTGGGGCAATCAAGAAGTGTGTGTTCTTAACAGATACAATGCTTTTTCTTGGATATGTTGTATCCAAGGATGGGATTTCAGTGGATGAGTCTAAGGTTGAGGCTATTCGTAGTTGGCCACAACCGCGAACTTTATTCGATGTTCGCAGTTTCCATGGGCTTGCGGCGTTCTACCGTCGTTTTATTCCGCACTTTAGCACTATCATGGCTCCTATAACAGATTGTATGAAGGGTGGCAGGTTTGCATGGAATGATGCAACAACTGCTGCGTTTCAATTGATCAAGCAAAAATTGACTTCGGCTCCTGTGTTGATCTTGCCGGACTTTTCACAGCCTTTTGAGCTGCATTGCGATGCATCAAAGGTTGGAATTGGGGCTGTCCTTAGCCAAAATTCTAAACCTGTTGCTTATTATAATGAGAAACTAAATGGAGCAAAGATGAATTACAACACCTATGATGTGGAGTTCTATGCCTTGGTCCAATCCTTGAAGCACTGGTATCACTATCTTATTCATAGTGATTTCGTTCTATATTCTGATCACGAGGCATTGAAGTACCTCAATGTTCAAGATAAGTTGTCTAGTCGGCATGCTAAATGGGCGGCATATATTCAGCAGTTCTCTTTCTCTATCAAGCACAAGTCTGGTGCTTTGAATCGAGTAGCTGATGCCCTCAGTCGGCGTTCCAATTTTCTCGTTTTGATGAGCACTAAAGTAACATGTTTTGATGCTTTTCGTGAATTATTGGCAGCGGATCCATATTTTTCTATCGTCATTAAAGATATCGCAGGGGGAGCCCAAACAGAATTCCACATGCACAATGGGTTCTTATTCAAAGGAAATTTGTTGTGTGTTCCGGAATCCAGCCTGCGGTTGAAAATCATTAAGGAGTTGCATGATGAGGGGCATGTGGGCCGGGATAAGACCTATGCATTGGTTTCTGGTTCCTATTTTTGGGCGACCTTGCGGCGTGAGGTTTATAAGTTCGTGGCAGGGTGTCATATTTGCCAAATTTCCAAGGGAACGGCCACTAACGCAGGTTTATACATGCCATTGCCAATTCCTTCCCAGCCATGGGCCGATGTCAGCCTGGATTTTGTATTGGGGCTGCCACGTACACAACGTGGTCATGATTCTGTCTACGTGGTGGTCGATCGATTTTCAAAGATGGCACACTTTATCGCATGCAAGAAAACTACAGATGCTGTTAAGGTGGCGCAGTTGTATTTTTCGGAGGTTTATCGCTTGCATGGGCTGCCTTTGTCTATCGTTTCTGATCGGGATACCAGATTTTTGAGTTATTTTTGGCGTTGTTTGTGGAGGCTGGCCAACACTCAATTGGATTTTAGTACGGCTTATCATCCCCAAACCGATGGCCAGACTGAGGTGGTTGATAGGCGCGCAATATTGTAAATATAAGCGCCTAAGTAGGGAGAGTTAGCGTGTTAGACGTGCGGATTAATGACTATTTTCCGTTTAATGCGTGCACAGTGGTGTTCTTGGTATTTCTGTGAGTTTTTCAGGTATATTGGCTTTTGGCTTGTGGGTGTGTGCATGGCTTGAAGTGGAAGCGCGGGAAACAAGGCTTGGAAGTTGGATTTTGAAATGTTATGCTGAAGGAGATAGGTATCGATACCCCTCACAGCCGTATCGATACCAATTGCTTAAGAGGGTGCAAGTTTTTGTCCAGAAGGTTAGGTATCGATACCCCTTAGACCAGTATCGATACCTACGGCTTACGGAGTCAACAAGTCAAACATAACAGTTCGGTATCGATACTAGTATAAGGGGTATCGATACCGAAGGCTTACGGGAAGGCAAACGATAGTGTTTTGAGTACTTTTAAGGGTGCCTACTATATAAACGTTTTTCTGCTCATTAATTAGGGTTGGAAACTCTTTATATTTTTCTGCACTTTAGAGTTTTGCGGCTACAGTTTCTAGAGCTTTCAACGTTCTTCGTTTCCGGATTCAAGTTTATTTTCAGAGCTTCAGCGTTTGGATCGCTTCTTGCATATTGTTATTCAAGTTTGTTTTTCTTTTGCAATCTCCGGTATTTTTAGCTATCGTTTTTATATTTGATTCTTCTAGCATGTTTAGATCTAGGTTTAATTCGTTCTTCATGATTTCTATAATCATGAGTGAGTAGTCGCTTTGAGTGCGGCTGTGGGGCGAAGGCGCTCACGTCTAGACTAATCAATATTTCACCTTGGGCCGAATTATCTCAGCTTTCAAGCAATTTTTGGGATCAAGGGACTTTTCTAACGAACAAACCCAGGCATTACCAAGATTCGTATGCGCACGGAATCTGGTGACAGGTGGTGCGCATTCGTTGGGAAACCTTTCTTTTACTCTAAAATCAAAGAAAAGAGGAATTGTGGTCCGAGTGAGTATTGGTTAGACTAGTCGTAGGCGCTGGGTCCCCTCAGCTGTGCTCTCTTTATTAATTCGCATTCAACTAAATTAGCTTAGCAATTAGTTAATCAATTTTCATCAAATCAAGGGGTGGCTACCTAAGAGCCAGTTAAACTACAATTTCACACTTTTGAGTCAAGCACTTAAGTCGTCTCTGTGGTTCGACTCTGGTACTTCCGGAATTATTGTGCTACACTGGTCGAGAGTCCTACGCTTGGGACGCGTCTTTATTCGTCTTATTTTTAGTCACCTGGTCGGTCAAGGAGTGGTGAACCGTTCTTTGGGCAATTTACTGCGCAGTTTGGTGGAGGATCATCTTAAAAGTTGGGATCAAAAGCTATGTCAAGCAGAGTTTGCTTTCAACCATTCCGTCAATCGGAGCACGGGATTCTCTCCTTTTCAGGTTGTGTATGGATTTAACCCGCGCACACCAGTCGACTTAGCTCCTGTTCCAAGCTTGAAGCGTTCTAATGGCAAGGCTGAAGAGTTCATGACAAGTTTACAGCAGGTCCATGCCGAGACTACGTTGCGTTTGGAGAGTAGTACAGCCAAGTACAAGGCAGCGGCAGACAAGAAGCGCCGACTAGTGGAGTTTGAGGTTGGTGATTTCGTGTTTGCGGTCCTCACTAAAGACCGTTATACATCTCAAGAGTATAACAAACTGGCTGCTTGTAAAATTGGCCCTGTGGAGATTCTTGAGAAGATCAATCCAAATGCCTATCGTTTGAAGCTTCCTAGCCATATCCGTACTGCAGATGTGTTTAATGTCAAGCATCTAATTCCATTCAGGGGTGATAGCTCGTCCGATGATGATGCAAATTCGAGGGCGAATTTCTTTTTAGAAGGGGAGGATGATGCAGTAGCCAAGGAGGAAGAGTACTTTCGGCATTTTAAGCCTCGGGTGGCAAAATCGTAATTATGCTGCTGTGGAATTTTGCATTGGGCCCACTTGGGTCGGACCCGAATCGGCCCAACGGTCAAGACCCATCGCTTATGCCATGGCGTACGTCGTTTTTCGGGCTTTCGTCGCTGTTTAGGGCTCCGGATGTCCAAATTTGCCGTTTAAGGAAAGATTTGACTTGCTAATTACTTGGGCAAGGAAAATCTGAATTAAGTTGCGCTTTTGGGAAACATTCTGGAATTTTATCTAGTTTCTTATTTTGCTATTATTTCTGAATTTTTCATTTTTGGTAATTTTGCGTTTTTTATTGATTTGGCTTCCTTTTCGGGGCAAATCAATAAGCAGGGCGGGAGAGTTTTTGGAGTATTATTGAATGATAAAAGAGTCTAGAGAGCGTTTTCTCTAAACTTTCGTGTTTGTGTTCGATTGTTGCACGTCTTTTTCTGTGGTTCATAAGGCGCCCTGCATCAGTCTCCCACTTCCACTTGGCTACCGGTAATGGTTGTAATTCTCCCGCTGGTTGTTGATGCTCCGCTTTTACTTGTTGGCACGTAAGACACCGCGATACAAAAGTAGCTATGTAACGCTCCATGTAGCCCACTAGCCCAGTACCTTGATTTGATCCACTAGCCACACCACATGGCCCAAAATGCTTAAGCTCAAGGTACTAGTAATAGCCCACATGGTTTGTTATATACCCAAGATCACTCATGTAAACAACCAATGTGGGACTAAACACCATCTACTCCCAAACCTGGGGTATTACAATCTCCCCCCCTTAAAGATGCAACGTCCTCGTTGCATAGTCCCAGCAACCTCCCCTGGTGTCCGTGGTGGCAGAGCACATCCTACCCACCACTTGGACCAGGGTGGGGCTCTGATACCATTTGTAACGCTCCATGTAGCCCACTAGCCCAGTACCTTGATTTGATCCACTAGCCACACCACATGGCCCAAAATGCTTAAGTTCAAGGTACTAGTAATAGCCCAAATGGTTTGTTATATACCTAAGATCACTCATGTAAACAACCAATGTGGGACTAAACACCATCTACTCCCAAACCTGGGGTATTAGTGTTTAATCCCACATTGGTTGTTTACATGAGTGGTCTTGGGTGTATAACAAACCATGTGGGCTACTGCTAGTACCTTGGGCTTAAGCATTTTGGGCTACGTGGTGTAGCTTGTGGATCAAATCAAGGTACTGGGCCAGTGGTCTACGTGGGGCGTTACAAATGGTATCAGAGTCTCGCCCTGGTCCAAATGGTGGGTAGGATGCGCTCTGCAACCACGGACACCAGGGGAGGTTGCTGGGACTATGCAACGAGGACGTTGTATCTTTAAGGGGGGAAGATTGTAATACCCCAAGTTTGGGAGTAGATAGTGTTTAATCCCACATTGGTTGTTTACATGAGTGGTCTTGGGTATATAACAAACCATGTGGGCTACTGCTAGTACCTTGGGCTTAAGCATTTTGGGCTACGTGGTGTAGCTTGTGGATCAAATCAAGGTACTGGGCCAGTGGTCTACGTGGGGCGTTACAAGCTACGTCCCGTTTCATCCCCGACCACCAAAATTGCCTACATATATCATGATACATTTTCGTTCCACCCGGATGCACGGCTAACGGTGAATGGTGAAACTCTCGCAAAATCTCATCCCAACATTCAATAGGTACGAATAGCTTGCCTTTGAAACGTAAACTTTGGTCGGCGTGAATCATCCACCCATTCAGTGCTTCCCCGCTAAGGAATTTGACCCAAAAGTTGCCCGCTTCTTCATCTGTTTGTTGTGCTTCAATAACCCGAGTAGCTGGATGTAGTGCCGAACCAGAGCCACACCACCACCAAGCTCAGATCCAACGCCCTGATCCAAAAAATGCGAGTCGTTCACCATTACGCATAAACCGGTGAAACCCGACAATCACACCGGTGGCAAGGAGATTCAGACACCGGAGAGAGGAAAGAGACTGGAAAGAGAAAACGACGACAATGCCTAACGACGCTGCCATGCACCAACGCCGCCATGCACCAACGCCGCAGAAACCTGCCACAAAAATAGAAAAACGAAAAAGAGGAAGAGAGGAAGAGAGAAGAAGGGCAATAGACCCCTCCACTCCTGCTGCCGTAGAAAAATGGTGGCGAGGTGAAGGAGGGAGGCCGGAAAGATGAAAGAGGGTGGCTAGGTTTTGGTTTTAGAGAGAGCGAGAGAGAGAATGCATGTGCTGTCCGTGACGATTTTGATATTGTAATTAGGTATAGCTAACTTGCAGTCTTGAATTAGATTTTGTTAACGTATCTTCCAATACGCTATACAATACTGTTGATTAAATAAAAATTGTAATGCATGATACGTATTTAAAACACTTTTGCATTTTTTGTTTACTTGTTTGTATCTTTCTTATGCTGATCAAAAAAAGAAAAAGAAAAAGAAGTAATGGACATTTTTGGGGCATAAAAAACAACTTGATTAATGGATAACGCACTCAAACATACATGATATTGCTATTTATCACACACGTGGAAATGATTAATACAGAAAGGTTAAACAACATTCAACATAAGATAGAAACAGGACTCCCTCCAATAGAAGAAAAACAGATGCTTCAAGTCACATTTCCAGCAGAACCAAACGGGGCCTTACTTTAATTTTGAGGGCTAGCTTCTTCAAACTTTAGAGTAAGAAGCTATATTCTTGGCACCACTTTCAGCCTTGACAGTATACAGAAGCACTCCCTTATTCAGGAAGTTGGATATCAGCCAAATCCTGCCTGTAAGGAACAAGGTCGGAGTCCTTATCTATACCGGCTTGATCAGTCGTGTCGTTCTTTGTTGGGTCGATGAATGTTACAACTGCGTCTTTGCGCCACATTAAGTAAATCACTGAGGCTACATAGCAGGCCATCATCGGGAACACTAGGATTGCAATAAAAACGGTTGCAGCTTTAGGTAGAGTGCTGTGAATCATCCACCCGACAAATGATGTGCTGAGGTAGTAAATGTTTATGCCGATTATTCCTAGCCCCAAAATCCACGAGGTCACGATAATCTGCAGTCAAGCTCTTCAAATGTTTAGTAGAACTTTAGGTAGTTTCAATGCTTTGATTTTTTTTGGCAGAGTACGAAGAATTTATATACTCCCTCCGTTCCAAAATAAGTGTCCCTTTTGAGACTGCGCGCCATTTTCAACAGCTTATATCTTTTAATTTATAATAATTTTTAAAATTTTGTATAGTAGAATTGATTAAGATCTATCAATCAAGATCTATAATGCATCTTTTTTTACCTTCAAATTAAAAGATATAAGCCATTGAAAATGGCACACAGTCCCAAAATGGACACTTATTTTTTAGAGTAACTTACATATATTGAGTTCTTGTGTGGTCCCATCTTGCTGGTACTGGAACTGAATTTAAGGAGTGGGATTAGAGAAAATGGAAGTTCAAATGACAGTATCATCTGCCAAAAACCAAAAACCAAAAAAGTTAGAAATAAAAAATGGTAATTCGTTATAAGTAATTAATCAAACTATTAAATAAAAACGAGAAAGAAAATTGTAACTACCGCTGATATAATGATCAGATTGCCAGCGGCCGCAGGTCCACCCAGTAGCGAGGCGATTAGACTTGGTAAAATGGAAATCGACCTTGTCATTAAGTTCCTCATCCATATCTTCATTTTCAGATCCAAGAAACCCTAGAGATTGCACAACCAGATTATCCATTAAACTCCGAATTAGAAAGAAAGATGTCTGTAAAATAGTTATTGTACAAAGTACGAACTATTATTAGATATTATTCACTACCTACCTGCATGATAAATTGTCCAGCATACGTGCATGTAATAGTGGAACTTTGTCCTGAAGCTAGTAACGCGATGCCGTAAATGGTTGAACTTGATTTGTGTAGAACGTTCTGAAAATGATAAAATGATACGATAAGATTTTTTGCATTCAGGATCAAAATACCAGGGGATGAAACAATCTTTGATATAGATCAACTACTTGTACTTAGATTTTTCTGAGTCAAAAGTAATTTTTAGATTTGATCTTTATTTGTTTTAAGTTAGAGCTATGCAGAATTTGATGCTTAGAAAATTTATTCAAGCTAAGGTACATAAAATGTGTGAATTGAAGATTGGGTTCATGAACTTTTTAGTCATAATGTTTTATTTTTTACATTTTTTCTATCGTCGAGAGTAATCAATAATCAATAAGAATTTCTTTCTAAAAAGTAAGATTGAAAGGTAAGTAGTTCTAGACCCGTAGAAGGAAGGAGGCAGAGTTGAGAGTGATGTTATTGCATTGTTCCTCCTCGACGTTTTTCACAGTACAAATAGTTGCTGATACTGAGATGACTGCAATATTTATCAACAGGGCCACAAACAACGCAAAACCACTCTCCAACAAGAAGTACCGACAAGCATCCTGCAAAATTAAGAGATCAATTTCTCGTAATTAATCATGTAGCTCAATGTAAATGCATGGTGAAGTCCAAGCTAGTTAATTTTTTTTTTCGTTTTCAATAAACTTTTTATAATTTCTAACAAATTTTTTTTGAACTTTTAAAATGCACATTCTTGATGTATTTAAAAAGTAAAAAAGTTTGTCAGAATTAATTTTTTATTTTACTTTTCATAAATTTTTTATTTTACTTTTCATACATCGACGTAAAGGTTATCGTTGGCTTACGTTTATGCCGCGGACAGATTTTGGTATCTTCCTGGAGAGTACGAGAGCTGAGTGAAGAAAGAGGTTATGCCTGTTGAGTAAAAATAACAAGAACATTAAGCAACACTTATTGCAAAGACCAATTGTAATATGGGGAGTAAAACCATTACTGGGTAAATTAGCGTAAAATTAGAGAGGGCTTTGTGCACTCTTCGAGGTTCTTTCAATGCTTTTCTTCTCTTGTGGTACTGATTTCATTTTCTTATCCTCTTTTTTCTTTTTTTTGAAGAGATTTTCTTATCCTTATGATTAACGACATTTTTTTCTTCGCCGAAAAGAAAAAAGGAGAGAACTACTAGAGAGATCTGAAGGATATTTAGAAGATCTTACGGCATAATTAAGGCCCCAAGTAAAGCAATGGCGTCTCCGGTGGCACTCTTGCCATTGAGCTTAGGAATGAACAGTCCTTTAAGCAAATCATCAGCAGGAGGCTTCACATAACTCATTTCACCAAAGAAACAAGCTGCCATTGTGAACACAAAAATCGCTACCAACAATTCCAGCTTCCTTATCTAATCCATCCAATTAAAGAAAGAATATTTCAAGTAAAAAAATGAAATGAAATAACGAAAAATAAATGATTTGATAAGTTATATTCACAGTTAGTGGTGAATTCATAAATTTAACATAGTAGCGGAGGTTCCCCCTGATAATCTACCAGAACAGTACTGAAAAATAAATGGATCACTTTGTAACACATACCCCATATCTCTGAAGGCCAATAAGCAAGAGAGTGCTCAAACCAGTGAGAAGGACTCCTACCCAGACTGGTATGTGTAACAATATATTCAAGGCAAATGCTGTCCCAATAACTGCATAAAATAAACACAACATGGGAGAATTACTCTATTCATAAAGTTAACTCAAATAATGCATAAATTTGACCTGTTGCTCATGATTAAGGCGAATATTAGTATGAATTCATAAATAAGGATTTTTTAATAATCAAAATAATAAATCATGGTTTGACTTTTAATAATTTCTAGAAACTAAACAATTTAACTATTGCTGTTCAGAAAATAAGAAAACAAAAAACCATTTAACTATTGTGGGTCAAGATTATAAGCATATAACTTTCTTATAACTATGGGCCAGTCTTCTATTAAAGTTTTTCTTACAATTCATTTTAAGGAAAATGGTTTTTATACTCCACCGTTTTGTAGAGAACTTCAAAATTTCTCTTTCAGTACTTATGTTGTGTGTAATTTTAAGGCTACTACTAATTTTGATATACATTTATAAAAAGTTGCAAAAATCATCACCTTATTTTAATTCACCTTTGGCTTTGTTGAGAATATAAATAATAAAGTTGACACTCTTTGTAGCAACTTAAGCTTTTAGATAATTAAGTCGGTGGTTAACAATAGAATATGGTATCAGAGGAGGCAATAGATCATGTGTTCAAACCTCACCAACTACCAAATGATCAAAATTCACGTGTTTAATCCTTTATAGAGGAGAGGCTGACTACTGACTACACATGAAAGGGTGTGTTGAGAATGTGAATAATAATGTTGCTTCTGTCTATAACAGCATAAAATTTTAGATGAGTTGATGATTAACAATCTAATAAGCTTCATACCTTCAGGAACGTCTGCTGCTATGACCGCTACTTCTGCCAACAGCCAGAGGCAATACTTCACAAATACTGGGTACTCAGCCCTGCATAACTCGGAGAGGTGTTTTCCTTTGATCCAAAACAAACATAAAAAATTGAAATTTGCATGGAAAAAAAATTATGAAAAACAAAAAAATTATGAAAAACGATGAATTTATCATGTTAAAAATATATCATGCAATACGAAGAAAACTTTTTGAAGAGCGAAAGAAATGTTTATTAATATTTGAATGTTTATTTACAAAGATTAAAGGCAACCAAATGATACTGTGACATTCTTTCAGAGAGGTGAAAATTCAGACGATTTTATGAACATAACCTGTTTTGTATATTCATATTTGCCGTCCCTTGTAATTGTTTATGTCTATACAAAAACTCGTACTTGTTTTTAGTTATAGCTAGCAATAGATCATTTTAAATCTTACCGGTAATTACGCCAAGATTCGCAGCCAGCGATTGAATTATGAGGGCGAAGATCAACCCGATAAGGATCACCCAGAGTAGCTGAAATGGGGATTGATTAGTTTCAGTATACGTATGAAACTTCATTCGTTATAAAGTTCTAATTTTTTATAATTTCGTGTCATTATCATGTTATATAGATTACCTCATATCCATCGCTTGCTCCGGCTTGCAAGTCCGTTTCCACTACGAGATCATATGATAAAAATGAAAACTAATGCACAAATTGTAAAAAAATTGACCCAGTAAAGAGAAAAAGAGGGAGAGAGATTTACATACAGTTGGCAGGGTCGAGATAAGCCAATGACACAAGGAAACCGGGGCCGACATACGACAAGAAATTTCTCCATCCAGCTTTCTAATCATTAATAAAACCAAAATGAAAACAAAATTGAAACACATATTGAATTTCAAGACTTCAGGAAAACAAAAATTATTTGGTTGCTGAAAATCATGTCTGGAAGATGAGAGCAGTTAACGAAAGTCCATGAAACCATTACTTTCTTCTCCAAGAGTAATGTAAAAGGCTGGGCCCCAAAAGGGTTTCATTGTTGGATGATCCCATTTTAAAATTCCGACGACCTGCAAGTGGTGGCTAGCTCGCGTGGTAGAGCTCTCCGGATGCATCACACTGCATCCTAGAATTGAGTCCGGCCCATTCCCCTCTCCCTCTATGTAATAGATTAGAAATGACTAATGACAAAAACAAAAAAAAAAAATCCGACGACCCATTGTTTTATTTTGTAAATTATTTTCTCTTAGTCTAATTTATTTGATACTTTAAACATTACTGGTACTCACTTAAGGCATGTGACAAAATAGAGAAAGTAAATCTAGACTTTTTAGGATAAGGTTGAGATTTCGCGAGTTGTAGTACTAGAACTGTCCTTATTTAGTTTTTGAAAATCTCCAAATACATTTATTTTCCTACTCTTCTTTTTTTTTTTTTTGTGATATATGAAATTTCTTTTGCCGATCAGAATTATTTTTATTTTTTTATAGTAAGCGTACATATCGAATTACTAGAGCTTAAGCAGCATTCTTTTTTGGAACCATGTCATATACATGTATATACACACACATATATTTCGTATATCTTATGAATACTTATAAAACAGAGTCAAATAAATCTATTTTTAATTATATATATGAACCCGTTCTGTACAAAATTTCAAACCCCATTTTCTTATAAATGCAGTCTCTGTTTTTTTTTTCTTCTGGTGACAAAATTAAATATAAAAAGTCACTACAAGACAAAACAAGAGATGCATTTACATGAAAAGCGGGTTGATAATCATTAAATATATATAAGATTTATGCCCTAAGCAGTGAGTGTCTTGTGGGGGTGGATGGTAGGAGGTGAAAGACAGGGGTGGGGTTCATCACCAGCAGCTATAATTGAACTGAATTAGCTATTACTTTTTCCGTTTCAAATTTCTTGTCCAGTTTCACTATTCACAATACCTCAAAAACAATTATATTTTCAAATGTATAATCTTATGTATATTCAATATGGATCTTGTTTGATAGTTTTCGACAAGTTTTGTAAACAAAATTTTCAAAATTGTAAAAACATTGTAAATCATCAAATATAAATAATAAAAAATGGTTTCTCAAAAAAAAAAATAATAATAATAATAAAAATGGCATGTAAATAGACTAAGACATTGGGGACGGAAGGAGTACTAAAATATTGAGGGTGGACTCGGGATGACAAATTCAAAACCACCGAGTCTCATAGTGAATCCCCATATTAATAAATTATTCACAAATTCAAAGAGGGTAACAGAGGAGGAGCCAAGGCAAGGAGGAAAAGCTCCTTCCCTTTCTTTCGTCTCATGGATTTCATTTTTCACTATAAGAATCAGCGAGTGTTCCATAAACTTACACTGAATAAGTGGAACTAGCTTATGGAGGGAGAATAGGTTGGTATTTTGTGAGAGAGTGACATGTCTCTTCACACGCATTAAGTCAGTTTTGAATTTGTTCACGAATTAGACGAGGCTAAAGCTGTGGAGCATAATACGGTAAGAACTTGAGCCATCATCCAATCTAGCTCGCTTGGATTCGGACTTGAATGAATTGCCCCCTAACTGTCTATAAGACCTCTAGAAGAGCTTATGTCGATAGTTTAGTGATGCTATAGATTGTCATCTTATAAGATAAGTTTTAGACGGATTCTCGTATATTAAACATAATCATAGAAGAGGTTTATCTCATAGACAGTTACTATTAAATAGAGTTCAAGCAGGCAAGGGAGAGAAACAACTGAAGACTGATTGAACGACCACTGCTAGTACAGAAGATAGGAGCTAGATATGGAGAAACCCCCCTGCCCCCAGGCTATTTTGGGGGAATAGCAAACCAAAGCAATTCTTCCTTAGTTCACTTTCAGATAATAAAGGTAGATAGCTTCCCATTTGCTAATTTGCTGAAAAACTTACAACACTTAAAAATTCCTACAAATTTAAGGATGGCTAGAGAGAGAGAGAGACCTAAAATATTGAGGGTGGACTGACGATAACAAATTCAAAACCACCAAGTCTAATAACGAATCCCCAACTAAAAAAAAAAATTCACAAATTCCAAGAAATAGTGAGTGTTCCATAAACTAACTAAAGCCGAATAAGTAAGTAGAATTGGCTTATTAAGGGACAATGTATTGATGTTTTGTGAGAGAGTGACATGTTTCGTAACACGCAATAGATCAGTTTTGAGTTTAAGTAAATTTGTGGGAACAACTAACAACCCTTAAAAGTTCCTTCAAATTTAAGGATGGCTACAAAGAGAGAGAGAGACCTGGTGCTCATGTTGATTTTCAATATCAAAGCTTTCCAGAGTGTTGTTCGTTGCAGTCTGCATCTTCACATCACCAGTTGTGACGCGTTGGCTTCCTCCACTAGTTTGTTGCAAGCTCCCCATCTCTCTCTCTCTCTGTGGAAAATATATATGTGTATGTATGCAACTGATTATGTCTATTTATAGAGCGCGGTCTTACACTGTTTTGAAAGTGAAAGCACAAAATACTAGACATATCTAATTTTAATTTTCAATATATAATTTGATTGAATTGAATATCATTGTTTAGAACTTTATGCTTCTTCAGTTTCACTTCATAAACTCATAACATTCCTTCCATTGTATAAAGGATGTCCAAAATTATTATTTACACAATTTAAAAAGTTATCACTATTAAAACAAATTATAATACTACTCCCTCCGTCCCTTTTTAAGTGTTTAACTTTCCATTTTAGGCTGTCCCTAAATAAGTGTGTGGTTTGAAAAGTTAATGGGTAAAAGTTTATACAATTATCATTTTGTCCTTTTGAAAAGTTAGTCGGTAAAGAGTTAATGGGTAAAAGTGGAGGATAATTTTGGAAAGTGGAGGTAAAAGTTGATGTGAATAGTGTAAAGTGGAGGAAAACTTTGATGTGAAACGTGTAATGATGACGTTTCTTTAATAAGTTAGATTTACGAAGCAACACATTTAAAAAGGGACGGAGGGAGTATGATTTTAGAAACCTTGCTTGATAAAATTAAGATCGATCCATCAAACAAAACTCGAATTGCATATACTCAGCATTATAGCATAATTATTATTATATTTTTTTTATGAGAGGTATGAATAGTGATTTTGGATAACATTTATGGGACGGAGGGAATATGTCTCATCTTTCCCTAATTCCAATTGGCGAATGAGGTTTCAGTGATGAGCGGGTACATGTGCTACCCGTGTCGTCCATTTGGATTTTGGACGGTCCAGATTTGGAGAGATCCAATACACTTTTGGACGGCTTTGATGTAGCGTTCGGGTAGCACGTTGGCTCGGCCACATGATACCCATTCGGTACCCAAAAATTACGAGTGTAACAGGATATGATAAGTACATGCACATACATGCATGAACCACGCCTTTTCCCTTTGAGAGATGTTGTTTGATGCAAGTCGTCTAACATTCTCAAATGTCGACATTATTTTCTAAGATTTATGGCCTGTTTGGCAGCTCGGTTTTCCCATTTTGTATCGAGATTTTGCATTTTGCATGTTTAGGAGCCAAGTTTAGAATGTATGCTGTCAAAATATATTCTAAGAAGTGAATGGTAAAATGCAAAATGCAAAATTCAAAATTCAAATTCGGAGGACTTTTATGGAATCGGACTATACTTTGAGAGATGTTGTTTGATGTATTGCTATTCTTCCATTGTACCAAATGTACTGGAACATCATTACATATTATATGATGCAAGTCGTCTAACATTCTCAAATGTCGACATTATTTTCTAAGATTTATGACCAGTTTGGCAGCTCGGTTTTCCCATTTTGTATGGAGATTTTGCATTTTGGATGTTTATGAGCCAAGTTTAGAATGTATGCTCACTACAAGAAAAAATGTCTACTGTGAGGATTGAGTTTCCTCACCAAAGAACCAAATGTCCTCGCTAAAGGAATTGGCGAGGAAAAATTTTCTCGCCAGGTTTCCTCGCCATAAGTTATTTCCGCCGGTGATGGAAACAAATATTTCCTCCAAATTAATCACAGCGGTCCACGTGATTGTGTACTACTACACTAGAAACAAATATTTTCTCTACTTTCACTCATAATATTCGTTTGCAAAAATCTATTCTGTATTATAATTCAAAAACTTCTATATATGGATTTATTGATGTGAAAGGATCGTAATTAATTGTTGTCATATTACCATATCAACCCAAATTAATGAGTTGAAAACGGCCTCAATCAGATATAATTAATCACAGCGCCTTTTCTCTTCCTCTTTATAAAAATGCATACGTACATATCAAACAGCACCGTGCACATCTTACTGCCGAATGAAAAATGCTACAAGCCACACCCCTATTTGAATGTTATAAATTTGAAATCAATGCTACGCATTTATATATATAAAAACCGTTATGAATTCTAGACCGATCGATGTGATGAATTTTTATATAAAAACATGATGCAGAACAGATTGCTACAGATTTTATGGAATGATTTGACAAGTGCAAATCAAGAAAGAATTATTGATAACATCTTTTATCATGACAACTTTGGCTAATTGAGGAAAGGGATTCCTTCCGTAAGGAGAATATGTAGGAATAAAGAATTCTACTCCAAACCAACAGAAGCGGTGACTGTGCCCACATGCCAAATTGGCATTCCACGTGTGTAGGATTAAAAATCGGAGGGTCACGCGGCTCGGAGGATATGGCATTTTGCTTATTTTATTGTCACACTTTTATTCATGTTTAAGTTATACAAACTCGTGCTTCCTTGGCTCATTCACGTGTAGGTTGGGATCAAAATATCTCTTTTCTTAACTCCCTGAATCGGTAACATGAAGATCAAATGTCAACTCAAATAGTTATCCAAATATTTCATAAGTACTTGGCAACTGAAACGTTGAATTTAACAAAAACATATCTGTACTATATATCACACACTCATACATGTATATTGCTGGTTCGAACAGATTGTTTTATGGATTTTTAATTTTAAGCCTATGAGAATGACCGGATAGGGTTCGATTTTCATGCCATTGCGCAATGTACAATTTGAACATATATGGTTATGCCATTGCGTAGTGAAACACTCAAAGTGGCGGCTCTAGAATTTTTCATACGGTGGTCACAATATGCGGACTAACGAATTATTTTTTTTTTAATTAGGTTAATTATGGGCATGTCCCATTTAGGTTTTTTTAATTCCTTCAACTTTTTGTTGGAGTCCCCTCCCCTTCTCCCCCTTCTTGATGTGCCCTTATCAAGATTTCATCAATAAATTTTCCCCGATTAAAAAAATAAAAAGCGATCCTTAAATCAGTAAAGCTCTGACTTAAGATTTAAAGAAGTTGATTTTATTTGTTCAAACGATTAACTAACATTAACTGTTATATGATGTATCTCCTTAAAATAGTAGTGATATGTCAGGAGTAATACAAAGTGTGGTAAAATAGTAGTAGTTCCCTAGCTTTGTACGTACTTGCGGTCCAACACAAATTCTAGATCAGTGAACTTGGAATGGGTGTTCAAAGGAAAAAGGTGTTGCAGTTCAAAAAAAGGAAAAAGGTGTTAGTTGTGTGTTCAATTACAATAAATTAGCTGCAAATAGCCAGCTAATGAATAGATATGTACTGAAAACAAAACTAGGGTGTTCATCTTACAACCTATAGTTAGAATGTAGCGCTGTTTATGACCGCTCATGTCGTTGTGATCCGAACAAACAATAAATTAGCTGCAAATAGCCAGCTAATGAATAGATATGTACTGAAAACAAAACTAGGGTGTTCATCTTACAACCTATAGTTAGAATGTAGCGTTGTTTACGACCGCTCATGTCGTTGTGATCCGAACAAACAATAAATTAGCTGCAAATAGCCAGCTAATGAATAGATATGTACTGAAAACAAAACTAGGGTGTTCATCTTGCAACCTATAGTTAGAATGAAGCGCTGTTTATGACAGCTCATGTCGTTGTGATCCGAACAATTGACTGGATAATTTAATTGGTATGAGCGATGGGCAATTGTAACAGCTGCTGGGGGTTGTGACCCAAAGAGCGTGTCAGGGACACTTCATTGGTGCGCGGGGGTGTGTGGGGGGTCCATTGGCAGGGGCGAAAGGAGTCTAACTCTGATGCACTGCTGATGCAGTCTAACTTTCTCTCTTAGTTCGTAATATATATTTCCGAAGTACCAAAAAAAAAAAAAAAAAAAAAAAAAAGGGAGTTATGGCAAGGGGGTCACGTGGCACCAGCCCTGGTTTTTATATTACTGCACTTATATCCCCAATTAAATTTTTGTATTTAGGCATTTATCTCCTAATTGTACTTCCTCCGTCCGAATTTGTTTGTCCACAAACATACTTTTTCAAGTCCTACAATGTTTGTTCATTTTCAAAAGTTAAAGAATAAAGTATGAAAAAATTACTTTTTTGCCCATTTTCTAAAACTTAAAATAACAACTCAAAAACTATTTTTTTTTAAAAATAATGTGTTTGCATTTTTTATTTTTTTTGCACCATATTAAAGTTCTAAATGAGATCTATCAAATAAGATTCATATTGATAAAAAAAAAATGTAACTACATTATTTTTTAGTTGAAAATTGCACGTAATTTCGTAGTCAAATTAGAATGGAGGAAGTATTAAATGGAGGGATTGAGGATAAAATAAGAAATTAACAAATTCAAAAGATAATGGAAAAAAAGATGAAATCTCCAAAATGGACCAACAAATCCGGACGGAGGGAATAATTATAACCCTCAAACTAAATTAATTTGAAATTACTATGACATCAACTCTCATAAGCTTCAAAAATTGCTAATAACATTCAAAAATTACACTTTCATGTGTAGAATATAATAGCTTTCGTGCTCTTGTTTGGAATTATTTTATAAAAATATGGTGAAAGGATATGTATGGCACGTAAAAACAACCAATCTATACACTTTTTTTCATGTATCCCCAACATTGTTTGTTTCCTAATTTGTTTCAACCTGCTACTTATCTTGGCGGAGACTGCTGACAGCTTTCCCGACTTTGCTAGCTACCTCTCCAAAGTGTAATAAATTTTCCGTTGATGGAGCTTGGAAGCAGGACCATGTTTGGAGTTAAATTACGCCAAATATCACTTTTAACGGCAATATTTTTAGTGGTACTTTAAAATATGCCTTCAAAGGGGTATTATTTGCGGCACTAGTAAAAATGCCTTTAAAAATGTACATTAACGGCAGTTTTACATTACTTCCATTAAAGGATTGTCTTTACACAACATAAATTTGGTGGAAAAAAAAACCTTGGGCTTGTTCGTTTCCCTGTTTAGTTTTAGTTTTAGTTTTGATGACATCATCATTTCCCTCATTTCTCTCTCTATCTCTCTCTATTCATTACACCTGCTGACATCATCAAAACTAAACTAAACTATCTAACCAAACACAGCCCTTGTTTTGCCGCCAGCTAGCCCCTCTTTGTTTCCCTCCACTTTTTCCCCCCGTAAATTGAGTGTGGCCAAACATGCCCCTTCTTATTATTTCTATTTCTATCAAAGAGAGAGAAAGAGCTCTCTAGAGGCAGCGATCTCTAATACAACGATCTTCAATCAATAGTACAAGGTAGGCTATGTTTGATAAAGCTGAAAACTGAAAACTGAAAATTAAGTACAAAAAACTGAATGCTGAATTTCTTAAGCTGATAAGCTGTTTGATATGTACTGAATTTTAAGCACTGAATCAAATAAGCTATTTGATATGTACAATGAGCTGAAATCTTAATTTCACTCATTTTCCAACTTTGCCCTTCATAGATTGACATTGTCATCCTAAAACCAAATCAATTAAATGAAAAAAAAAACAAACATGCATTTATCAAAATCATAACAATCAAACATTGATATTGGCGTCCTAAAACTAAATCAATTAAATAAAATAAAAAACATGCAGTAATCAAAATCATAACAATCAAACATTGTAAAATGTTAAAGTATAAAAATTACATTTGACACTCAATAGTAATTCATATTATTTAATTGCACAACAATTTGGTCACGTAAGTTGAGCATAAAAATTTGGTCGGCTTGGGTTGATCCTCCTCCTGCTTCTAAATTATCCACATGCTGTTCAGCATTGCCGTAAAAAGCATTTGGATCGTTGAATTCGTCAAGAAATATATCTGAAATGCAAGTTCTCCGAATATAATTGTGCATAGTTATGCAAGCAATTACTATATTCCTTTGTGCCGCGAATGGATATGATGACATTCTTTTTAGTATTGGAAAACGAGCCTTTAGAACTCCAAAAGCACGTTCAATCACGTTCTATAACCTAGCATGTGCAAGGTTGAATCGCTTTTCTTTGTTCCTGGGGCGACGACCATTTCGAAAATCAGAAGCAACTTAAATTTAATATATTTTATGTGGGTATGAACAAAAATAAAAGCTGAAACACAGAAGCAACTTACATTCTTAACTTAACACTTTATAAGTGGCAGTAGAACCACATGCTCAACGCATAACCAATGATGAATTAGTTTTATAATCATAAGCAGTTGACTAGAAAATTCACATGAATAGAATTAGGGGTTTAACAGATTGAAATACGAAATTCAATAGGATATGTGATATTTCAGTTTTCAATCCAGTCCATCTCAAAACCATGGAGTCAGAGAAACGTTGCCCCTTCATATGATGTAAAACAGACAAACAAGGATACATGATGTAAAACAGACAAACAAGGAGTATCGGAAAAAATCAAGAGTCCCACATCAAAATCATGTAAATAAATTAGGGGTTTTCAATCTAGTTCATCTCAAAATCATATGATCTCAGTTTTCAATCTAGTTTCATATTCAAAATCATGTAAACCAAAGGTTTTCAATCCAGTTCATCTCAAAATCATGTCAATCGAGAAAACCCCAACAGAGGAAGAGGAGAGAGAGAGAGAGAGAGAGAGAGAGAGAGAGAGAGAACTTGGTGATGGGTATCGTTGAAACTGGTGTCGATCTCTGGAAAGAAGAGGCAGGGAGGCGAGGGCAAATAACGTCTGAAGAAGATGAGGGCTACTGACCGTGTTAAGTGATAAGTTATAAGTAGGAGGGGAGCTACTTAATATTTTGTTCCTTACTTTTACCTAGCTCTTAAAATATTCAGCCTTCCTTATTTTGGTTATCAAACCTACTTATTTAATTTTTACTTAACCTATTCAGTTTTAAGTGTTGAATAGTGTTATCAAACAAAGCCGTAATCTCTCTCTCTCGCTCACACAAACACACACACATATGTAATTATATTTCTCCTTCCCGCTCTGATCGTCTTCTAATGTTTGATGAAATGGATTGATATACTAGGGTTTCAACCTCCTTGTGGTACCTTGAACGCTATACTACTGGTAATGTACCCTCCTGTCTCTCGCATTATTCTTCTTCGTTCTCACCGTTAATGCCTATCTGAAAAACCTTAATTTTCCTTAGCGGTTTATCGGGATACACTCTACAGTGCAAAATCGGGGTATGTGCCTACAACATGCATAGCTCAATCACTACCACTGAATACCTCTTCTCATGCTGAGTTCATAGTGTTTAAAGTTTTAAACTCTCACTACTGCAATAATGCTTAAAGACTACTACAATAATGTTTAAAGATGACACTAAATTTTTTACAAAGATGTCAGTTTTAGAAAAAGTGACTTGTAATATGTTAGGATACATTTTTAATCTCGATTATCATAGAAAGATGTCAGTTTTTAATCTTTTATCAGAGTGTGAAGAGAACCGTGATGGCAAATGCTCCTTTCAATGTCTCTTTTTCTTTGCAACTGACATTGAAGAATCAATTAAATATTTAAAATGTTGGTGCAAAAACCTGGGAGTCTTTGAGAAACTGAACGTCTTGATGATGGTACTTGCTTCGAGGCACGTTACTGAGTCGCTTTCCGAAAACAGTATTTGCCCCCACCGTTTGGTGTGCATTGGGTTGATAGTGAATCTGTTCGAGGATACAATGAAGCCCGATCAAATGATCTTCTGCATGCGTCCTCACAAACGAAGGACAGACAAAATACCGAATCGTAAATAGATTCAAAGAACCAAGGGATTGCTGGTACTGTTTCTACAGAGTAACGGTACAACAAAAAACTAGAAAGCGATATGTTGAAATTTTGGCAGATTAACAAGGCTAGAATTCAGTGTAAAATGAATGTGATTTGGGTATTATTTATAGGCCCAAATGTACATTTTCAATTTAGGACATGCCCCTTAGTGAATAGACTTGAGTTTGGGTCACCGTTTTGAGTTGCATCCGTCCACGAACCATTGTCTGATTCATGTCTGAAATCCGCGCGCAGACCCACTAGTATTGATACCTCCAAACCGGGGTATTGATACAGAAACATTCTGTTCGCGAGAGAGCCCAAAGGTATTGATACCCAGTATCACTGGTATCAATACCAATCCATTCCAACCCGTACGCGACGTCAGCGACACCTTACCGCCAAGTGGCAATAAGAAAGGGCGCCTACAAAGCACCTCGCGCCGACGTGCTAAGTGCAAAGTGTGCCACACAGCCCACTCGGGTGCGGGTGCATGTGAGTGTGTTCCATCACCGGCTACGCCGGTAAAGCGCGTAGCACCATAGGTGCCATGCCACTTAACACTATGTGAACATTAAAGAAGTGTTCCCATATAAAACCACTCAACCTTTTCCTCACTAGCCAATGTGGGACAAAACCAAAACACAACAAAAAAGCTTTCTAAAGAGCACAAGGAATATTTTGATAAAAACCCCAAATAAACTCCCAACCGGACACGTTTCACGCACGCATCTTACCTAACTCAGGTATTCAAAATTGCCGACACGTGGGTTGGTCGTGTGTCTATATCCTAGTTCGTGAGTGCTCTAAAGTTCTAGCCCGTGAACCTATAGAAGGCGGCACCACCCTCTCACTCATACAGGTAGACTTTTAAGAATGCCCCTATAACAACAGCATCTGCCGAACTAAACCGTTAGAAGTCTATTAAGAGCTAAATAGCTCACCTCCTCTTTTAAATTACAGGTACCAAACACTTTACCATAGGATGGGTGTAATCGGTAAGTGCTTGCCATCACGACTTATGGTGTAGTTTGCTCATTGAACCCAAGGACTTGAAGCTAAACAAGCGTTGGGTCGAGTTTCCAACAAGAGTGATTATATTTTAGTGGGATTAAGTTGCATGACCAATCCTAGACCTAAATTAATGGGTTGCCCCAAGCGTAGGGCTGAGACCGGTGTAGCACAATACCCGGTTAGACCGGAATCGAATCCACAGGGACGGTGGAGAATGCTTAACTAAACACTCGGGTTGTGAGATTTAACACAGCTCTTAGGTAGTGATAGGCGCGCAATATCTCAAGATATAAGCGCCTAAGTAGGGCGAATTAGCGCATTAGATGCGCGATTTATTCCATTTTCCACTTGATGCGGTGTTGTCTTGTGTTTTGGTATTGTTGTGTTTGTTTTGTAGGAAATGGTCCGAAGGAGCACGTAAAGTGGACACATGACATTGGGCATGCTGGGAACCGGTGGGGCCCAAGCCAGGAAGACCAAACAAGCTGAAGGAGCAATTTAGAGTCTCAGTATCGATACATGACTTCCTCTATATCGATACCGTGTTCATTATACGCGAACAGAATGTCTGGGTATCGATACGGCTAAAAGCCTGTATCGATACCGACTAGCTTAAATGGGCCGGTGATTTTGCCACGTGTTTGGGCTTCGGGAAAGACATAAATACCTCTTTTTGAGGTCGAATTAGGGTTCGAACTTTACATTAGTTTTTCTTCCATTTTAGTAGCCGATTTTTCCTTTGGAGATTCTACTTTTCCGGAGATCTTTCCGCTTGGAGTTTTTGAAGTTTTGTCTCGAAGATTCAAGTATTGTTTCCGGTAACTCTTTCTAGTTTACATTAATCTCAGTTTTTGGTTGATCTTTTAGTTTATTCCTTTTCCGAGTTATATGAGCATGTTTTGTTTTGAAATCTTGCTGTTGATTCAAGTTAATATGAGTGAGTAGTTCCATAGGTATGGTCGCGGGGTGATTAACACGCCGTGGCTAGGGCTGGGTATGTTCTCGCTCCTGTTTTCAGAATTAATAAACGGACAAGCAATTTTAGGTTATTAAAGAACTTCCGTGGACGAATCCGGGCATTGTCGGAGCCCATGTAACGCGGGAACGGGGACCAAAACTCGTTCTTCGCTGTACATGGGTAAACGGCGACCACGAGGATTCGCATCTTTCGGGGTACCTTTTTCTCTCTAAAATCAAACGTTTTTAGAACACCAAACGGAGCGAAACTGTCTGGGCCTTGTCACTGGTGTTATGAACCCTACGACCGTACTTGCTTTTAAATAGTCTAAGCAAAACCAAATTCTCTTAGGTTTAGTTAATTCCCCCATCGAATTATTAAGGGTGGCTACCTAAGAGCCGTTTTAAATTTCACAACCCGAGTTTTTAGTTAAGCATCCTCCACCGTCTCTGTGGATTCGATTCCGGTCTTACCGGGTATTATGCTACACCGGTCTCAGCCCTACGCTTGGGGCAACCCATTAATTTAGGTCTAGGATTTCGGTCAAGCATTTTTGGCGCCGTTGCCGGGGACGGCAAGAGGTGTTAAGAATTCGGGTTAGTATCTTTGTGTTTTTATCTAAGTCAAAAAAAAATTTAAAAAATTAAAAAAAAAAATTGTCTTTTGCTTTTAGCATCTTTTTGGTTCTAGGTTGAGTCGTCTGGAGTCAGTCGAGTGGTAAGTATTTAGTGTCTTGAGTCGAGAAATGTTAAAAAAAAAAAAAAAAAAGGTAATAAGTAAACAACTGGGCGAATGAAGTGAGAATGGAAGAATTCTGTGAGATGTGTGAGTGTTGGGGGCATTCTGTTTATACCTGCTCCGCTTTTTATGCACTCAAGGAAGCTTATCGAAGTAATCAGGCTGGGGTGAGTGTTATTAATCAGCGGTGGGATCCATATCCAAATACGTACAATCTAGGGGGGTCCCACCACCCATCTTTTTCATGGGGGTATTCCGAACCCCCAATGTCACCACAGGCACTGCCTTTGCCTCTGCAAGAAATACAGTCGTTCGAACCTGCCCAGGACCACATGACCCAATTTGGCTCCCTTTTTCCAAGACCCGCAAGGGTTTGATCCTTATTCTACTGGCCCACCCCCAGAGCTGACTTATCCCCCTCATGATGAGGAGTTTGAGGAGATGGTACAAACTATTGTGCGATCGCAGATGACCCTTACCGCGGAAACCACCCAAGCAATTGAAGACCTTAGGTCCCAGTTGACTCAACTCACAGAGGCAGTGGGACAAGTCCAACAGGAGTGGGAGACATTTCCCTCTCCGCCTCAAGTCAATAGAAGAGAGGAAGTCGACCCACTTCTCATTGAGGGACGGGTTGATGATCGTTTGGAGGAACCCTCCGAGTTTGGAGGGAATGAGGAGTTTACTCCTAGGGAAGAGGAAGTAGGTCTGGTTAACGATGTTGAGCAGATTGACTTGGTCTTACCACAGTCCTCTGAATTTGGAGGGGATGAGGAGCTTATTGCTGGGGAAGAGAGAGAAGAGGAAGTTGACCACCTTGTCATTGAGGGTGGGGTGGATGATGGTTTGGTGGAACCTTTTGAGTTTGGAGGGAATGAGGAACTAACTGCTCAATGTTTCACCCTTGAGTCTAATGTAAAGGTCGAACCCCCTCTCATGTATTTCCCACTGTTGATCCGCGCTGCCTACGTTTTCCTTTTGCGTTCCTATGAGTCTAGAGAACGAGGAGCTCACTGCCCTCTGTATGATGGTCCGATCGAACAATCTCCCACTACTGAGGAGTGGGACGCTGAGATTGATTATTTGCAGTCCTTAATGGACGAGCAAGATAGGAAGTATGGGTGTGAGAGTGAGTCTCTTATTTTGGGGGACCAAGACTTTGTTGAGGAGGAATTAGTTGAGAAACCAAACTTGGCGGATGAGGTTTTGGTAGAAGAGTCAAAGTCGACGGTAGTGGAACATATTGATTTTCTTGGTGTTGATGATTACGATTTTGTTTATCTTCATTCCCTCGCGAATTATGTCCACAACTCGAAAATTAATTTGGGTTCACGTGAGCACTTAGAGGCACTTCAATTTCTTAAAACAATTCGGCAATTGTTTTACTCGAAGTATCTTTTCTTGTGGTCTGGCCGAGTTCAATTTTTAGTGCAAAGCTTAGCGTGGGGTGGTCCATTCATGGGATTCATCTTTGTGGATTTGATTAATTTTCGGATTCCACGTTTCAAAAAAATCTCTCTCTCTATTAAAATTAATTCAAAAAAAAAAAAAATTCTTTTTATTTCTTTTTCATTTTATTTACCGTTGTGTGCGGATTTCTTTTGTTTTTTTTTATGGTCCGGTATAGCCACCTAATTTCTAGCCTTAAATTTGTGTATCTGGGTTTCTAACAATCTTATTGCCGTGTCTCGGATAGTCATAAAAGACGATTGGCTCTGATTTCTTTAAGGAAAAACTTTGAGTGATTTAACCTGTTGAGTCATGACTTACCCGAGATTGTTATGATGACCTTCTCTACACAAATTTAAGTGAGATAATTAGGGAGAAAAGTAGTACCCGTGCCTTTCACGTGACGAAAGTGGTGGATTTCAATGTTTTGCGGAGTCTTTAGTAGCGTTTCTTTTCTTTCTTTTCTTTTTTCTTTTGTATAGTGTCTTGCAGACTAACACATGCAGGTTGATTTGTCCAAGTTGGGGGGTCGTTTCTCCACTTACTTCTATCTTGTGTTGTCCGCTAGTTCGAGGTGATCTCTTTCCTCTCTCTTTGTTTATGTCATTCTCTTTTAGTGTTTGTGCAATCAATGAGGACATTGCTTTATTCAAGTTGGGGGGAGGGATTACTTTGTCACTTGTCTTATTTAAATTTGGAGTCTTGAAAAAAAAAAAAAAAAGGAAATTTGGATGTTTGGGTGTAACTATTCTTGGTTGATGACTGTTAATTAGCGCTAGTGGTTGTTGTGCGAGTCGCAGTCTCGATACGACTTCATGAATAGACTTAAGCTCGTGAACATGATGTTTAGGAAGCACTCAGTTAGCCGTATCATCTATAGTTGGATAGTGTTTGATCACTTGAGTTCATGTTTTTCACGCGCACTGTCCCACTCTGAGCATTCACTAGCCTTGAATTTGGTTTACATATTATTGATATTTCGGTGTTAGTCGATTGCGCCCACGGGCTAATTGGAACCCCTTTCCTACATTGTGCGCTAAATTGGTATTGCTTATCCGGGCGTTCATTGAGTATTCGGGCAATCGGGGTTTGCTCCCACCGTATTGTTCGCATTACAAGATGGATAGACCTTGTGAAGGCATTGGTTAAAGGTGGTTAGTTTGGGTCTCTCCCTAAAAGCCTTTTTGACTCGAGCAATTAAGTCTGAGGGGTCACTTTAAACCTGGTACCCTAAGGCCATCTGGCTTGGGGATGACCGACCTAAAGCTCGTTACATGGGTCAACTAGAAAGCCCGACAGATCCAGGCATTGCACGACCACGGGAAAAAATGGTAAGAAAAAAAAAAGAAAGAAAAAAAAGATTAATCATGAGGGGAAGGGGTGAGTTTTAGAGACACACCGGCCTATTGATATTGTGTGAACTGTTTTCGGGATTAGTGAATTTCTATGTGTGATCCTCACTTACACGCATGTTATGTGATAAATCCCTATCCGATCGTAGGTGAGAGGATTAATTTTTGTGCTAAGTTTGCTGCGAAGTTCACTTGTTTAACTTTGTCCATGGATGAAATGTCTTGTCTTTGACTTGCCTGACAGTCACTGTAGTGTTCGAGAAGCTATTGATTGGGTTGAGACGCATCCAAATGTCCGAGTCCTTTGTGTTTTGTGGGTTATCACTGCTGAAAACCCTCACGAGACTTCACTCGTCCTACCGGGGCCGCCCGGGGGTTTAAAAGATCTATCCTTTTATTTATTTGTTTTATTCTTTTCGTTGCTCGGGACTAGCAACCTTCAAGTTGGGGGGTGTGATAGGCGCGCAATATCTCAAGATATAAGCGCCTAAGTAGGGCGAATTAGCGCATTAGATGCGCGATTTATTCCATTTTCCACTTGATGCGGTGTTGTCTTGTGTTTTGGTATTGTTGTGTTTGTTTTGTAGGAAACGGGCCAGAGGAGCACGTAAAGTGGACACATGACATTGGACATGCTGGGAACCGGTGGGGCCCAAGCTAGGACGACAAAACAAGCTGAAGGAGCAATTTAGAGTCTCGGTATCGATACATGACTTCCTCTATATCGATACCGTGTTCATTACACGCGAACAGAATGTCTGGGTATCGATACGGCTAAAAGCCTGTATCGATACCGACTAGCTTAAATGGGCCGGTGATTTTGCCACGTGTTTGGGCTTCGGGAAAGACATAAATACCTCTTTTTGAGGTCGAATTAGGGTTCAAACTTTACATTAGTTTTTCTTCCATTTTAGTAGCCGATTTTTCCTTTGGAGATTCTACTTTTCCGGAGATCTTTCCGCTTGGAGTTTTTGAAGTTTTGACTCGAAGATTCAAGTATTGTTTCCGGTAACTCTTTCTAGTTTACATTAATCTCAGTTTTTGGTTGATCTTTTAGTTTATTCCTCTTCCGAGTTATATGAGCATGTTTTGTTTTGAAATCTTGCTGTTGATTCAAGTTAATATGAGTGAGTAGTTCCATAGGTATGGTTGCGGGGTGATTAACACGCCGTGGCCAGGGCTGGGTATGTTCTCGCTCCTGTTTTCAGAATTAATAAACGGACAAGCAATTTTAGGTTATTAAAGAACTTCCGTGGACGAATCCGGGCATTGTCGGAGCCCATGTAACGCGGGGAACGGGGGACCAAAACTCGTTCTTCGTTGTACATGGGTAAACGGCAACCACGAGGATTCGCATCTTTCGGGGTACCTTTTTCTCTCTAAAATCAAACGTTTTTAGAACACCGAACGGAGCGAAACTGTCTGGGCCTTGTCACTGGTGTTATGAACCCTACGACCGTACTTGCTTTTAAATAGTCTAAGCAAAACCAAATTCTCTTAGGTTTAGATAATTCCCCCATCGAATTATTAAGGGTGGCTACCTAAGAGCCGTTTTAAATTTCACAACCCGAGTTTTTAGTTAAGCATCCTCCACCGTCTCTGTGGATTCGATTCCGGTCTTACCGGGTATTATGCTACACCGGTCTCAGCCCTACGCTTGGGGCAACCCATTAATTTAGGTCTAGGATTTCGGTCAAGCAGGTAGTCACCCCTTGCAATTTGATGGGAGAATTAACTAAACTAAAGAAAATTTGGTTTTTCTTAAATTACTTAAAATAAGCTACAGTCACAGGGTTCATAACACTAGTGACCAGGTCCGGACATTTCCGCTCCATTCAGTGTTCCAAAGAAAACATTTGATTTTAGAGAGATAAAGATACCCCGAAAGATGCGAATCCTCGCGGTCGCCATTACCCAGGTACAGCGAAAAACAAGTTTTGGTCCCCCATTCCCCGCGTTACATGGGCTCCGACAAAGCCCAGATTCGTCCAACGAAAGTTCTTTAATAACCTAAAATTGATTTTCCGTTTATAATGTGAAAAATGGGAGCGAGAACATACCCAGCCCTGGCCACGGTGTGTTAATCACCCCGCGACCATACCTATGCGACTACTCACTCATATTAGCTTGAACAAATAACAAGATTTTGAAACAAAACATGCTTTTATACTCGAATATGGATTAAAACAAAAGATTCGAGAACAAATCACAGACAAACTCCCGTAAACTGAGATTAACGTAAACTAAAAAGAAAGTTACCGGAACAATACTTGAACCTTCGAAACAAAACTTCAAACCTCCCAATGGAATGATCCGCCGGAAAGTAGAATCTCCCAGAGAAAAATAAAGAGCTGCTAACTGGAAAAAAAACCAAAGTTCGGAACCCTAATTCGTCCCAAAAACGAAGTATTTATGTTCCACCCCGAAGTCAGACACGTGGCAAGTCAACCGGCTGAATTTAAGCCACTTGGTATCGATACAGGGAATACCTGTATCGATACAGAAACCTTCTGTTCACCCACTAACGCCTCGGTATCGATACGGCTATTCATCCATGAGCGCCTCGGTCATTAAATTGACTTTTCAGCTTGCTCGCTCGTCCTTACTTGGGTCCCACCAGTTCCCAATATGCCCGATGTCCTGTGTCTCTTTACGTGCTCCTCCGGCCCGTTTCCTACAAATCAAACTTAACAATACCAAAACAAAAGACAACACCGCATCAAGTGGAAAATGGAATAAATCGCGCCACTAATGCGCTAATTTGCCCTACTTAGGCGGTTATATCTGTGACATTGCCCGCCTATCATAAGTCCCATCCCATGTGATGTTTTCCACACCAAATCTCTTGCAAGACCTTTTGTTAAAGGATCCGCCAGGTTTTGACCTGACTTGACATAATCAATGGTTATCAACCCATCGGTTATCAAATTCCTCACATAGCTATGTCGAAATCCTATATGCCTGGACTTCCCATTGTATACCTGGATGTAAGCCCATGATAGTGCCGACTGACTATCACAATGCAAAGATATCAATGGCATAGGTTTTGGCACATGGGTATCTCCCATAACATACTCCTTAGCCACTCAGCCTCTTTGCTACCCGATGCTAGTGCCACAAACTCGGTTGCCATAGTTGAGTCTGTAATTATGCTCTGTTTCTTTGATCTCCAAGAAACCGCTCCACCACCTAGAGTGAAGACCCATCCACTTGTTGACAAGTGATCTTCATTCTCGGCTATCCAGCTAGCATCCGTGTATCCTTCTAGAACCGATGGATACCCACTATAGATTATCCCATAGTCTATAGTTTTCTTTAAATACCTCAAAACCCGATTAACCGCATTCCAATGAATATCACTCGGGTTATGCCTATACCTACACAGTTTACCCACCGCATAAGCAATGTCGCCCGAGTAGATGTCATGGCATACATCAAGCTTCCTATCACTCTAGAATAATCTAGTTGTGACACTTCTCTACCTGTATTAGGATACAACTTTACATGTGGATCATAAGGTGTAGAAATCGGAGTACAGTCAAAGTGATTAAGGCCTTGTTCCCTTCCCTTTTTACCCCATTTTCAAAAATTGTTTTCAAAAAGATTCTTTTTTTTCAAAAAGATTCTCTCCCCACTCATTACCTTATTATTTCATTTCACTCTCTATCTCTCTCTAATCATTACTTCATTATTCTCATTTTCAAAAACTCAACCAAACACTATCTTAAAAAAATTTCTCAAAATTTTCTTTTCAAAACTCATCCAAACACAGCCTAAACTTCTTTAGTATCGTCTCAATATAATGAGATTGAGAAAGAACTATATTTCCTCCTTGCCTTGTAATCCTAATTCCTAGAATTACATCAGCTACACCCATATCTTTCATGCTAAAACTAGATGAAAGCATATCCTTTGTGCTTTGTATGCTATCTAAATCAGTCCCAAAGATAAGCATATCATCCACATACAAACACACGATTACACCTCAGTTTTCGATAAATTTGCTATAAACACATTTATCTGATTGGTGTATCCTAAACCCATTTGATATAATTACCTTATCAAACTTTTCATGCCACTATTTAGGTGCTTGTTTAAGTCCGTAAAGAGACTTAATAAGTTTGCATACTTTGTGTTCTTGTCCTTGCACAACAAACCCTTCCGGTTGCTTCATATAAAATTTCTTCATCCAATTCACCATTTGATAGGCGCGCGAAATTCATGAATTTAAGCGCCTAAGTAGGGTAGAATTAGCGCGTTCGACGAGCGGTTAATTCTCATTTTCCATTTAATGTGTGCACGTGGTTGGATTTTGTGTTTGTGCTTAACTTGCAGGAAGTTGGGGTGTTTTTGGCACTAATGAGGGGTACTTGGAAAGTCCGCGACGGAACGTGAGAGCAAGCAAGGCTGTGGAGACTAAGTGGTGAAGTTAATTTCTCGAGGGAAGCAATTTGGATCATCGGGAGCGCTACAGGAAGTACACAGAGCGCTCAGGAATGCACAACAGGGCTAAAAAAGGAACAGAACCTTCGAGAGCGCTACACCAAAATGGGTGTAGCGCTACCGATATGCTTCGAGGTCCACGGTCAATCGAGGTCAACCGGTCAAATGATGCTTAAGTAGTTCGGGAGCGCTACCAAGGAATTGGTGTAGCGCTACCGAGGGCCTATCTGGCGTTGTAACGGTAGCGTTTTGGTCTTCGTATAACGCAATTTTTTTTTTCTTTTAGGATTTTAGTTATAATTAAGAGGGGTTCCGTATAAATACCCTTGGTGAACTCGAAATTAGGGTTACACAATTCATAATTTACGTTTATTTTTCCTAACTTTGGCTGCTGTTTTCAGGAATACTTCAGATTCAAGTTTAATTCAAGTTTCTTAGTACTTTCCAGCATTGAATTCTTGTTCTCGTTTGGTAAACTAACACATTTCTTCTCTTTTAATATTTGGTGGTTAGTTATTATTGATTGCGAACCATGTTTAGATCTAGGTTTAATATGTTTGTTGCGTTCAATAAAATCATAAGTGAGTAGATTCATAGGGTGCGGCCGCGGGGCGAAGGCGCCCCGTGGGTAGACTAATCGATGTTCACCTCGGGTTCAACATAATTAATTTTTTAAGCAATTTTGGGATACGAAACTTTTTCTAACGAACAAATCCCGGGCATCGCTGGAGTCCTTGTCAGCGGGGCGAAGGAATCCGGAGCCTTCCTCTAGACTGCACACGGAAACTGGTGACAGGTGGTGTGCATTCGTTAGGGAACTTTTTCCTATTCTAAAATCGGTTAATTGAAGGAACTGTGATCCGAGTGAACATTGGTTTGGGCTAGTCGTGGACGCTGGAGTTCCCACGGCTGTACTCTCCTTTAAAATCCATAGTTAATTTGTGTCATCCATTTAGTTGATACATCAATCGAGTTGCACAAGGGGTGGCTACCTAAGAGCCAGGTTAAACTAGGTTTCAACACTTTTGAGCCAAACACTGTTCGTCCGTCTCTGTGGTTCAACTCCGGTACTTCTGGATATTGTGCTACAACGGTCGAGAGTCCTTTACATTCACCCGGTCGGTCAAGCATTCAAAAATGTAGTCTTTACATCCATTTGGTGAATATGAAGTTTGTGTATCAAAGCTATGGCAAGAAGAACTCTAATAGTAGAGATTCTCGCTACCGGTGCATAGGTATCGAAGTAATCAATACCTTCCTTTTGCGTAAAGCCCTTGGCAACCAACCGTGCCTTAAACTTGTCTATTGTGCCATCATCTTTCATTTTCTTCTTGAAAATCCATTTACAACCAATGACTTTGGAACCCGGTGGCAAATCAACAAGAATCCATGTATCATTACCCATGATAGAATCCATTTCATCTTGGATTGCTTCTTTCCAAAAAGCACAATCTTGCAATTTCATAGCCTCCCCGAAGGTCAAGGGATCTGATTCCACATGATATGAAACCATGGTATGATTATAAGTAGTGTCTCTAGTTCCTTCAACTAGATACACTATAAAGTTAGGACCAAAGGACTTAGCCACCCGAGCCCTTTTACTTCTCCTAAGTTCGACCTATTCCGTAGGTTCTGCCTCTGTTTCAGGCCCATACGAGATTGGTTCATTCTCTTCATTAACCTCTTTCGGAATAGGAACAAACCTATTTTCATAAAACACAACATCCCTTGATTCAATTATGGTATTAACCCCATACGAATCATTTGGCTCGAAAACAAGAAACCTATATGCCTTACTATGTAAAGGATAACCAAGGAATATGCATTCAATTTCTTTTTCACCCAATTTCTTCCTTTTGGGTTTTGGCAATCTCACAATTGCTCTACAACCCCATGTTTTAAAATAACTTAGGTTAGGTTTCTTCTTTTTCCATAACTCATATGGAGTTATTTGTGACTTCTTGAGAGGTACCCTATTCAAAATGTAAGCAGCGGTAAGTATGGCTTCGCCCCACAAACCAGTGCTTAATCCTGAATTGCTAAGCATAGCATTAACCATCTCTGTTAAAATCCGATTTTTCCGTTCAGCCACTCCATTTTGTTGTGGAGTATATGGTGCTGTTTTCTCATGAATTATGCCTACTGACTCACAGTAATCAGGAAAAAATAATATTCACCACCCCTATCAGACCTTAAACGCTTTACTGTTTTTCCACATTGATTTTCAACTTCAGTTTTGAAAGTGATAAACTTTTCTGGAACCTCATCTTTTGAGTGCAACAAATAAACATGACAATACTTAGAAAAATCATCTATAAAAGTTACAAAGTATTGCTTGCCTCCTCTAGTAGGGGTGTTATGCATGTCACATACATCACTATGAACAAGTTCTAACAAAGTTGTAGTTCTAACAATTTTAGGAAATGGAACTCTTGTGATTTTCGTAAGTGAACATACATTGCATTTATCAACCATATCAACATCATACTTAGGAATTAAATCTAATTTAACCATCATATCCATCTTCCTAGTATTAACATGTCGTAAACGATTATGTCATAAAGAAAGAGAATCAAGCAAGTAAGCAGAAACTGTGAATGTGTTATGAACGTTGAGTTTGTACATGCCCTCACAAACATAGCCTTTCCCAACAAATGTGTCATTCTTAGATAGAACAAATTTGTTCGCCTCAAACACTAGCCTAAAGCCATGCTTATCAAGCAAGCTACCAGATACAAGATTTTTCCTAACTTCTGGTACATGGTAAACATCGGTCAAAGTCAAAACATTCCCAGAAGTGAACTCCAAATCCACTTTGCCCTTGCCTTTGATAGGAGCGGTAGACGAATTCCCCATGTAGAGAAACGAACCATCATCAACCACTTCATAGTCGGTGAAGAACCTCTTATCAATGCAAACATGCTTTATAGCCCCTGAGTCCATCCACCAGTTTCCGGCATCCCCAACCATGTTAATTTTGGACACAACAGCAAAAAATTTACCCTTTGGACCCGATGCCTCTGGATCCTTCTTCTTCTTAGACTTGCAATCCTTTTTGAAGTGCCCCGGTTGACCGCAACACCAACACTCAACCTTTGGTTTTTTCCTTTTTGGGTCATCGCCCCGGTCATAGCCTCGCCAAACTTTCTATTTTTTATGTTTACCCTTGTTGGAACCTTTTCCTTCTTCCACCACATGAACTTTGGAGGTACCAGCCCCAAGTTCTTTCTTCTCTTGACGCCTTGTCTGTTCCTCCACAGTGAGATGAACATAAAATTGCTTCAGCGTAAGTTCCTCGGTTTGGTGCTTAAGACTTTTCTTATAGTCTTTCCAGGAAGAAGGAAGTTTATCGATCACAGAAGACACCACGATTGATTCATCCATGTTCATGTTCTTAATCTTAAACTGGTTCAGGATATGCTGAATTTCATGCAACTGATCAATCACTGACTTGTTGTCTACCATTTTATAACTCATAAATTGACTGACCAGAACTTCTTGCTTGTTGCATCCTCAGTCAAATAGAGGCCCTCCAATGAATCCCACATCTCCTTTGTCATCTTCGTATTTGAATACACATCGAACAATGCGTCCGAGAGTGCATTCAGAGTGTGCCCCTTGCAGATGTATTCATCATTCTCGAATTTCATCCTCACCCGTGTCTCTTCCAAAGTCTCATCCTCTTTCTCCTCCGGATACGGTGCAGTGAGAACATACACGACATTCAGTGTCGTGAGCATGAAGTGCATCTTCTTTTGCCAACGCCTGAAATTCCCGCCATCAAACTTGTCAAATTTCACAAAATCCTGTGTAAATTGTCGTAAAGACCTAGATGTTGACGCCATTCCGTAATACAGTTTTCGATTGTTGGTGCAAAAATCTGGGAGTCTTCGAGAAACTAAACGTCTTGATGATGGTACTTGCTTCGAGGCACGTTACTGAGTCGCTTTCCGAAAACAATATTCGCCCCCACCGTTTGGTGTGCACCGGGTTGATAGCGAATCTGTTCGAGGATACAATGAAGCCCGATCAAATGATCTTCTGCCTGCATCCGCACAAACGAAGGACAGAGAGAATACCGAGTCGTAAATAGATTCAAAGAACCAAGGGATTGCTGGTACCGTTTCTACAGAGTAATGGTACAACAAAAAACTAGAAAACGGTATGTAGAAATTTTGGCAGAGTAACAAGGCTAGAATTCGGTGTAAAATGAAATTTTGGCAGAGTAACAAGGCTAGAATTCGGTGTAAAATGAACGTGATTTGGGTATTATTTATAGACCCAAATGTACCTTTTCACTTTAGGACACGCCCCTTAGTGAATAGACTTGAGTTTGGGTCATAACTCTTCGTTTTGAGTTGCATCCATCCACGAACCATTGTCTGATTCATGTCTGAAATCCGTGCGCAGACCCGCTGGTATTGATACCTCCAAACCGGGGTATTGATACAAAAACATTCTGTTCGCGAGAGAGCCCAAAGGTATTGATACCCAGTATCACTGGTATCAATACCAATCCATTTCAACAAATGATCTTCTGCCTGCGCCTGTACAAACAAAGGACAAACAGAATACTGAGTCGTAAATAGATTCACAGAAAAAGCGATCTGTAAAAATTTTGGCAGAGTAACAAGTCTAGAATTCAGTGTAAAATGAACGTGATTTGGGTATTATTTATAGACCCAAATGTACCTTTTCACCTTAGGACACGTGTGGACGGTTGACTGATGATTTGAAAATAGAGTCGCCACCCGGGTTTTTGGAAAATGGTTTAGGACCCGAGAAACCGTTTTGAAAAGGATTGAGAAAATGATTTGGAAACCAGAGATTCATTTTGGATTCGTGAGCCAGGTTACGAGCGGGGAAGGGTTTTAATGCACCCCGCTCGCCCGATTAGAAATCGGTCTTTACTAAACATTTGTGGGATTTTCAGAAAATATTTTAATGCCAAACTTTAGTCAAATAAACAATTTATCAAACAAAGCAGACGATAATAATGAAAACAAGTAAGTAGTAATGCAGGTTATAACAATAAACAAGCAACCAATCAAGGATTCAAACTGTCTTACAGAAGAGTTGATTCAAAATTTCTGGTTTTGCAAGAGAGTCCCGTGCAGGCACACTAAGTGTACCGTGCGGTACAGAAAGTGTACCGTGTGGCACTGTTCATTATTTTAACGGTCAAATTTTCAAAAAAGTGTCGTACAACACTCCAAGTGTATCGTGCGGTACAGGAGGAGTGTCGTGCGACACTGTTTACTTCACAACATTTTGAAACTTTGATTTTTTCGAAATGATTGAATGAAAACTCATACAAGGCATTAAATTTGGTTAAAAATAGATTATTTTGAATAGGAAAACAATGTGCTTAAATAAAGAATGTTCCTCCTCACTAAATTATCCCGTACGAGGCGATATTTTCTCCGTACGACGCAATCGGGAGGTTTCGAATTGAACTTGTTTTTGCTATAACATGGGTATACCAAATGTGGGGATGATATAGAAGATCATTCCACACTTGTCACCCCTCCCCTCAGGGTACCAAACTTAAGAAATTTGGGGAAACGGGAATATACCTTCAGCTTGAAACTCTCGGATTGAAGCACTTCTGGAATTCTTTAGGCGCGACTTGGACTTCCTCCAATGCTTGCAAAATCACTCCTCAGTGTGGTGTAGAAGGCTTGGTTGAAAGCTTAATGGAATTTGGTGGTGATCAGTGAAGGTTTTGGGGAGAAAAACAGAGTAATAAGGCCAATAGGTTATGGCTGGGTTTTGCTTTGAGAGTGTAGGGAAGGTTTCTGGAGAGTGAGAGACTTATGAACAAGTGATTGAGGACATAGGTAGGATTAAGGACATGGTTTAAGGGGAATTTCTCATGATTTTTCCTCCTATTTTTCTCATCCTTTTTTCCATTGTGCCCGATCGGTATATATAGGCGTAGGATTTCTCTTGGTCACCATGTAAACTTGATCTCCACACAAATAATCAAAACTATGAGGTAGCCTTTCTTCTTCGCAAGAAATCATCATGAAGATTGGGGAACCGAATGTCAACAATTTGAGCTGCTGGAAGCTCTGCAAAAGCTGTTTGACAAATGACAGTGTCGTGCGACACACCAACTGTGCCGTGCGGCACACTTCCACCGCCAAAGTTCAAAAAGGATGTTGTACGTGACTGAGGTTGTACCGTGCATGAAAGATGAGTACCATACGGTACTATTGATTGAGTTGACTTGAAGAATTTCAATCCAAGAGGCCTTCAGGGCGTTTCTTTTCATCATCGAGGATTAAAATGTATGCAAATGTCTCATTTTGGGGTGTCTACAGTTGCCCCTCTTTGACGAGGCTTGTCAATCATTGTGTGATGAAAGTCGGGTCAAAGATAGAAGACACCCCTCCATTCGAACATTCGCAGGAAACAAATAAATTATGATGCATGTGGTCGCGCTCGTACGAGCTACCTATGTACCCCATTGTAGGGATTAGATCAACGTAGTTCGTCAGGGCTTAATGCAAAACGATAAATCATGCGACTACAAGACTTGATAGAAAAAGGATTGAGCGAGACCGGCGAGGTCTCCAAAAAAGTTTGAGCGAGACCAGCAAGGTCCCCAAAAAGGTTTGAGCGAGACCTCGCAGTGAGGTCCCCAAAAAGTTTGGAGCGAGACCGGCGAGGTCTCCAAAAAGGTTGGAGCGAGACCGGCGAGGTCTCCAAAAAGGTTGGAGCGAGACCAGCGAGGTCCCCAAAAAGGTTGGAGCGAGACCAACGAGGTCCCCAAAAAGGTTGGAGCGAGACCAGCGAGGCCTCCAAAAAGGGGTTCGAGCGAGACCGGCGAGGTCTCCAAAAAGGTTGGAGCGAGACCAACGAGGTCCCCAAAAAGGTTGGAGCGAGACCAGCGAGGCCTCCAAAAGGGGTTCGATCGAGACCAGCGAGGTCTCCAAAAAGGTTCGATTGTGTGATGTTGATAATCAGATTCAGTGTCAAAAATTTGTGAAAAATGTGCAAGTATGCCGTGTGTTGCATAAATTGTGACGTGCAGTGTAGTGACTGTACTGTGTAACATAGAAAGTACACCGTGTGGAGAAATAGTGTGCCGTACACTAGAGATAGTGTGTCGTGCTGCAAAAAATGTGTGCCGTGTGGTGTAGTAAAAGTACCGTTCGACAGAGTAGAAAGAGAGAGTGTACCGTACAATAGAGTGGGTGTGCTGTGTGGCAGCAAATGTGTGCCGTGTAACAAGGAAAATGTGTCGTGCAATAAAGCAAGTGTGTCGTGCAATAGAAGAGGTGTGCCGTATGGTAGAAAATCTGTACCGTGCGGTAGAGATGCTGTTTCGCGCGGTATAAACAGTTGCAAAGCTGATTTGTAACCGCCCAAAAGCCCTTGATTTTCTCTCTTTTCAAATTTGAGTCGGTTTATTGAGAGAGGGGAACCCGAAAATTACTTCTATCTTTATTCTTCTTCTTCTTCTTCTTTCTTCCTTCCCCCAAATTTCCTTCAACTTTTCGGTCTAATCACACCCAAAACCGAGTTCTTTTTTTCGAGATACACTGAGCGGTTCCACCATGTCCGCCGCCGATACGACGTCGTCGGCGTTCGAGGAGGGTAGTACGACATCCAACGAGTCCGGGAGTGACTCGTCCAGGGGTGTTCCGGCCAATATTGATCCGGTTGCCGTAGATCCAGTTTGTGAAGCGTCTTGTACGGCACTGATTGGGGCTGAAGCGACATCATCCATGCCGAAAACAGTACTGATGGGACTCGGTGAGGCTCATACAGGTGAGACATCAACTCCGGTGGAAATACGGGACATCATGGGTACCAGTGGTGCCACGTCGATGGGCGGCAGTGATTTTGGTGAAGACCAAAGTGCCACACGACATGCTCAGAGTGTCGTGCGTGATGATGGGAGTACCGTGCCAGTGGATTCAAGTACCGTGGGCAGTGGTGGTACCATTGGTGATGACCCAAGTGTCGTACGACACACTGAGAGTGACATGCCTGTTGATCACAATGCCGTGCAACATGCCGAGAGTGCCGCAGCTATTGGTCAGAGTACCGTGGTGAGTCCTCCAGCTGTTCATGTAGGTCCAGAGGCTATGGACATTGATCCTCCAGGTACGGGCACTCCACTTTCTGATATTGCCATGAATCTTGGTGGGATTGATGTTGTTGTAGAGAAAATGTAGAGAAAACTAGTGCTCAGGAAGGTGGGTCTCAGACTGTTGTTATTCCGGGTGATGTTTTGGGGGCTGCCCTTGTGACTGAGGTTATTATAGGTGGTGAGCATGTTGTGACTGACATACCGGTGGTTCGGGGAGGTCCCGGTGATAGGGATGTTCAGGTGGAGGATGTTGTAGGAGAGAGTAGTACTGATAGTGAGGAGATACCCTTGGTGAGACGTATTGCTCCGGGTCCGGCCATTGCAATTGGTACTGCTAGGGTGCCAGAAGAGAGTGCTGATAGAGAGGCAGAGGTTTCAGAGCCTCCACTGTTTGTTCCTGCAGTTGGTTCTTCCCGTATGCTAGGCTTGACTTTAGCACACTTTGGAGGGGGCGAGAGATGAGGACATCGCGGCGACTTTGCAGGAGTCTCCCCAGTTTGAGAATATTCTGATTCAGGAGGGTATACCATCTCATATCAGGGATGTTGAGCAGGAGGAGAGGCAGAGAGAGGCTGAGGTAGCCGCCGGGGAGGAGCGTATGACCATAGTCCGGGAGGTTGAGTTGGCGTTGGAGCACCGAGTTCCTTTCACGCCTGCCACTTACGTGCCACGGGTTCACTTCTTTGTTCCTCAGGGATGTGATACATATACTCCTTTGCTGCCTTCGTACTTAGACACAAATGTTGTACGTGACCGCTCGACCCATATTGCTTTTAGAAATCCCTTGGTATGTTTCTTGTTTATCTTTGTTGCTCGTATCTATTCGCCATACGTTCCCTTCAACAATGACTGATAGAAATTGTGCCATGCCTTTGTTGACAGACTCAGAGATCCATGGGTGGTTATGGAGGTTCTACAAGTTCTCTGGCATATTACCATGCGTTGCCGCCGAGTGTGAGGGCTTTGGTTGATGCTTCTGGGTTTACCATCTTCATTCGACTCTTGACAGTGACCAGGACAGATCGCAAGCTGATATGGGCTCTGGTGGAGAGGTGGTGGGATACCAATACTTTTCACTTTAGGTTCGGGGAGATGACCATTACTCCTCTTGACTTTGCTGCTATCACCGGTCTCAGAGTCGAAGGTGAGCCCATTCCATTTGATTCAGAGTTATACTTGGACACTGCCGCCATAGAGCACTATTTGGGGAGGAGGCCTGGAGGCATTGAGCCGGGGGTGAGGTATATTGTCTTGGTGGATTTCTGGGACCACGAGCCAGAGTCAGAGGAGGAGGCTAGACAGATGGCGAGGGCTTACTTGTTATACCTTTTTGGTGCTTCCCTGTTTTTGAACAGGCAAGGCTTGGTTCACTTGGGTTGGCTACCGGCGCTGGAGAACTTGGACACTACTGGACGGTTTGACTGGGGTGGTGCTGGCTTGTGCACAGTGTACTGCTTCCTGGGTTGCGTCTGTCCGTGGAGTAGGCACAAGCCTTGGTGGCTATTGGAGAGTTCTAGAGGTAAAACTTTGCTAGCATTTCTCCTTTGTGCAAAATCATGATAATGCCTTAGCCATATTCCTTGACTTGATTGGTTTCTGAACATGCATGTGTGGGCTTATGAGGTACTGGGAGTATTTGCTCTAGCCAATTCACATAGCAATGAGAATGTGCTCCCGCGTGTTGGAGTTCACCGGAGCAGGTGACCATAAGGGAGATTTGAAGGGCTTCAGACTTCGTCTTGATTCTACCACAGGAGATAGAGTAAGCCTCTTTGTGATCGACTTTTCATGTTCTCTTACCTTTTTATTTTCCTAAAAATGACAAACCTTTTCCTTGCAGGTGAGGTGGAATGTCTGGGATAGGTCGCGCAAGGATTATCTAATCAAGAGCAGGTAGCGGACGGGGAGTCGAGTGCTGTTGGAGTGTCCATACGGCTGACGATGGTACTTGGGTGACAGAGTGTCCCGTCAATCTCTTGAGATTGACCATTTCAGAGTGCCTTTGCCCCTTCCTCCACTTGTTCAGAGGACCTGGAGTGGGTAAAATATGATTACCCTAGTAGTAGGCATGGCACGTGCTCCAGTCGATCACCACGGGAAGGTGAATAGCTCGGCCCCACGAAGGGGGGTCCTTAGGCCCTCTGCCGATCTGTATTGATCATGAATAAGGTCGATATTAATAAGAGTGAACTAATAAATCAAGATGCAATAGCTCGGCGTGAGTCATAGAGGGATGCTCCTGATATGGCCGAGCTAGGTAGGCTACATGTAAAGCTTAAGCAGCATTCTGAAATACATAATTCAGCTTGGCGTAATGAGCTGAGCTATGTACGGGTCACTCCGAGCTACGTGGAAGCACGGCACTGCCACGAATAAGGCGGTGAGACATTCCAGAATGTTCTACAGTGGCTCCTTATGAGATAAGGAGCAATCCCGTAGAGAAAGGGATTAATAGGGGAAGTCCTAATGTGATTAGGAGTATGCCCCATATAGGGAAGAATCCTATATGGAAAGAAGGACCTCTGCTAGACGAGATCTAGCATGGTATGGAAGTTGTCTCTTAATAGGAAAGTCCTATTAGGAGAAGGATTCCGAAAGAGAGTAGGAAACAGGGGGCACGAGATGCCTAAAAGTGATGAAGGTCTACACCTATAAATATAGGGCAATAACCATGACGAAAGGGACGCTGTGAATTGCTTTCATAGGCATTGAATAGTTTGTGAATCCAAGTACGTGATAATAACTTAGGCATCGGAGGGCCTTTGCCAACGAGGGGCAAAGGTGCTCTAACCCTTTCTTTGCCTTGCAGATTTAGGGTCAAATCAAGACAGCACGTGATCCAGAGTCTGTGTGGATTTACACCCCCTACAGGACCGATGAGTATACTCGAGCGGATATAGAGAGGTACACAGTACCGACAGAGGTGATCTTCAGCCCTTCAATAGATTATGAGGGATACTTGAGTACTCACTTGGCATATGATCTGGATATGGAGAATCGCTTGAGAGCTGACTGCTAATGGAGCGCTTGGAGTAGTGATGGTGCCTCTTATTACTCCTGCAGTTACTCTTGCCACAACAGAGGTGACTTTCGATTGCCTTACTTGCTTTAATTATCTTCTCATATCAATATCCCTGTATTGTTTCTTACTGATGTGCCTTTGCATTTCAGATTCCTGCTGAGTGGGCGGCGGCGTCGTACCAGTTGGTCCAAGATTTGCAGGCCATGGTCCGTCAGTTTGTGATGGGCATGGCTCCAGAGGTACGCCCGCGATCTGAGCCAGGAGTTGTACTTGGTCGTAGGCAGAGTACTACCAGAGAGAGGACACCGGCTCGAGGTACCAGAGAGGCTGGCAGAGGCACATGCCGAGGCACTAGAGAGTCTAGCAGAGGTAGAGAGACAGGTCGTGGCACTCGTAGGAGGAGAGAGAGTAGCCGTGTAGTAGGTACCAATAGTGAGAGAGGAGCTAGTTACAGGGCTACTCCTAGTAGTGGAGCTGCTGAGGTATATATCAGACTCGCCTTTCCTTTCTCTTGATCATTCATACTTCTCATTATACTTGACAGTCTTTGTTGATTTTGCAAGGAGCGTCAGGTTCCTAGAGTGACAGGCGTTCAGTGCCTTGAGGTACTTCAGCAATTCCAGCTTCAGGCCGAGTCCTTCGTTCTACTGTAGCCCAGGAGAGGCGGAGGGAGAGTGCACAGAGAGAGGAGTCTGCAGAGAGCAGTAGTACTGAGAGCCATCCTCCCACACCGGAGGAGTATAGACACTTAGCATATGTGCCACCGAAGCGTCCTCGTACCTGAGACAGTTGTTAGTAGTAGCTTTTTATTAGGTGGGGCCTGTGTGCCTCGTTTTGATTTGGGCGCCTGTTTAGCCCTTCTGTAGAGATGGCCTGCGAGCCGTGGTAGTAGACTTAGCATTGGGCATGTTTGCCCTTGGACATGATTATGCTTATGATGTGGATATTCCCAGTTTGGTTTTATAAAAACTTGCGCTTTGATTTGCTTTTATTCACATTAGCAATGAATTTGAAAAATCAAAGTTTGCACATGAGTAATTAGTTAAGACAGCTGAACTGAGAATAATGGACTTGCGTATAGAGAAACTGACTCGTATTTGTGGTTGTGACTCACATGACTCAATGAAATAAAGGAACTAGCTTTTGAATTTATAGATATAATGCAAGCAACACTAGTTATGCACACATGCCGGCATTGCCGTTGACAAATGAATGGAATGCTTTCTTTGCATAACATGACATATATGAGTTGACCAAGCTTGTGAGATGACAATATCATGAAGCATAGCTTGCCGATCTTTTAAGCTGTCCAATCATCAAAACTTGATTGAGAATGTCAACCAATCATCCCATTTGGTCACATGCACGTATTATGACTTGTTTGCATAGGCCATGTATCCAAAAGAAGCGTGGAATGAGTTTCAGATGTTCAAAACACAATTTTGCTGAAACTGCCACCACTGTGTCGTGCAGCATCCAAACTGTGTCGTGCGGCACTCTTACTGTGTCGTGCGGCACTGGCCTAGCAGTGCCAAAATTTTGCAACTTGCAGCCGACTTCTGGCCTTTCCTTTTGGCCTTTCATCATTCCAATACACGTCCTAGGGTCCTGAAGGGCCACTGTGAGGTATCCTTTGAGAAGCTTTGCAAATTTAGCATGATTCCTTACAGTTTTCGAGTCGGCACGTTCTTCGAGACGAACGTTCTTTGGGACTTTAAACTTCGTATTGTTCTTCATGCATGGTAGCTATAAAAGCCATTCATTTCACTCCTCATTTGCATCCCTAATCTATAAACTTCTCCTTTGTTAAAATTTTCTCACAATGGCGGTGAGTTTCTCAGCTCTAATGCGCCCTTGGCTCGATGATCTCGATGGCTTGGATTGGCTCAGCTTTCAGGGCCATAGGCTGACTTCCCTTCGCTTCATTCGAGATGTATCCATACGTCCTGAGTTGTTACGAGCTGTAACACAATTCTGGGTCAAGAGCTTTGATCTTATAAAGATTAGAGTGGCAATTTGGGTTAAGGCCAAAGATGGATGCAATGACTTCTCTATGGATGACTTCCTCTACAGGCTTCAAAGCATTTTGGATTCCTTGGAATCTAGTTTCAAATGTTTATTTGATTTCCTCTATTATGTTGCTTTTGGGTATGTCCTTCAACCCTATTGTGATTTTTCTATTAGGTTGGCATCTTGCTATCCCGGGGTCTGATGTGGATTGTCTCGTCTAGTGGCTCTTTGATTCCACTAGTCGTAACTTTCTCCCATCTTCCCTTTTAATCTCCGTACTTGTTCATTGATCAGAGATTAATAAAGTTTTTAGCCTTTCAAAAAAAAATTGTATTAAAGGAAGAGTCTGATAAAATATTTTTGGATGCAAATCCTTCACTGAAGCAAACAAAAATTGATTGGGATTCACCTCCAAAATTTGATGAGTATAAGGATGAAGAGTTTGAAATTTGGGAAGCCAACATTGTTGAGGATGTGCATGTCGTGATTCAAGAAGATGGAAAGTATAGTGAGAATGATTCCAAAATTAGCCCTATGCCCATCATAGGCAGTGTCATGCATATTCCTATTTCCGATTTCCAATTGTGCACTCAGTTACACCCCAATGGAAATATCGACGTCACCAAAGGAAGTAAACCCTAATCTCGTCAACGGCTCACGTATTGTTTTGGGAAGTTCTTTCCCATCCATAATAGGGTGCAACAATTCTGCTTTGGGATGATTCCTTTTTGGTTGTAGCCTCTTCTACAAACGTGAACATGGGTACATGATTGATTAGAAGGATTAATTTAAGGTACAAAGCAGATGCCGATAATCGAAGAAGTGTCAAGTTACTCCAAGCAAAACTCGAGGACGAGTTTCTTCAAGTCATGGAGAATGATGTAGAATGGAAATTTAATATTATTTAAAAATAGTATTTTAATGCTTTCCGTATTTTTGTTTTAGTAATTTTGTTAGGAAGTTGCAGTTTTAGAAAAATAAGTGTTCTAGAGTATTTTTGTTAGGAAGTTGTAGTTTAGTTTATTTAGCTTCCTTTTAATTCTTGCTTGGTGAAGAAGAAATTTAGTTTCTAAGTTTATTGTTTCCTTTTTCTTTATTTCCTAGTATGTAGGATATCTTCTATTTTAAATTGAGTTGTAAGCCTTTAGGGAAATTTGGTTGTTTATGAATTAAGAAAATCGAGTTTTTATTTATTATTGGTTGTTCAAGGAGTGAGTACCTCTGGCTCAAACATTATTCGTGTTTTTACTTACAAATAATTTTGTAAAAGGAGGATGCACTGCATCAAATAGATTCATGGAATGCAATTTGGTAATGGGGCTCCAAAATTAACTCATCTGCAATTTGCAGATGACATGCACTTTGGTTTTTTGTAAAGCTGATGTGGTTAATGTGACAAATATAGAGGGTCTTGAGATCCTTTGAAATCACCTCTGGGTTGAAAATTAATTACTACAAGACTGTGGTATGTGGGTTAGTTGTGGATTATGTAGAGCTAAAAGTTTATGCCAAAATTCTAAGATGTAAAACACAAAAGATACCAATAAAATACTTGGGAATGCCTCTTGGAGTAAGTCTAAGACTGAAATCTACTTGGAAAGAAGTCATTAGAAGGTCAGGCTGAGGTTGGCTTCCTGGAAGAGAAGATATATGTCCTTTGGTGGCAGAATTGTACTAATCAAATCGATGCTTTGCAGCTTACCAATTTTCTATATGTCTTTGTTTAAGATGCTAGAAAGTGTGGCTAGATGCATTGAATCAATTCAAGCCAGATTTCTCTGGGGAGGCTCTGATTTGAAAAAGAAAATCCATTTGGTGGCATGGTCTAAATTAGCAAAACCAAAAAGTAGTGGTGGTCTTGGGATAAAAAATATCAGGGATATGAATTAATGACGCTTTACTAACCAAGTGGTGGTGGAGATATGGTAATGAAAAACAAGCTTTATGGAGGAAGATCATCAGTTTCAAATACAAAGGTGTGGGTAGTGGTTGGATCCCAAATGTGGATATCACTAGCAGAGTATCAACAATATGGAGGGATATTATGAGTATTCAGGAAAAAAAAACCCCATTGTCATGCTATTTATCTGGAAAATGTGAGTATCAAGGTTGGTGGTGGGAATTCTATTCTTTTGGCTGGATGAATGGTGTAGCAAACCAAATCTAGCCTCAATCTTTCCGACTATTTTCAACGCAATCAGCAACGAGGAAATGTTGAGTGAAGTACTTGCAAGAAGAGCTAACTCAAATCAATGGGAGTTTCATTGCAGAAGAAGTTTATTTGATTGGGAAGTACCAAGCTGGGAAGAACTCATGATGGTGCTTGACAATAATGGGGTGGTGCATAGCGAGGGTCAACCTGATATGCTGATTTGAAAGGGGGATAGTTCCAACAAATACAACGTGAAATTAAAGTATGATTTGATTAATGGGGAAAGCAATAGCACAATTCAGAAGATGTCTTTGAGTTTGTATGGAATAATGTTGCTCCATATAGGGATTCAGTTTTTTGCATGGTTAGTCTGTCGTGGGAGAGTTAAAACTGCTGATCACATGCTCATAATTGGTGTTATTGAAAATCCTGAGGAAGCTTTATGCGTTTTCTGTGGAAACAACCAAGAATCTTTAGACCATTTATTGGTGAGGTGTTCAATGGGTGTCTTCCATGACAATACACACTCTTTTAATTTGGTGGAAAGATTGGAAGTTCAATAAGAAGAATAAATTGATATGGGACTGCATTCCAATGGCTGCGATGTGGTCATTTGGAATCTGAGGAACTCTTGTAGATTTGATCATGGGGTTCCTAACTGGTGTGAGGTGAAAGAAATTATCAGATTCAGAGCTTCTTTTTGGTCAGAACCAAAAATGATTGGAAGGACTACTCTATGGATCAATTCTTGTTCAATCTCAAAAGTATTCTGGAGTCTATTTGAGGGGCAGATTTGGGTGGGTTTTGTCTATTGGGGGTTTTGGGTGTGTCTTGAGTGGGTGGGCTTTCTATGTGGGGGTTGGGCTTTCTGTATTAGGGGTGAGTTTTTTAGTCTTTTTTGGTTGGGTTCTGGTCCTGTGGGGTGCAGTTTCTATGTGTCTTTTCTTTGGGTTTTGGGTTGCTGGTAGTTTGGGCTTTTGGTTTGCTTTTTCTTAGTGCATCTTTGGTTTTGGGGGTTGGGCCTTTTTTCGTTGTTTCTTTTTGTCCGGGGGTTTTAGCTATTTTTAGTGGCGTTGCTTTTGATTTTTGCCTGATCCTGAGCTGATGAGAAAAGTATTTCAACATACTTACTTGGCATCTTATTAATGGGATTCTTTTGCAGTATAAAGTGGTGATCTTTGTGGGGCCTGCTTCTCCGGTGCACCTCTTTGGACCTTGTAGGACGGGCTGAGACGGATGAGAGCGGGGGTAATGGCAGCTCGAAGAAAAGGAGATCCACTTGGGAAGGGGGACCTGCACAAACAGCACCCACGTTAGCACCTTGCCCGGACGGTGATGGTCCGGGAAGGTGCTCCGACGGTCTAGTAAGTCACTGGTACAAAGTGTAAAAATCAGAACTGATTCTTCTCTTTCCAGGAGCAATCGAAGAGAGAGCTTTCCTGGTGGGAGGAGCCCCCCTTTTATAGGAACTTGGAAGCTTCCCCACTACGTTTTTTGTGCCTCCCACGCGTCGTCCTTTCATCGCCAAGCACATGGGCCAGCCATGATTACTTCGCCACTCTAGTTGACGTTGAAAACAAATATAATGCACTAACGAGTCCTAGAGGGGGGTGAATAGGACGACAATTTAAAAAATTAATTCTAATTAAGAGATATATAATCATTCATGCTCTATTCAAATTGCCACAATTAAATTTCCAAGATATAAGGCAATTAAAGTAAAGAGACAAGACGCAAGATGTGCGTGGAAACTACTTAGGGTCTAAATACCCTAAGCATAAAACCACGGCCTAATATACTAATTGCTATAAATCAAAATGTTAAATCAAGAGTTACAAGAGTAGGAATTACCAACTTGCCCCAAGCTACACCTAACTCAACTCCTTGACTTAGCTCCCCGAGCCCCTTCTTGATTCCATAGCCTCCACGAGTCCAACACCCCTCGATCTCCGTATCAAAGACGGCTCCGGATCATCCGGCCATGTATATATGTAGGCAACACAACATGATGTATGAAAGATATGATTTTTATGAAGATTTTAGAAAAACACAATCAATCTAGAGTAGATCCATGGAAAGGAAGACTCTAGATTGAAGAAAGATGAGAAGAGCAAGCTCAACCCACCAAGAACATCAAGTTCCACAAAGGGAAGAAGGAGACACTCTCTGTCTAAAAAGGGGGCTGATTTTTTCCAATGAATGTCTACCCTAAAATGAGAGAAAAATGGCTTTTATATGTGTGATTTTCGTGCTCCCAAAGATAACCAATGAGAAGAGGACATAAGAGCGTCAACTGACGCGTGCTAATGCTTATCCAACCCTCTTCAAAAAATTGGACGGTCAAGATTTGTACACATGTACAAAAATGGCTTAATCTCAGGAGCGTCATCTGACGCGTGATAACGCTTGTCCAGCGCTCTCTGAAAAACATGAATGGTCAAGATCTAGCCACATGTCCAATGAAGACCATAACACAAACACAGCATCAGACGCTAGGAAACGCCAGAATGCTGCCTCTATAATGCCTTAACCAAAAATGTGAATTTTCATGCAAGAATCAATGCACTCTCCTAATGTACGAAATGGAAGCATGAACCATGAAAATTGAAAGCCACATTTGTGAAAACATATGCACATGTTCGATGCATGAATATACCTTCCCGGAAGAGCATCATAAGACTTAGTGCGACATCAATCTTATCAATGAAGCTTGAAAGCACAAGAGTGGAGTATCTAGACTCAAACACTTAGAACTCTACCAACCAAACCCATTACAAACAACAATGGTTTGACCAACCCGGAAATCGCCAATAAACCTAACAATCTCCCCCTTTGGCATTTCCGGGACATAACCATTCAAACAAGGATACAAGGAAACAAATTTTGACTAGATTAAGAACCTTCAAAACTTAATCTAACTAGATGAGAGAAGCTTCCTTCAAACTTGATAAAGCCCTGCAAAAAGACGTTATGCACAAGAACCACATGCATAGATACCAAATGATGGCTGTAAGCGCAACGGAAGCAATAAGAATGATCAAAAGCGTAGGCCTAATCAACTAAAGTATGAAACATAGGCATAAGCATAAGCAAAAGCATGAACATGCATTAACTTCCCTAGCCACAACTTCTCCCCCTTTTTGTCACGGGAAGGCAAAGCAATCCCCAAAATCCAAGGAAAAAACCACGGAAGAACTTGCAACCCCAATCCAAGGCCCGAACCAAGGCCTCACAAAAACTCTAGTATGAAGGGATAGAAAACAAGCATGCAAGATAAGATATATACCAGGACGCACGCAATCCATTACAACTCTCATAGAGATACTCACTACCACATTTTTTCTAGCAAGTCATTAAGCCGAGCAACGCAATGAGCATCATGTATCACTGAAATACATATAGAAGCTAAAGAATGAAGCTGCTTAACCCTAAAGGTGATACACTACTTGACCAACAACACAGGAGACATAGTGAAACAGGACGCATTCTAAGCAAACTACACCAGAACCAACATTGTGAAAATAACTCCACTGGAAAGGAGACAATGACTCATGGTGCATCCAAAAAGTAATCCCAAAATGCCACAATAACTTTGCAACCCCAAGTCACAAGAACCTGATGCACAAATCCACTATAGATCACCACAAATACGCCATATTAAATCAGCTACGGCCACCAAACAAACAACTCAAAAATGAAGAATGAGTTCTAGCTACGATAGCTTGAGGTGAAAAGAAATACTTACAGAGGGGCCCTAGGTGAGGAACCCATAAAACTGCAGTAACACACAAGGGTCTGAAACCCCAGCTGAAGCTCAGTGAGAGAGACCGTACAAACGGTAGCCCCAAGACCCTCAAAACTGGAAACCACGGTCGACTAAAGAATAAACCCAAGTGTTGTAGTCTGGAAACCTTTCGACCCGACAGAGAAAACTCCTAAAACCGCGACCAAACTTCAAAAATCAGTGAGCCGAGAGGTCTTTTCCAACCTTAGAGCTATACCGCAGCACCCCAAGTCGGTTGTTGCAGAACCAAAACAGATCCCCAAACTTGGAGAACCAAATCCCTAAACCCCAAATCATGAAACCTCTGACAAGCGAAGAGTAAGCCCATATGTCACAGTCGGAAACCACCATAATCGGAAGAGAAGTTGCTTGAATCGGTTGGGGAAACATTAACTAGAAACAAATTGGACCGTGAAAACCCCCAAAAATTCGAACCCTTTTTCAACCTTTCGATCGAGAAGAGTAGCTATCGATCGGACTTGGAACAAGACTTGAGCAAATCGAACTTCTACGATGGTGTAACTACTCGATTCCTAACCCATTTATGTGTGGAGAAAGTGAGATGATTGAGAGGGAATGAAACCCTAGAGGAAAATTGCCAGACCACAGGGTAACGGGTAAAGATAGAGAGAGAGAGAGATTTCTATGGTGTGCTGTGAATGAACGAGAAAGAGAGAATTAATCTACCCTAATGCGGACGACTGTGATGAAAAGATGGAGTAACCGGATTAAGACACGTGGAAAGGTTAAAAATGATGAACCGGCTGAGATAAAAACTGCGTGGACGCAAACCAAATGGACCCGGTTTAAAAAGTCACGTGCGGAACACATGGTGTAGCGTCAGTAGACGCGTGGAAACCCTTAGGAAACGCCAACTCTCTGAATCTCTCACAGACTACTGAAAGTAACTCCCCAAAATTCTTCCCAACAGGACATGTACAAATTAAAGAAGGATTTTACACTACACCTGCTATCAAATGACCACACTCAACCCTTCAAAAATAAGACTAAGGCATGGAAGCCGCAAAGACAGACCAAATTTTTTTTTTAAAGGCAATGAAACTCTCTCAACAGCCACAACATCTCCCCAATCAAGAATGCATTCTCACAAACATTATCATCCAGGACACAAAGAAAATATCACAAAGCCCTTTGAGCAAAAATCTGAATAATCAAGGTCTCCCCCTAAGCAAATGCATATGTATCTAAATGATGACACAAATGATGGAATAATCTGTGAAATCATACAAATGTGACTCCCCCTAAGCAAATGCATGACCACTTAAAAAAAACACTACACCACTCTCAACTCCCCCTCACCAAAATGTTATCTCTCACGAAATCAAATAAATTTTAATGCACCAAAAAGACAACGCTCCCCCTAATCAGATGCATCTCTCACATGAATGAAGACACACATAATGAATTGATTAGCAAATGAAAACACAAATGTGACTCCTCCTCCCAAAATGCATTCTAATGAGATCACACTCATGCAATCATCCAAGGGCACACACAAAATCAAGCATTTAACAATGATCACTCTCTCACATCACGAACAAGAACAAGATGAACATGTTTGCTTTGAGACGATTTTCAAACACATCCAAGATAGCAAGAGCAATGCATAGCATGACAATATCATGAGCTACCACAATCAACAAGTGAATTTCATGCTCTCTACTATCAAGGTGAGTGGGTGATCTCTTATAAGATGGTGCAAGAACCTCAAAAATGCCAAGGGACACCCACCCAAATCCCGAGAAAGACTCACACAAGATAGACAAGTGAAGTCAAACCATAAGGCACTTGGACCTAAAGACTTCAAGCACAAACCCCATTTTGATTTCCATGACCCAAGAGGTACACACAAATCTAGGATGGTGCAATGAATAGGTAGCCATTCGCCTAGGTGCGAGATCAATAAAAGCTACACAATGAGTACCTTTTTTTATTTTATTTTATTTTTTTTGACTTTGTGTGGGATTCTTTACAACAAGCATGATTTCTTTTGAACAAAGGATCTCACTCTTTTATGCACCAAGGAAGCTTTCACACTACTCCCTAGACGGTAGCTCTTGAGAAAAATCAATGGGGGAAAGCATCTAAAGGTGAACTCAAGCATTTGGTCAATCAAAAGTCCAGTCAAGTAGAGTTTAACCAAGATGAGGATGAGTACTTTTAAACACCAAAAAGATCAAACCCCAAAAGAGTGTGTGCAAATAGAGGAGAGCATGAGATTCACCCGAGACAATGAACACAACATGATATCAACACGAATGCATACTTCAATGATCCCAATTGTTATGCTCAAAACTCAATGCCCAACCAACAAGTGCATCAAACTTATTCTCGTGCATGATGAAAGAAGCATCCACACGACAAGCACACAAGCATTCGACAAGCAATCACACAAACAAAAAGACCAAAACATGACCCTAAATGCATTCGACTAATGAAAAACAAAAGACAAAATGGAGAACAATGCAAAAACTAAATGAAAAACACATGAACACTCTAGACTCAAACATGACGAGAAGCACACAAGAGTGACACGCATGCCAACCGAGCTCAATGAAGAGAAGAAGGACCCCCAAACTTCCCAAGAGTATTTAGAGGTTGTGAGACATGTGAAGCATGATCAACTTTCTTCCAAGCATGATTCGATTTGTTTTGAACACAAGAAGCACTATTCCAATTCTTAGCATGCAAAGACAACTTGTTTATCTCTTCAACAATGTATGATGATTGAGTAGCAAGATGAGACAACTTGGTGAGAAATTCATCATTTTGAGGTTAGGTGGTGAATGAGTTGCACCACGAGGTCTTCCAACATTAGGTTGACCAAGAACCACGCTACGTGGAACAAAGCGACTCATGGGTCTTTGTGTTTGACCCCACTTGTTATTTTCTCTCTTCAACCGATAGCAAAAAGGACGAATGTGTCCTTCAACCCCACAATGGTGACAAGTGAAGACTTTCTTCTTAGGAGACTCACCCCCTATTGGCTTGGTCTTGCTGGAGAAAGAGTCATCAACCTTAGACTTATCACTCACAAACATCCGATTACAATGAGGTTGAATATGACCCTCCACACCACAAAGATGACACGTAGGAGTTTTCTTCTTAGATGACTCCAACACCTCTGGAATGGGCATTCTAGAGGAAGAAGGACTAGAAGTAGTCCCGACACTCACAAAAGAGATCTTCTTACTAGGCTCATCACTAGACTTCGATTGAAGTGAAAGAGGATCTATAAAGCCTAGACCACTCTTGTCTCTAAAAGACCTAGTCATTTCGGCTAAACGGGCAGCCCCACACTCATTCCTCTTAATGGCTTCACTAGCCTCACCAAGATCTCTCTCAAGCTCACTAATCCTAGACTTAGCCTTCTTAATCTCTTTCAAACCCTCAACCCTCTCTTTCTCAATGACGGCAAACTTATCGGCAAGTTTAGCATAGGTCTTCCTAAGCTCTTCTAACTCAAGAGAGGTAGTGGAAAGATTTTCTCTAAGAGACATTTTCTCCTTCTCCACAATCTTAAGAGAATTTTCTAGGGTTAGCTTATTCTTAGCAAGTTTCTCATGATCTTGGTACAAATGATTATAAGCCTCTTGAATGCTCTCAAACTCACAAACTTCTTCTTCTTTCTCAACCTCATGAGCTAACTTAACTTTGGCACTAGACATCTTGCTCACAACACTCTCAACACTAGAAGAGGAAGATTCCGACGAAGACTTAGGAGAGGTAGGAGGATCAACGGTAGAAACTAACACGTTCACATTAGGACTTCCCTCACTAAACTCACAACATCCACTATTGTCTCCCTCATTCTCACTATCATCATCCCAAGACACTTTAAAGCCCTTTTTCAATTTCTTTTTGAGTGTATTGGCACATTCGGATTGAACATGCCCAAAGCCATGACATTCATGACATTGGATACCTTGAGGGTTTCTAAACTTGTCAAACGAAGGCTTCTTGTCATTACTATCAAAAGAGTCTTTCTTGAAACCTCTCAAAGTATTCGAAAAATTACCTAGATCACTCGGCTTCTTAAGGGCAACAAACCTCTTATACTTGTTAACAAACAATGCAAGCTCTTCAGTGTTCAGGTTCTCATTAGTGTCACTAGTGTCAAGGGTTTTTTCGTGAGTTGACTTGAAAGCGAGACCCTTGTTAGTCTCGGAAGAAGACTTCGAGAGTTTGAAGTCCGACAAGTGGTTGATTTCAAAGATTTGGAGTTTACCAACCAACTCGGCAAAGTTTATGTCATTAACATCCGACCGTTCTTCTATAGAAGTCACTTTGGTCAAGAACCTAGCCGGGAGAGACCTAAGGATTTTACGACAAATCTTGAGATTGGAAAGAGGCTCTCCTAAGCTATGAAAAGTATTCACGATTTCAGTGAGCCTAGTTATGAAACTATCAAAAGTCTCTTCTTCATGCATTTTAAGTTCTTCAAATTTAGAGGTGCACATTTGGAGTTTAGAGACTCTCACGGTTTCAATTCCCTCATGAGAGGTGCGAAGGATCTCCCAAGCCTCTTTCGCCGTGACACACGAAGAAATGCGATTGACCTCGGATCTAGACAAGGCATTGAAGATAGCACTCAAAGCACGTGAGTTCACCTCACAACTCTCAATATCCGCCGGACTCCAATCCGATTCATTTTTCTTCCTAATCTCTTTAGTGCTAGCATCCTCAATCGTGGGTTCCTCATAACCATAAAGCACGGATCTCCAAACACTAACACCTAGGGCAATCAAGTGATTTTTCATTTTTGATTTCCAAAGCGAATAGTCACTACCATCAAAGTAGGGGGGTCGAGCATACGAACCACCCTCCATAGGAACACCCCTATCCATAGTGCAAACAGGATCAACTCAGGTAGTAAAACCAACAAAGAGCACACGGGCTCTGATACCAAGTGAAAGAGGACACAAGAGCGTCAACTGACGCGTGCTAACGCTTATCCAACCCTCTTCAAAAAATTGGACGGTCAAGATTTGTACACATGTACAAAAATGGCTTAATCTCAGGAGCGTCATCTGACGTGTGCTAACGCTTGTCCAGCGCTCTCTGAAAAACATGAACGGTCAAGATCAAGCCACATGTCCAATGAAGACCATAACACAAACACATCAGCAGACGCTAGGAAACGCCAGAATACTGCCTCTATAATGCCTTAACAAAAAATGTGAATTTTCATGCAAGAATCAATGCACTCTCCTAATGTACGAAATGGAAGCATGAACTATGAAAATTGAAAGCCACATTTGTGAAAACATATGCACATGTTCGATGCATGAATATACCTTCCCGGAAGAGCATCATAAGACTTAGTGCGGCATCAATCTTGTCAATGAAGCTTGAAAGCACAAGAGTGGAGTATCTAGACTCAAACACTTAGAACTCTACCACCCAAACCCATTACAAACAACAATGGTTTGACAAACCCGGAAATCGCCAATAAACCTAACAGACGTCACCCTATTTACCTGCTTGCGTACTCAACAACTCTCGGATACCCCCCGGTCCGTCACGCGGTCCGCCAAGCGCCTCGAGCGCAACGTCCTAACGCCGCCTGACATCGTTTCAATCCCATCCGTCACTTGTCAAGTCACCACCCACCCTCTCCAAGGACGGCTCCAAGGGCCCTCGGCGAAACCTCTTCCCTCGGCTAGCATCCCTAGCCCCTGGCTCTCGGATCATCGCCCACGCTAGGCTCCTTTCCTATCGGAGGGTAGCTTAAGCCGAGTCGGCTACTCGCAGGCCTGGTTGACGTTCCCACGCGATCATATGTCCCTCGGCTGCTACAATCTTCTTTACATGCAATTCACCTTCTATCTGTCCTCTTGGTGGCTAAGCATTTGGGTGGATTCAAGTTACTATATGAAAGCTTATTTTATATGTTGACTTGTGCGGATGTGCTGCAATCAACCATGATATAGTGGCAGCAATTTTCAGTTTGAATCAAATTGGATGATGACCTCTAGTTAATGCTTATTTTGTTGAGTTGGATGATGCTGGAGCTGATTGATATATGTTGATTTATGGGGATGTGCTGCAGTCAAATTTGATACTGTTGCAGCAATGTTCAGTTCGAAACAAAGTGGATGATGATCTCTTGTTAATGCTTGTTTCTGTTAGTTGGATGATGCTGGAGCTGAAAGTGCTGTTGAAAATACCTGGAGACTGCAATATCGGTATTTCTTGATGTTTGCAAACTTGTATCTGTTGCTGGATTGTATCTACTCTAGGTTGACCGCTTGTCAATTTTGTTTTTCTGTTTTTTGGGTCTGTGTGGGCATATGATTATCGCTTGGGGGGTGCCAACCTAGTTGGGATGACTCTTTGCGATGTGATGCCGTCTCCCCATTTCCCTTTAATCTTTGTAACTTTGCTTTCAAAGATTAATAAATTAAGTCTTCCTTTGCCGTTCAAGAAAAAAAAAAAGCTTTTGTTAACATATCTTACAATACGCGATATCACGATACTATTCATCAAATGCAAAAAAACGAGCGGCTGAGGGGTAGGTTGAGATTTCGCAAGTAGCAACACTAAGTCTTGGTTCGCTAGCTCTTCGATGCTCTCTCAATACTTTTTTTTGTATTGTACTAATTTATATTTCTATCTTCGTGATATATAAAATTTCTTGTGCCGATCAAATAGAAAAAGTAAAAAAAAAGAAATCGTATTTTTGGGCGTAAAAGCAACTTGCTTAATGGATAATTCACTCAAACATACATGATATTGCTATTTATCATTCACATGGAAATGATTGATACAGAAAGGTTAAGCTACATTCAACATAAGATACAGACTTCACTCCCACCCTCAATTCAATCGAAGAAGAACAGATGCTTCAAGTCTCCTTTCCAGCATTTTAAGTATTAAAGTATACAGTACAGTACTCCCTTATACTAGACTCTCCTTAAATTCCATTTCCGAGGGAGAAGCTATTCTTGGCACCACTTTCAGCCTTTCCAGTATACAGTAGTACTCCCTTATTCAGGAAGTGGGATATCAGCCAAATCCTCCCTGTAAGGAACAAGGTCGGAGTCATGATCTATACCGGCTTGATCGTTGGTGTCGTTCTTTGTTGTGTCGATGAACGTTACAACCGTATCTTTGCGCCACATTAAGTAAATTACTGAGGCTACATAGACGGCCAAAATAGGAAACACTAGGATTGCGATAAAAACGGTTGCAGCTTTCGGTAGAGTGCTGTGAATCATCCACCCGACAAATAATGTGCTGAGGAAGTAAAGGTTTATGCCGATCATTGCTATCCCCAAAAACCACGAGATCACGATAATCTGCAGTCACGGTCTTCAAATGTTTAGTTGAACTTTAGGTAATTTCAATGGTTGATTTTTGTTGTTCTTGATAGTGAAAACTTTGCTAGATTTACAACATGTATTCCAATTTTTTAAAGTGAACAAATATTTATAAAAAAAGAAAAAAATTAAATACAGATGACGGCAACTCTACAACATAAAATTGGTCAAAAGTCTTAAGGTATTTATGTCTTGTTTAAAAGTTTCGCGGTGAATTCTAAGAAATCAAAAACTTTAACCTTTCACGGATTAATTTTCAAATTCTATCAATGAAAATTTACTTTTTGACAACAAATTAAAAAATAAAGTAGGTTTTTTTGACAAAAAAGTGTAACAACTAAGCTAAAAAAAAATAGGTCTTTTGCCTTTTGTTATTTATTTTTTGTTTCTGTGCCCTCACTGTTTATTTGGATACATAATACTTCACATTTATGTACGTTTAGAGTACTTTCTCGTTGAAAATTCAATATCCTCATCCAATCAAAATAAAAAATATAAAAATTACTAAACCTGCATGAATGTGAATCAAGAACTGCGCAGATGCAAACCTAAGCCATGAAATCCCGATAACAATTAAGGCGCCAAGAAGGCCAAAAGTTCAAACCATTGGGGTCATGGGAGGTACTCCGTCGTTCATTTTATGACTCCGAAAATTAATTGATTTGTGCATAAGTTAGCTAGCCCTGGATATCTTGTTATAAAACAAAAAGAAAAAAGGATTAAGGCGCCAAGAAAATTGGTGTATAAAGCCGGCAACCAATTTAAATTTCACAGTTTCACAGGTGTTTATTTTGTCTTTCCAATTTTATTTTTCAAACTCATACTCAACTTTCTATTCTTAAAGACATATAGCTATGTACAAAGCGAGAAGAAACCTGGAGACCAAGTCACAACAGAATTTATATAGCAAAAACATTAAAACATAACAATTTTTTTTGGCAGAGTACTAAGAATTTATAGAACTTACATATATTGAGCCCTTGTGTGGTCCCATCTTGCTGGTACTGCTACTGAATTTAAGGAGTGGGATTAGAGAAAATGGAAGTTGAAATGATAGTGTCATCTGCCAAAAAAAAAAAAAAAGTTAGAAATAAAAAATGGTAATACATTATTAGTAATTGAATTATTAAACAAAAACTAAAAAATAGAATTGTACGATGGATCAACAATCTACCGATGCAATAACGATTAGCTTGCCAGCTGCCGCAGGTCCACCTACTAGTGCAACGATTAGACTTGGTAAAATGGAAATCGACCTTGTCATAAAGTTTCTTAACCATCTCTTCATTTTCAGATCCAAGAAACCCTAGAGATTGCACAAACCAAATTACCCATTACTAAATTCCAAATTAGGAATTTAAATATCCGTAAGTAGCTACTGTAGAAACCATGAACCCTCATTAGATACTCTCTCCATCACTTTTTAATGGTCGTGTATATCATTTATGGTGACAAAACAAGAAGTGCCAATATCAATTCCCGTATTATTTTATACTTTTAAAAAATTAATGGATAGAGTTAATGGGTAAAGATGGAGGATAATTTTGGAAAGTGGAGATAAAAAGTTGGAAAAAAAATTGATGTCAAAGGTGTAATGATGTTTTTTTTAATAAGTTGGAAATTACGAAGATACACACTTAAATAATAGAAGGAGTACTATTATATATTCACTACCTGCATGATAAATTGTCCAGCATATGTGCATGTAATAGTGGAACTTTGTCCTGAAGCTAGCAAGGCGATGGCATAAATGGTTGAACTCGATTTGTGTAGAACGTTCTGAAAATGAGAAATGAAACGATAAGAGTTTTTGTATTCAGGATCAAAATGCCAGGGGATGAAACAATCTTTGATATATATATATATAGAAAACTTCTAGTCCACACCTCCCGAAAATAAGAAAAAATTGATTTTTTTTGTGTTGTAAATTATTTTTGGAAAATCCCAACCGTCCAATGTTTTCAGAAGGTGTTTTCAAGGGTCCAGGCGGGAAATCTTCAAACAAAAATACCGGGAAGGACTTGATCCAAGCAGTTTTTGCAAAAACTGTAAATATAAAATTTTTGCGAAAACTGCTTGGATCAAACACTTTCCGTTATTTGTTTCTAAAAAAAAAAAAAAAAAAAAAAAAAAAAGTGAGGCCGAATCACCCAGTAGAATTTTAAGATTGAAAGGTAACTTGTTTAGACCTGTAGAAGGAAAGAGGCTGAGTCGAGAGTGATGTTATTGCATTGTTCATTCCCGACGTTTTTCTTAGTACAAATAGTTGCTGTTACTGAGATGACTGAAATATTAATCAACAGGGCCACAAACAATGCAAAACCAGTCTCCATCAAGTAGTACCGACGAGCATCCTGCAAAATTAAGAGATCAATTTAAAGTTAACAATTTCGCATAAATAAGCATGTAGCTCAATGGAAATGGTGGAGTCCCTAGCCCAGCTAGTTAATTCTTTCGTTTTCAATAAACATTTATATAATTTATAATAATTTTTTTAAACTTTTTCAAACGTACATTCTAGATGTATATAAAATTAAAGTAAAAAAGTTTCTCATATGTAATTTTTTATTTTTATTTTTCATACATCAAGGTAAAGGTTATCGTTGACTTACGTTTATGCCACGGACAGATTTTGGTATCTTCCTGGAGAGTACAAGAGCTGAGTGGAGAAAGAGGTTATGCCTGTAGAGAAAAAAGATCAACAACTTTTTTTTATTTATTGACAACAGACTTGACAAATGGTACATCAATTTGGGGGGAGAGGCTAGGGAGGGGACTCCAACCAAAGTTGAAGAAATTAGAACATAGTAACAAGAACATTAAGTAACACTTATTGCAAAAACCAATTAAAGAAGAAACAGTTTTTGTAATATGGTGAGCGAAACCATTACTGGGTAAATTAGCGTAAAACTAGAGAGGAGTTTGTGGACTCTTCGAGACTTGCTTTTCTTCTCTCGTCGTAACGATTTCATTTTCTTATCCGTAGGATTAATGAAATTTTTCTTAACCGAGGTGAAAAAAGAAGAAGAGAATATTAGAGAGATCTAGGTTGTGTTTGGATGGCAGTAATAGTAATCTCAAGAGAAAATAAGAAAGTGATGCCTTTGATTCCAATGTTTGGAACAGACAAGAACATGAATGTGATTCCATACTTTTCTAATTCCAATGTTTGGCAGAGACAGGAATATGAATGTGATTCCTGATTACATATTCAACCAGGAATCACATTCCTAGACTGAGTTCCCTATGGAAATCTCAGATTCCTGGCTCATTAACTATGAAAAGGAAATGTTGATTTGAATAAATTTTCAAAATAATTGTTTCCCGAGTAATTAATATTACTGAATTAATCCAAAGACTGGAATGTCATTCCTCCAAGTATCAAATTCCTAGGAATTCAATTCCCAGTAATCATATTCATATTTCTATCCAATAAAATTATTGAGAATTTGATTCCCAGTAATCATATTCATATGCCTACTCAAGATTCCGATCATCCAAACACAGCCTATAAAGGATATTTAGAAGATCTTACGGCATAATTAAGGCGCCAAGTAAAGCAATGGCGTCTCCAGTGGAACTTTGGCCATTGAGCTTAGGAATGAACAGTCCCTTTAGCAAATCATCAGCAGGAGGCTTCACATAACCCATTTCCCCAAAGAAACAAGCTGCCATTATGAACACCATAATCGCTACCAACAATTCCAGCTTCCTTATCTAATCCATCCAATTAAAGAAAGAATATTTCAAAATAAATTAAAGTTCAAAGGAATAACCAAAAACAAAATGATTTGATAAAGTATATTCAAATTAATTGGCGAATTCATATATTTAACATTGTGGGGTACGTATTAATCTACAAAAAGGAATAACCAAAAAAAAAGATTTGTCGAAGGAGTGGAAGAAATATAAGGATGTTGTAAGTTACAAGAATCAAAGAAGTACGTATTAATATAAGGATGTTGTTCTTTTTTCACAAAACTTCATCTGGTTTGTTATTTTTTCACCAAATCTTTGTAGTACCAGTGTAGATACTAAGAATAATGTTGAATTTCTACACTTTTTTTTCTCTCTTTCTTTGATTCTGAGGTTAATTTGCTGATTTTGTTCAATTCGATCTGCACATCTCACTCTCTCTCTCTCGCGTCTAACCAAACCGGCGAAACCGACCTGAAACCGGATGAAACCGGCAGGAACCGAACCTACCTTATTTGGTCCGGTCCCGGTTTCAAAAATTCCCAAACCGAATTTCCGGTTCGGTCCCGAAAACACCCCAAAACTGGACCGGACCGGACCGTTTTCACCCCTAGTTGTAACATAGTAGTCAAAAGTTTGAGTGGGGTCACAGGCCCCAACTCGCCCGATATTACTTCCGTTGAGTTCATATTAATAACAAATTCCTTGCAATGAATGCAAAACTAAAATAGGATATAAAATACTCCTGCACTAGAGTATACTGACTAACGAATTAAACAAGAATTATTATTTTTTGATATAAAAAGGAACAAAAATTGTGTAGTGTAATAATTTATAAGAAGTACCAAAAGGACAATCGCAACTTCAAATTAATGATTCCATGAATGAGCGAAGCATTGGCTTGTTCGGGCAAAGGACAACTCAAGCAGTTTACTTTGTGAGGGTTGACACAATAGACCTTTTACTTTCTTTGTTTAATTTCGACAGTGATTGATAAGTGAGGTTGGACGTTTATTGTTTTTCTTTGAGTTGCGCCTGGCTTTTTGTGTCAACTTTCATTTCGGTCCTCAATTTACCCAATGTCGAGTCATTTATATCAAAATCTTCTTCGGCGATCGAAAAGAGAAAACGAAAATTAATTACAAGCCGTTCAAGAGTACAAGGTTCAAATTGAAAAAATTAGAACTTCAGAGTTAACGAGAATTCTATTGAATTTAGGGGATTGAAAAATAAATTTTCCAAAAAAAAAGTAAACAAACTTTCTAAGTTGTAAATTGCAATATTAATAGGCCAATGCATGGTTATTTCGGTTTATATAAAGTCCCTGTGTATATGAAGATTCTGTTTTTAACACATACCCCAAATCTCTGAAGGCCAATAAGTAGGAGAGTGCTCAAACCGGTGAGAAGGACTCCTACCCAGACTGGTATGTGAAATAATATATTCAAGGCAAATGCTGTTCCAATAACTGCATAAAATAAAATAGACACGACAAGAAATTAAGAATTAACACGAAAACATGTCACAAGACAACAGGTGCATGATATGTAATGATTAGTGCTAACTGATCTACTAACCTTAACTTAATCATGCGGCTCAAAAGGTTTACCTTGTGCATTAGCTGCTCACAATTCATTATATGCTTATATATATATATATATTGCCGATGTGGGATCTCACCCGAAAGACCTCTTAATAGTTTCAATAAAATATACATGAATTTGTTAACTAGATAGATGTTACATTCTTTTAGGTCATTCCTAGCCCGATACTTATATTACAGAAAACGTAATTGGAAGGAAAGCAATATCATATTGATGATATTTTATATTTCAATTATATAAAATAGAAGGTGGCCCGGCTGCACAATTCTTAATGAATTTCTTTTTTATACAAAAGTTTCGTATAAACTACGACAGAAATACATGTATGGAAGTTGTGCATATACATGGGCCGAATTCTAGTATGAATTCATAAATAATGGTTGGTTTTTTTTTTAATCACAATCATAAACCATGGTTAATTTGACATTTTATAATTTCTATAAACTAAACCCTTCAACTATGTGACTCAAGATTATAAGCATGTCACTTTCTTATAACTATGGGCCAGTCTTCTATGTAACTTACAAGTCATTTTAAGGAAAATGAATTTTCCCCTTCACATTTTTATAAATAAACTTCAAAATTTCTCTTTTAGCATTTGCGTTGCGTGTAATTTTGAGCACTAAGACAAATTTTGATGTCCATTTATATAAAGTTGCAAAAATCCCGATTTTAATTCCCCTGTAGCTTCATACCTTCAGGAATATCTGCTGCTATGACAGCTGCTTCTGCCAATAGCCACAGGCAATACTTCACAAATCTTGGGTACTCGGCCTTGCATAACTCGGAGAGGTGTTTTCCTTTGATCCAAAACAAACATAAAAATTAAAATTTGCACCAAAAAAAAAAATCTGAAAAACGATGAATATTTAATCATGTCAAATAATGATTTACATGAATTTAATAGTCTTTGAATACTGATTTACATAATATTAAAGGGAACAAAATGCTCTCAACCGTCGTTTCTTAAAAAAAAGAAAAAAAATCAGCTCAGTTAGATATTGGTAAAAACTTGATAAGTTTGTTAAAGTTTTTGTTTGTTTGATTCAGGAACTGAAACCTGAACGAGTCAATCAAGCCTTTACTAGTATTTGATAAGTTTACTCTCAAACCGAAACCTTTACTGGTATTTGTTAAAGTTTTTGTCTGTTCGATTCAGGAACTGAAACCTGAACGAGTCAATCAAACCTTTACTTGTATTTGACTTAGTTGATTTTTCACAAAGACCTTTAAAAAAATATTCTAAACAAATTGAGTGGCTTCAATCATTTGTGTGAGAGTTCGATATAGATCCCACACAGTAAAGTGTGAGCGAGATGATGTGAATGTAGCAGCATTCATTGTTTATGCAAAAACTCCTAGTTGTATGTCATAATTCAAGCAAGTTTACCCACATTTTTTAAATTGTAGTTAGCAATATTCCATTGTAAATCTTACCGGTGATTACGCCAAGATTCGCAGCCAGTGATTGAATTATGAGGGCGAAGATCATCCCGATAAGGACCACCCAGAGTAACTGAAATGGGGATTGATGAGTTTCATTATACGTAAGAAACTTCATTAGTTATACAGTTCTGGTTTGTTATAATTTCGCGATATTTTTCATGATATAACGTACCTCATATCCATCCTTTGCCCCGGCTTGCAGGTCCGTTTCCACTACCATATCATACGATAAAAATGAAAATTAATGCACAAATTGTGAAAAAATTGACCAAGTAATGAGAAAAGAAGGAGAGAGATTTACGTACGATTGCCAGGGTCAATATAAGCCATTGACACAAGAAAACCGGGGCCGACATACGATATGAATTTTCTCCATCCAGGTTTCTAATCGTTAACAACCAAATTAAAACACAGATTGAATTTTAAGACATCAAGAAAACAAAAATTATTTGGTTGCTGAAAATCATGTCCGCCAACCCAGTAAATTATTTTCTCTTAGTCTATTTTATTCCTTAAACATGATTTGTTCGCAGTTACAGCCCGGGCACAAAATAGAGAAAGTATCACCTATTTCTAATTGTTAGGGGCAAATTTACCCATCAACTGCTCTCTCTTTTTTTCTCCGCCTTTCATACAAACCTCTGACCCCCACCGTCAGCCGGCCCGCCACCACCGTTATGGTGGCTGGCTGGCGCACTCTCTCTCTCTCTCTCTCTCTTTTAGTTGTTTGAGTTTTCTTTTTGCTTGCAAGCCCATAACAATTTGAAAATTATTATTCCGGGAGGATTCGGACAGCAGCAGTTCGGTTTTATGGAAGAGGAGGTGAAGTCTAAACAGTCGGGCTGTTTTTAGGTCTTTCTGTGAGGTGATGCAAGTATCAAGGAGACTGGGGAAGTACTAATGAAAGAAATAGGAGCATCAGGGGTTGCAGTAATGGAATTTTCTTTACTTACTCTTCGAAGCTCTCTCAATACATTTATTTTTCTACTGTATATGAGTTTATATTTTTATTCATATGATATATGCAATTTCATTTGTCGAGCAAAATCTTTTTGATTTTGTTTAGTAAGTTTACTTTCCCCCTCCCCCGCCCGTTCTTAAACAGACGATGTCACATATCTAATTACGAGAGGTTAAACTATGCCAGAATATGGAAAACGATTGCAGATCACGCTATATTCAATTTGGAACCATGTCATAAATTTGGAAAAGTTTATGGCCCCTTCAAATTTAATGATGGCTCCTGGAAGAGTGAGAGAGAGAGAGAGAGAGACCTGGTGCTCATGTTGATTTTCAATATCAAAGCTTTCCTGAGTGTTGTTGATTGGACTATTCATCTTCACATCATCATTTGCGATGACTTTGCTTCCCCCATTAACTTGTTGCAAGCTCCCCATCTCTCTCTCTCTCTCTGAGAAAAATATGTGTATATATCCAACTGACCATGTCTATTTATTTATAGAGCGCAGGCTTAAACTGTTTTGAAAGTGAAAGCACATAATACTAGAAATTTCTAATTTCAATTTTCAATATATTGAATGCAATCATTTAGAGCTTCCCCAAATACTCCCTCTGTTCTATAATAATAGACCATTTTGGGAGTTCCAGTGCCTTTTCAAGTAGACATGTACATGTGATCGTGTTGTACCATACCAGAAATAGATTCACTACTACAAAAATTGATAAAGATCACGATCATTTGGTTTGTTTTTTTACTTTTAATCTCGCATTCAAAACCGTGGTATATCAAGGTATAACTAAAAGTCAATCTCTTTTAACCACGGGATAAAATCGTGATTAAAACTCATTAAAACAGTGACTAAAAAGGTAAAAACCATGATCTTTAACTTATTATCATCTCAGTTTTTTCCTAAGAACATAACTATTTAGCGAGAAACAATCTCGGTTTTTGGTAAAACTGTGATGTTTTAACATTATAACATCTCGGTTTTAAACTGAGAATATTAGTTTTTTTAATCTCCGTTCATACAAAAAGACTATGTGATCTTTATTAGATCGATCGATCCTTATTTCTTGCTATTCCTCCACATGCGTGCTTTTGCTAGGATTCAAACTTGAGCAACCTCGCTAATTGCCATGACACCTTACCACCAAACCACTTCACTTTTCCTTCACAACATAGAACATTATATTTATGTATAGCTGATTCCTCCTTATGTCATCTATATCAATTACGGTTCTCACTTTACACTTATTATACCCTTGCAGTGTCTAAAACTTATTTGAGCAAAATTTAACTTTTTGCAAATTAGACATGTTTCGGTTTTGCATTCTCTAAATTTGAGCGCTTTTTCTATTTAAGATTCAACAATTATGGAGGCAGATCCATCAAGGAAATACCAATATGCATTACTGCCCATCAGTTTTTTTTTTTAACACTCTCCATCCCATAAATTTAGTCACTTACGAAATTATGTAGAATTTTCAAACTTTAAAAAAAAATTGTACTTACCGAAATATTTTTTTTGCAATATGGATATTGTTTGATAGTTTTAATGAGATCTTTTGAACAGTACAAAAAAATAAAAAATTATTTTAGTAGATACATTATTCTGAGCTTGAAAATTGCACACAGTTTCATAGGGGACCAACTTTATGAGGGAGGGAGTAATTTGATTAAAATATTCGCCAAAAGTTTATACCCTAGCTTTACCAAAAAAGTCTAAAGATATAAAGCACAACTCTGAAAAACAATTATGTCTGATGCATATAAACCTAAATGAATCAAGCGATTTTGAAAACAATTATGTTTAGAGCTACGTATTATAAATGTGTTTGTGGCCTTTATATATATATATATATATATATATATATATATATATAAAGAGAGAGAGAGAGAGAGAGAGAGATCTAGTCCGGGAATCCCGGATCTGGGACTCCACCTTTCCGATATGTTTTTGACGATCCGAACCGTCCAATGTGTTCAGAAGGTGCTTTCAAGGGTCCATGAGAGAAATCTTTAAAAAAAAATACCGGGAAGGGCTTGATCCAAACAGTTTTTCGCAAGCCCTTCCCGGTATTTTTTTGACGGTGATTTCTTGCGGGGACCCTTGAAAACACCTTTTGAAGACATTGAACGGTTCGGATTTTCAAAAAACAATTTTTAAAAGCATCAAAACACCGAAAAACCTCCAATCCGGGATCCTTGATAGGATCTGTGGCGTATATATTTATTTATTTATATGGAAATTTTCTTGTCAGGGATCCCTAACATTGCTTAAAGTCAAGACCTCACCTTTCCTGATTGAATTTTGATGATCCGAACCGTCCAATGTATTAAAAATGTGTTTTTAAGGGTCCCCGCGAGGAATCGTCGAAAACAATGACCGGAAAGGCCTTCATCCGAGCAGGTTTTCATAAATTATATATTTGCGGCTTGTATGAAAAGCTGCTCGGATCAAGCTCTTTCCGACCATTTTTTTTTTTATGATTCCTCGTGAGGACCCTTAAAAGCATGTTCTAAATACAATGGACAGCTTGGATCATCAAAATTCAATTGGGAAAGGTGAGGTCCTTACTTTACTTTAACCAAAGTCAAGGATCCCTGACTAGAAGCCCTCTCTGCATATATATATATATATATAGGTAAAACTTCTAGTCCAAACCTCCCGAAAAAAAGAAAAAACTGATTTTTTTTGTGTTGCAAATTATTTTTAGAAAATCCGAGCCGTCCAATGTGTTCAAAAGGTGTTTTCAAGGGTCCACGCGAGAAATCTTCAAAAACAAATACCGGGAAGGGCTTGATCCAAGCAGTTTTCGCAAAAACTGTAAATATAAATTTTTTGCGAAAACTACTTGGATCAAGCCCTTCCCGGTATTTTTTTTTGAAGATTTCCCGCGGGGACCCTTGAAAACACCTTCTGAACACATTGGACGGATCGGATCGTCAAAAAAATGTTTGGATCATGGAGGTCCGGATTAGAAGCTAACCCTATATATATATATATATATATATATATATATATATATAGAGTCGGTTCTAGTCCGGGAGTCCCGGATCCGGGACTCCACTTCCCGATATTTTTTGACGATCCGATCCGTCCAATGTGTTCAAAGGTGTTTGGATCATGGAAAATCTTCAAAAAAATCCGGAAGGGCTTGATCAAGCGAACGCAAAAACTTTATATTTACGGTTTTGCGAAAAAAATACTTGATCAAGCCCTTCCCGAGGGACCTTGGAAAACACCTTTTGAAGACAACGGCTAACCATCAAAACACCAAAAAACCCTTCAATCCGGGAAATCGGGATCCTTGACAGATCGCTTATATATATATATATATATATATATATATATAGAGTTCCGGTCCGACACCCTTTAGCTTAGGTCCGAATTTTGAGTTCCCGGTCATTTGGCCGATCCGAACCGTTGATACGATTTTGTCGAAAAATGCTCGGATGAAGCCCTTCCCGGTATTTTTTTTTGCCCATTTCCCGCGTGGAACCTTAAAAACATGTTTTAAAAACATCCAACGGTTCGGATCCCGGCCAAATGACCGGGAAATGAAAATTCCGGACCTAAGGCCGGTCAGGGTGTCCTGACCGGATCCTTGGTGTATATATATATATATATATATATAGAGTCCGGTTCTAGTCCGGGAGTCCCGGATCCGGGACTCCACTTCCCGATATTTTTTTGACGATCCGATCCGTCCAATGTGTTCAGAAGGTGTTTTCCAAGGTCCACGCGAAAAATCTTCAAAAAAAAATACCGGGAAGGGCTTGATCCAAGCAGTTTTCGCAAAAACTTTATATTTACAGTTTTTGCGAAAAACTACTTGGATCAAGCCCTTCCCGGTATTTTTTTTTGAAGATTTCCCGCGTGGACCTTGGAAAACACATTTTGAACACATTGGACGGCTCGGATTTCCCCAAAACAATTTGTAAAAGCATCAAAACACCGAAAAGACCTCAATCCGGGAAATCCGGGATCCTTGACAGGATCGCCGGTGTATATATATATATATATATATATATGTATATATAGTCCACTTCCAATCAGGTATATCAGATGGGCTTCCCATCAGGGACTCTAATTTCCCGATCAAATTCTTATGATCCGAACCATCCAATGTGTTTAAAAGGTATTTTTAAGGGTCGACGCAAGAAATCAGAGAAAAAAAATTACCGGGAAAGGCTTGATCCGATCAGTTTTTGATAAAAACTAAATATATACATTTTTATCGAAAACTGATCGGATCAAGCTCTTTCCGGTATTTTTTTCACTAATTTACCACGAAGACCCTTAAAAACACTTTTTAAATACATTGGATAGTTTAGATCATGAAATTTGATCGGGAAATTAGAGAATTGTAGGAGTCCCTGATGGGAATTCCATCAGGTATACCTGAATAGAAGTTTCCTATGTATATATATACCTGAATTGTAGGGCTGAGACCAGTGTAGCACAATACCCGGTAAGACCGGAATCGAATCCATAGAGAAGGTGGATAGTGCTTACTAAAAACTCGGATTGTAAGGTTTAACACGGCTCTTAGGTAGCCACCCTTTGCAATTTGATGGGAAGAATTAACTAAACTAGAGTGAACCTAGTTTTACTTAAATTATTTAAAAGAAGGTACGGTCGTAGGGCTCATAACACAAGTGACCAGGTCCGGACATTCCCTACTCCATTCGGTGTTCCAAAGAAAACATTGGATTTTAGAGAGAAAAAGATACCCCGAAAGATGCGAATCCTCGCGGTTGTCATTACCCATGTACAGCGAAGAACAGGTTTTGGTCCCCCGTTCCCCGCGTTACATGGGCTCCGACAAAGCCCGGATTCGTCCAACGGAAGTTCTTTAATAACGTAAAATTGTTTTTCCATTATTGATTTTGAAAATAGGGGCAAGAACGTACCCAGCCCTAGCCACGGTGTGTCAATCACCCCGCGACCATACCTATGCGACTACTCACTCATATTAACTTGAACAACTAATGAAAATCTGAAATAACACATGCTTTTGTAATTGAATATGGATTAAAACGAAAAATTCGAAAGCAAAACACGGACAAACTCCTGTGAACTGAGATTAATGTAATTAAAACGAAAGTTACCGAAGCAATACTTGAATCTGCGAACTAAACTTCAAAAACTCCAGTCAAAAGATCTCCGGAAAGTAGAATCTCCAAAGGAAATAATCGGCTGCTAATTGGAAGAAAAGAAAAACAAAGTTCCAACCCTAATTCGTCCCAAAAACGAGGTATTTATCCTTCCCCGAAGTCAAAACACGTGGCAAGTCAAACGCTGACTTTTAAGACCCTCGGTATCGATACAGAACAATCCCTGTATCGATACCCAAAGCTTCTGTTTGCCCTCTGTTGCCTAGGTATCGATACAGGAAAATACATGTATCAATACCGAGACCTTCAAAATGCTTTTTCAGCTTGCTTGCTCGTCCTTCCTTGGGTCCCACCGGTTCCCAACATGCCCGATGTCCTAGGTCCGCTTTACGTGCTCTTCCGGCCTGTTTCCTACAAATCAATCATAACAATACCAAGCAAAAGATAACACCGCATCAAGTGGAAAATGGAATAAATCGCGCCTCTAATGCGTTAATTCGCCCTACTTAGGCGCTTATATTTGTGACATTGCGCACCTATCACACCCCCCCAACTTGAAGGTTGCTAGTCCCGAGCAACGAAAAGAATAAAACAAATAAATAAAAGGATAGATCTTTTAAACCCCCAGGCGGCCCCGGTAGGACGAGTGAAGTCTCGTGAGGGTTTTCAGCAGTGATAACCCACAAAACACAAAGGACTCGGACATTTGAATGCAACTCAACCCAGTCAATAGCTCCTCGAAGCACTACAGTGACTGTCAGGCAAACCAAAGGCAAGACATTTCATCCATGGACAAAGTTAAACAAGTGAACTTCGCAGCAGACTTAGCACAAAAATTAACCCTCTCACCTACGATCGGATAAAGAATTTTCAGATGGCATGCAAGTATGGAAAAACCACATATAGAAATTCACCCACCCTCGAGCATAGTTCACACACCTTTGATAGCCCAATAATTCTTTAAGCACGCTCCTTCCCTTTTCTTTTTTTTTTTTTCTTTGCGTGGTCGTGCACTGCCGGATCTCTCGGGCTTTCTAGTTGACTCTTTAGCGAGCTTTGGGTCGGCTATCCCCAAGCCAAACGGCCTTAGAGCACCAGGTTTTAAGCGACCCCTACGGACTTAATTGCTCAAGTCAAAAAGGCTTTATTAAGATCCACACCGACCACATTTAGCGATACTTTCACAAGGTCTATCCATCTTTTAACGCGAACAACACGGTGGGAGCATACCCCGATTGTCCGGTTACTACTCAATGGACGCCCGGATAAGCATTAACAATAAAGTCTGATTACCCTACTACTAGGCATAGCACGTGCCAATAATAGTCACCAAGGGAGGGTAAATAGCTCGGCATCACTTAGGGGGATCCTTGAACCCTTTACCGAGTTGCACTGACCATGAATAAGGTAGAGGTGATAGGAATAAATCAGTACACCAGGATATAACAGCTCGGCATAAATCACAAGGAATGCCCTTGTTATGGCCGAGCTGTAGAGGCTACGAGCAAAGCCTAAATAGCATTCTGGTAATACGTAATTCAGCTCGGCATAATGAGTTGAGCTATGTAAGGGTTAGTCCGAGCTACGTGGAAGCATGGCACTACCACGCGTAAGGCGGTGAGACATTCTAGAATCATCTAGGCGATTCCTTGTGAGATAAGGAGCAATCCCGGGAAGTAAGGGATTGATATGGGAAGTCCTAATGTGATTAGGACTATGCCCCATATAGGGAAGAATCCTATATGGAAAGAAATGGATCTGCTAGACGAGATCTAGCAGGATATGGAAGCTCGTCTTGTTAGGAAAGTCCTATTAGGAGAAGGATTCCTAAAGAGAGTAGGAAACAGGGGGCACGAGATGCCTAAGTCGATGAACGTCTACACCTATAAATACAAGGCGAAAACCATGAAAAAAGGTACGCTGTAACACCCAGTTATACGCGTTGTGTTCTTGGCTTGATTAGTAATCCAGTACTAACTTAAGCACCGAAGGGCCTTTGCCAACAAGAGGCAAGGGTGCTCTAACCTATTCTTTGTCTTGCAGATTTAGGGTCGAGCCAAGCCTGCACGTGATACGGGCTAACGTGGAATTACACCCCCTACAATTGGCGCCGTCTGTGGGAAAACTTACAAAAAGCTTCATTCCTTTAGAAAACATCAACAATGGTGGTTTCAGAACCCTTATTGAGCACTCCAAGAAGGAAGGAGGTGGAAGACGATGGAACCACCCTGGTGTACACTACGAGAAAGAGTATGAAGGTGGACAAAACTCCTACAGTTCTTAGGGCACCTCGCAAGAAACCATCAACCAGGAGGTTCAATATAGGGCATATCCCTGAGATTCCAAAATTCAGGGATACGCGCCTAATAAATTTTGGTTCCCCAAGATCAGGCGAACGGCGAGGACGCTCAGGGACGCCTCCAAGAGGTGGGCAAGCCTCCTCCCGACGAGACCGGAGAGGAAGCCCACCAAAAGGGACGATCATAAGAGAACCGAGAGATCAAGAGAAACAGGATAGCTTGGACGAAAAGAGCGGGAGGCGGAAGAACGCCCCGTGAAGTCACTCGACGAGAGATTCATGACCTGAAAAAGCAACTCCAAGAAAAAGAGAAAGACCTGCGCTCACGGACGAGATCCGTGCAGGAGAGGAGTCATCACTGTAACGATGTTTCCGCTGACCGAGCAGTCTCTCCACGAAAAAGGAGAGAAAGGAGCGTTTCCATTGAGAAAAAAAAAAAGAAAACATGCCAAGGACAGATATCGAGAGATCCGGTTCCAACGAGCATCACCCCGAGCAAGTATGCGAGAAGAAGAGAAGCTTACCGAGCTGATGAAGGACCTAAAGTTGCACGAGAAGCAGCCAGAGAAGCCCTAGGCCAGATCTCAAAATCACCACTGGCCCACTGGATCCGAGCAGAAAAGACACCGAGCAGGATTAAGCACTCAGCATTTATCTCTTACGAAACCAATACGGATCCGGTGGCCCACATTCAAGACTATCAACAAGCAATGTTCATGCATGAGCGGGATGATGCCTGCTATGCAAAATGTTCCCGTCCAGCTTGGGGAAGGTAGCCCCGAGTTGGTACCACAAGCTCCCGAAAGGGGTCTATCATGTGCTGGGCTCAACTGGCTGAGGAATTTACTGCTCGGTTCCTCACCAGCCGAGCGGCACCAAAAACTTTTGACACACTGACCTCCATGAGACAGAGGGACGAGGAGACTCTGCGGCAATATTCCAAACGTTATTGGGAAACTTTCAACGAGATTGAAAGCTGCAGGTGAAGAGTACGCTCGCAACGCGTTCAAGACAAGTTTGCCCTTACACGACAAGCTACGAGAATCGCTTACCATGCATCCAAAGAAAAAACCGTGGCCAAACTTATGGAAAGGATCCAGGAGGATGCACGAGTGGAAGATGACATCCTGCAAGCTGGGGGAAGATTATGGCAGGACAACCTCAGCTCCCAGAGAAGAGGGTTGCAGAGCCAAGGGTGTACAAGAAGGAATACACATCAGGAAAAAAAGACTATACGCAGCAGAGAAAGGACAGAGCCGATCCGATCCCAAGTCATACTTGAATCACGGCGACCTTCAACATCCCGACCTACAAAATGTCAGTATCGGATTAAGAATGAACCATGGTTCAGAGGCCCTCAAAAATGACAGGCAATCCAGAAAAGAGGAGGGCTACCAATCAGCACTGCAGCTATCACAGAGACTGGGGACACATGACTGAAGATTGTGTGGAGTACAAGAAGTTCTTGGACGAAAAGGTGTCGGAGGGTCACCTCAAAGAATTTTTAACTGACAGTAAGCATGATGCCGAGCTGATCGAAGAGATGGACTACGAAAAAGCTCCAAAAGGGACCATCCAGATGATACATGGACTGGTGGCCCCATACACCAACAACGAGATCAGACATATTCAAAGAGTGAACGGACAAGCAAAACACGTCATGAAGCTCGGCATGAAGAGGCCGAGGGCTGAGGGAGTCATGGAAACTTCAATCGCTTTCACTGATGATGATCTGGATGGGGTAGTTGTACCCCACAACGACGCGTTAGTGATTACCCTACGGATAGGGGATTATGACGTGGAGAAAATCCTTGTAGATCAAGGGGCTAGTACAGAGATCATGTACTACCACACTTTCAAGAAGATGGAACTCCCGACGAGCTCATTACAAAAGTGTTTAGTTCCACTGGTCGGTTTCAGTGCGCAGATAGTATGGCCTATGGGAAAGGTCACACTGCCCGTCCGAGCTGGATCAGTGGTCCTAAAAACTGATTTCCTTGTGGTGGACATCCCTTCCTCCTATAACGTGATTATAGGAAGAACCTGGATGCACAAAATGAAGGCTGTCTCCTCAACTTACCACCAAAGGATCAAGTATCCTGGAGCAGATGGCATTGAGTGCATTAGAGGAAGCCAGAAGGTAGCCGACTTGTGCTTTAACATGGTAATAAGAAAATCTCCTAAGGCCGAACTGGTGCAGACAATCGAAGTTCCAGATCAACCAACACTGGAGGACGTCGGAGGTGATCCCACCAAAAAGATGGTGGAAGGATTAAAAAAGATACAGATACAGGGAGATGATAAGGAGAGATACTTCCTGATCGGCGAGGCGCTTGCCGAACAGGAGGAAGAAGATTTGGTGGCCTTTCTAAAAGACCACATCGATGTTTTCGCATGGACTCCCCAGGAGATGCCTGGGATAGACCCCAAGACAATCTGCCACCATTTAAACGTGGACCCTCAGCACAAACCAGTTGTGCAGAAGGCACGAAGGTCGGCACCACAGCACGCAGACGCTGTGATCGAAGAAGTAGATCGGCTGCTCGAAGCGGATGCCATACGAGAAGTGAGCTATCCAGATTGGCTGGCTAACACTGTTGTTGTCAAGAAGAAAAACGGGAAGTGGAGGGTCTGTGTTGATTTCACTAGCCTTAATAAGGCATGCCCCAAGGACAGCTTTCCACTTCCCAGGATTGATCAACTAGTGGACGCCACCTCAGGCTATGAGAAAATGAGTTTCCTTGACGCATATCGAGGATATCATCAAATAGCTATGCATGAGCCAGATCAAGAGAAAACTTTTTTCATCTCACCAAGAGGGCTCTACTGTTACAAGGTTATGCCCTTTGGGCTAAGGAACGCTGGAGCAACCTACCAGAGGTTGGTTACAAAAATGTTCAAAGAGCAGCTCGGAAAAACCATGGAGGTCTACATCGACGACATGGTGGTGAAAAGCAAGTTAAAACCTGATCACCTTGCCGACTTGAAGGTAACTTTTAACATTCTCAGAGAATACAAGTTAAAACTAAACGCCTCCAAGTGTGCCTTTGGAGTCAGCTCGGGGAAGTTCCTAGGACATCTGGTAACTAAAAGGGGGATTGAGGCCAACCCAGATCAAATCACGGCTCTGCAAGGTCTTCAAAGCCCAAAGACCACGAAGGAGGTCCAAAGGCTAACAGGGATGGCAGCAGCACTTAACCGTTTCATCAGTAAGTCCTCAGACCGTTGTGGACCATTCTTTCAACTTCTGAAGAAGAGAGAAGGATATGAGTGGGGAGCCGAGCAAGAACAAGCATTCCAGGAGTTGAAAATTTACCTGTCGACACCACCCTTACTCTCTACTCCAGAAGCTGGGGAGCGGCTGATATTATATCTAGCAGTATCTGATCACGCTGTCAGCTCGGTCCTCCTACCAATAAAGGGGACAGAACAGTCTCCGGTCTACTTCGCGAGCAAAACGCTGTTAGACGCCGAGACACGTTATCTACCGTTGGAAAAGCTGGTATACGCTCTTGTCATAGCTGCAAGAAAACTCCCGCACTACTTTCTACAGCATCCCATCACTGTGTTCACTGAATATCCACTAAGGGCCTTACTCAGGAAGGCAGACTTCTCTGGACGGATATCCAAGTGGTCCATCGAGCTCAGCCAGTTCGACCTTGATTATCAACCCAGAACAACAATTAAAGGGCAAGTCTTAGCTGATTTTATAGCTGAGTTCACCCCAACAGTGGCTCCACCACCACCAGCTCTCCACGAGAAGGAGCAGATCAGTCCCACCGAGCCGCCAAAAAGATCGGCCGACCTATATCCAGAAGAATGGAGGCTCTATGTCGACGGATCAGCCTGCAACAAAGGGTCAGGAGCAGGAGTGGTGTTATTCTCTCCAGAAGGATTGGTGCTAGAGCAAGCACTGCGGCTAGGATTCAGTGCCACCAACAATGTAGCAGAATATGAAGCCTTGCTTGCAGGACTCAGGAGTGCCATGGAACTCAAGGTCAGAAAGTTAAGGGTATTCTGTGACTCACAATTAGTTGTTAATCAGCTTTCAGGGGAATACGCCGCAAGAAGCGAGAAGATGGCTGCATACTCAGAAGTAGCCAAAGACTTGCTCGACAAATTTGACAATATTTACATCCAGCAAATCAGCTCGGGACAGAATGCACATGCAGATTCGCTGGCATGCTTAGGATCAGCAGTAAACACAGAATACCGACGAACAGTAGCGGTGGAATATCTGAACGAACCAAGCATCGGCCGAGCAGTAGAGATGGTAATGGAGACAGAATTCGGGCCAAGCTGGATGGACCCAATAGTGGCATACCTACGAGATGGGACCTTGCCAGAGGACAAAAGGGAAGCTCACAAAGTCAGAACCAAGTCAGTACGTTTCTGGCTCTCTCCAGAAGGTAAGCTTTATAGAAAGTCTTTCCTTGGCCCATATTTATTGTGTGTACACCCAACACTTGTTCAGAAATTCCTCCATGAGATCCATGCCGGAACTTGTGGAGGACACACTGGAGGAAGGTCCATAGCCCACCGAGCAATATCACAGGGATATTGGTGGCCTTATATGCAAGAAGATGCAAAAGCTTTTGTGAAAAAGTGTGAGAAGTGCCAAAGGTACTCCCCTCTCATCCGAGCTCCGGCGGAGGATCTGCTACCTCTAACTAGCCCATGGCCATTCGCCCAGTGGGGGTTGGACATCGTGGGTCCTCTTCCCATGGCCACAGGGAAACAAAAATTCCTGCTCGTTGGCACTGACTACTTCACTAAGTGGATAGAGGGGGAAGCTCTGGCCAAGATCACAGAAGCCATGGTGGAGCGGTTTGTCTGGAACAAAATCATCACACGATTCGGAGTACCATACTCCATCATCTCAGACAATGGGTCCCAGTTCGGCAAAAAATTCAAAGCTTTCTGCACCCAGTACGGCATTAGAAACTACTACTCAACTCCGGCTTACCCACAAAGCAATGGGCAAGCAGAGGCCTCGAACAAGACTATCATGAAAAGCCGCAAAAAAAGGTTGGAGAAGAAGAAAGGAAAATGGCCGGACGAACTACCAGCCGTGCTCTGGGCATACAGGACCACCCCACGACGATCTACGGGAGAGACGCCGTACTCCCTCGCTTATGGGACAGAGGCAGTAATACCGCTGGAGATCGGCCTGCCGACCCTCCGCACCACTCTTGTGGAGTCGGGCGGCAATGACAATGCGCTGGCCGAGCAGCTTGATCTCGCCGAGGAAAAAAGTGAACGTGCACTCATTACACTAGCAGCATACCAAGAGCAGCTACGAAGAAGCTACAACAAGAAAGTGCAGCCGAGAGAATTCAAGGTTGGGGATCTAGTCCTGAGGAAAGTTCTGGCCAACACCAAAGTATCCACTGATGGGAAGCTTGGGCCGAACTGGGAGGGCCCATACAAGATTACAGGGATTTCTGGAATCGGAGCTTATCGCCTGGCCGACCTGGACGGGGACCCAGTACCACGGCCATGGAACGTCCAGAACCTGAGGAAGTTCTATCAGTAGTTTATTTATGTGATTACGAATACAATCACATCTGTTTTCCAGTAAATTCACGTCCCTTTTAGAAACTTGTTGGGATTACGAATAAAATCACCAGCGTCAAACATTTAGACTTTTTCTTTATTCCAAACTTCAATAAAATTTCATCCTTTGTTATCATAGTGTTGAGCAAATATGAATCGATATTTACTCTAAATATTGGATTCCTATTGGGGAGCAGAGAATATGTGTACTCCAACCATGGTTGGCAAAGCTCTAAGTATGAATACACTTAAGGATTTGCAACGAATATTGCAAGCAAGTCTCTAAATTCGAAAAAACTTAGATAAACAACGAATATTGCCAAATTGTTCCATGTATGAATACACTTAGGAATTTGCAACGAATAATGCAAGGAATCTCTAAGTATGAATACACTTAGGAATTTGCAACGAATAATGCAAGGAATCTCTAAGTATGAATACACTTAGAGATTTGCAACGAAAATTGCAAACAGATGTCTAAGTACGAAAAAACTTAGATAAGCAACGAATATTGCCAAAATTGTTCCAAGTATGAATACACTTAGGAATTTGCAACGAATAATGCAAGGAATCTCTAAGTATGAATACACTTAGGGATTTGCAACGAAAATTGCAAATAGATGTCTAAGTATGAAAAAACTTGGACAAGCAACGAATATTGCCAAATCGTTCCAAGTATGAATACACTTAGGAATTTGCAACGAAAATTGCAGACAGATGTCTAAAGTATGAAAAAACTTAGACGAGCAATGAATATTGCCAGATTGCTCTAAGTGTGAATACACCTAGGGATTTGCAACGACTACTACAAAGATATGAGAAAAATACAGGATTTGCAATGAATACTGCAAAAATACCATTTGAAAAGCATGAACAGGTGCGGTAAAAGGGTATAAAATAGGCCACGCTCGGCCAAAACAAGGTCACACCGGACCAACTTAAGAGTATCATCATCAAAACAAGTATCAAAGTATCAGAACAGGCCACAAACGGCCGAGCAATACCACGCAGGGTCAACAAAGAGAAATAGTAAAGGCACTAAGCCTCTTCACTGAGCCTTTGAGCATCAGTGGCAAGGGTGGAATCTCGATTACCTCCAGCAGCACCATCAGCAGCTTCGACAGTTGTGTTCTCTTCTACAGGGGTTTGCTCCGGGAGAGTTTCAAACTGAGCTTCAGGGGCCGGAGGAGTTTGATCAGCAAGTTGATCCTGAGCGGCTGCCATCTCACTCGGCAATTCCATGTTAGCCCAAAGAGGAGAGGATTCATCAACGCCGAGCTTAGTGAGGCAACGCCGCCAGGCCGTCTCCCAGATGGTGTCCTGGACAATCGGCATCTGCGCCTTGTAGTCCTCTGTGACCTCCAGGAAGGCTCGATCGTACTCCGCCTCGGCTTTGGCCTCCGCCGCAGTCAGTTGGTCACTCAGACCGTGCTCCACCTCCTCCGACCTTTTTCGCAGATCGGCGTTCTCGCCCTTCAGCGCCTCCACCTCAGCTCGGGCCTCCCTTAAAGATTGGGAGCACTGGGCGTTCTCCTCCTCTGCCTTTTCTGCCCTCTCCTTCTCCTTCTCCAGCTCCTGTTGCATCACCTTGGCTCTCTCAAAACCAGAGGAAGCTTTCTGCATGATCTGCAATTTACGAGGACATGGATCAAAGCGACAGATACAGAAACCAATTTTTATAAACAAAAACAGTGACCAGACTACGTACCTTGATGCTCGATTGAAAGACCGTCTTCATCAGGACGTCGTAGGAGCTGTTCTTCTCCCGCTCCATGTCAAGTGGAAGGAGGGCAGCCCTAGAAACGCCATAGGCCACATCTGTGGAAGATGTCTTATCAGCAACAGTAAGAGGGGCGCCGCTTGGACGAACTAAGACAGGAGCCCAGTGCGGGACAAGGGGAGGAGATTCAGACGGCTGTTGTGTGGAGCTCGGCCCATCAATCCTCCTCCTCTGCGGGGAAGGCTGAGCATCCTGGGGACTTTCAGTTGGCCTCTTCTCCCTTTGACGTTCGGAAAGAGAGACCGTCGTTGGTACAGGAGGAGGAGTGGCAGTCCGAGCAGCTGGTGGAGCACGGGAAGCTCCGCCCAAAGTTAGAGTGTCGAGAAGATTGATCGGCCGGCGAGACATATCTTCTCGGTCCGGAGACGGAGAGTAACCTGAGGACTCGTCCGAACCTGCTAACGAGGCGGCCCCCTCAGTCAAGGACCGGACAGCAGCTCGGAGGGACTGTCCTTCTCTTTCCTCTTCTTCTTCTTCTTCTTCTTCTCTTTCCTCTTCTATTATCACCCTCCCAGATGTGCTAGCTTCCTGGATGGGGATGGCAGTTGGGATCTCAGGTATATAGGCAAAAGTGACTTGCCGCTGAAGGACCTCAGGAGCTTGTGACCGTGATGGTCTTCGATTAGCTCGGCCTCTACGGGCGCGAGTCCTTTCTTGGTCGGCAGGTCGGCTTGTGGCGATCACGGAAAAAGGTGGCGGCCAGGCGTGCCTCGTTCTGCGCTCTCCTTCTCTTCTTATGTTGCCCCAGTAAAACGGGGTATAACCCAGCAACCGGTGAGCTGCACGGCCGAGCCCTACTGGAGTCGGTTCAAAACCGTCAAACCAAAGGGCCTTGGCAATGTCCTCGCGGTGGAGCTTGCCGTGGATCAGGCGACCACCGTGGTTAAGATTGTCCGCTACAAAACAACACAACGTAGATATGGTCAGATACAGTATATGGGGAAGAATAAGAAATGAAACAGCTCGGGAACGAAAATACTAACGAAGTCCTCCTGTAGTAGTAGGGCATTCAAGGCCAATGATCCTCCCCTCGGCGTCTCTAGGCTGCCAGTTGCCAGTGACTACGAGATAGTCATCCGCCTCCCCCTTTGAGGAATTTGGTAGATCAGTGATAAGCTTCTGTTTAGGGTCTCTGGCTTTGAAATAGTAGTTTTTGTGCTCGGTAGGGACTACACTATAGAGATAGTGCGAATCCCACCAGTCAAGGTGAAGGCCGAGCAGCCTGTTAAGGGCAACTGTGCCCATAACCACCCTGACAAAATTGGGGCAGATTTGCATAGGGTTTAATTGACACCTATTACAGACTTCCCTGAAAAAGGGGTGTAAGGGGAACCTAAGGCCCCCCTCAACTATGAAAATCAAGGGGATGTGAATCTTGTTCCCAGTTTGCCCTTGTTCTCTCAAATCATTCCTATTGTCTAGACGGAATTGGACATCGGCGGGGATACTATAGTTTCGACGGAATTCTGCTCGACCCTCAGGGGTACTTAACAGGGCTCGATGCCTACCCATTGCTAGGAAGAACTAGGGTTTCACTGTTGAAACCCAGGAAGAAGAAGAGAAAGATGAACAGTAAAAGGGAAGAATCAGGAAGGATGGAAACGGAAAGGTCACTTACGTGAGAAGATGGACCTAAGAATGACTCACTCCGATGATAACGGCGGAACGGTCTCCGACGAAGGCTGGAGGAAGAGGAGCTTCTGTCACAGAGAGCTTGAGTGTCGTGGATGGCGAACGAACTTCTCTCTTCTCTCTCTTGCTCTTTCTTTCTTCTGATGAAATGAGAAATGGGAGAAGGGGAAGGGTTTTGGAGGGAGAATAATCATCATCTCGCCCAAAACCCCATAAAGTAGGGTGTGACGTACGAGAAACGTCACCCAAATCGTCCTTTGGGCTTATCTGGTGACCAACGGGTCACTTCGCATTTAATGCGAGGATAACCCTGTTCCCCACGTGAGAGGGAAGCGTGCATGAGATGCATCAGGAACCGTTGGAGCTCTGCGCACTACTGATGAATGACAGTAGCAGCAGAGCTGGGGAGCAATTGGAGAGGGTAAAGTCTGATTACCCTACTACTAGGCATAGCACGTGCCAATAATAGTCACCAAGGGAGGGTAAATAGCTCGGCATCACTTAGGGGGATCCTTGAACCCTTTACCGAGCTGCACTGACCATGAATAAGGTCGAGGTGATAGGAATAAATCAGTACACCAGGATATAACAGCTCGGCATAAATCACAAGGAATGCCCTTGTTATGGCCGAGCTGTAGAGGCTACGAGCAAAGCCTAAATAGCATTCTGGTAATACGTAATTCAGCTCGGCATAATGAGTTGAGCTATGTACGGGTTAGTCCGAGCTACGTGGAAGCACGACACTGCCACGAGTAAGGCGGTGAGACATTCTAGAATCATCTAGGCAATTCCTTGTGAGATAAGGAGCAATCCCGGGAAGTAAGGGATTGATATGGGAAGTCCTAATGTGATTAGGACTATGCCCCATATAGGGAAGAATCCTATATGGAAAGAAATGGATCTGCTAGACGAGATCTAGCAGGATATGGAAGCTCGTCTTGTTAGGAAAGTCCTATTAGGAGAAGGATTCCTAAAGAGAGTAGGAAACAGGGGGCACGAGATGCTTTAGTCGATGAACGTCTACACCTATAAATACAAGGCGAAAACCATGAAAAAAGGTACGCTGTAACACCCAGTTATACGCATTGTGTTCTTGGCTTGATTAGTAATCCAGTACTAACTTAAGCACCGGAGGGCCTTTGCCAACAAGAGGCAAGGGTGCTCTAACCTATTCTTTGTCTTGCAGATTTAGGGTCGAGCCAAGCCTGCACGTGATACGGGCTAACGTGGAATTACACCCCCTACAGTTACACCCGCGCATCCAAATTCTTTTTTTTTTTTTTTTTAATTTTCAAGACGCTAAATTTAAATAAGACAAGTGACAAAGTAATCCCTCCCCCCAACTTGAATAAAGCAATGTCCTCATTGATTGCACAAACACTAAAAGATAAGGACATAAATAAAGAGAGAGGAAATAAATCACCTCGAACTAGCGAACAACACAAGATAGAAGTAAGTGGAGAAGCGACCCCCCAACTTGGACAAATCAACCTGCACATGTTAGTCTGCAAGACACTAAACAAAAGAAAAAGAAAAGAAGGAAAAGAAACGCTACTCAAGACTCTGCAAAACATTGAAATGCACCACTTTCTTCACGTGAAAGGCACGAGTTCTACTTTTCTCCCTAATTCCTCACTTAAATTTGTGTAGAGAAGGTCATCATAACAATCCCAGGTAAGTCATGACTCAACAGGTTAAATTACTCAAGGTTTTTCCTTAAAGAAATCAGAGCCAATCGTCTTTTATGACTATCTGAGACACGGCAATAAGATTGTTAGAAACCCAGATACACAAATTTAAGGCTAGAAATTAGGTGGCTATACCGGACCACAGTTTTTTTTTTTTTTTTTTTTGTTACGAAAATTAAAAACAGACACGAAAATACACAAATCGCCCTTACTAACCGGAGCTGGGCACACGATCCTTATTTTAATAGCGGCGTGCGAAGCTATATATACCCAAGTCAATGATGGGTACCCCTATTACTAGGAGTCGGGTCCACACTCAACGAAGAGCATGGTACGCGTGAGCTACCCGTGAGAAACGCAGCTCGGAAGCTACTCAGCGGGGTCGTCCGTGTAAACTGGATCGACCAACTCCTGATCTGGCTCTCCTACATCGGCAAACTCCAAATATGGCTTAAGACGCTGACCATTGACTTTAAACACATGATTATCCTTAGGGTCACGACAATCTACGACACCATTTGGATAGACTTTCACCACTAGGTAAGGACCATCCCACCGGGATCTCAATTTGCCTGGGTCCCACATCACACCACATGCGTCCCCAATATCATCAACATTTAACATCGCCACTAGACTCCCAACCTCTAGGGGGTCCAAAAACGACGCCTTCTCGGCGGTCAACGCAATCTCTAAAGGATCCTTGTACAAGATATTATCGACATGCTCTTGCACCAGCGTGTCGATCAGACTCACTTCATAGACCTCCTCATCATCCTCTACTCTGCTATCCACATTGAAAACATTCACCTCCATCTTCAAGTCCCCAAATGATAATTGGACTTGTCCAGTTTCGCAATTCATTACAGCCCTGGAAGTGGCTAAAAATGGACGGCCGAGGATAATGGGAGTCTTCTCAAATACTTCCGGAATTCGACACGTGTCCAAAACAATGAAATCTACGGGGAACAGAAACTCCCCAACTTGGATCAACACATCCTCCACTACCCCCTTAGGAATTCTCACACTCCGGTCAGCCAACTGTAGCGTGACCGGTGTGGCTTTAAGATCACCTAAGCCTAATCTCAAGTATAACGAATATGGGAGCAAATTGACATTTGCTCCCAAATCCAGCAAAGCCTTCTCAAAACTCTGGCCCGCAATAGCTATAGGGATGGTGGGACAACCTGGATCTTTCCTCTTAATCGGACTATCAGCTTGGAGAATGGAGCTCACTTGCTCCGTCAGAAGCACGTTGTACTGACTCTTAGTTCTCCGTTTCGATGTGCACAGCTCTTTCAGCACCTTAGCAAACTGAGGAATAGCGTCAATGGCTTCCATTAAAGAGATAGGAAACTGAACCTTCTTGAACAACTCAGGAATATGGAAGTTCACATTGACGTTCGGCTTTGCCACCAAGCGATGGGGATATGGTGCAACGGGTGGCAAAGGAGTCGTGGGGGCCGCAGGTGCGGGCACCACCACCTCAGGTCACTCTGATTCTCTCTCTTCCTCAGTACACTTTCCCATGGCAGGGACAACTACTGGTGCAGCAACCGGCTCCGGAGGTGGAACCAGTTTTTGCTTCAGAGGGATAGTCTTATCGATCACCTTCCCACTTCTGAGAGTGGTGATCGCTTTTGCTTCCTCCGGACTGGGGTTCGAATTACTTGGGCCTGAACCATCTCCCCGAAAATTAGTACCGACAGCATTGGCATGAGGTTGAGAGGGAAATCTTCCCCTCTCCTGTTGGGCTTGCCCAACTGCTGCCGTCAACTAAGTTAATTGGGACCTAATTTCTCCTATGGCTTGCTTAGTCTGCTCAGTAAAGCTTAGTTGAGACTGCATGAGAGCCTTCAACATCTCATCAGTCTGCCTATCCCTAGTAGGATGATTTATGCCTGGGGGTGGTCCAGAATATGAAGGACCAAACCCCTACTGATTCTATGAGGGATAGCGGTATTGGGACATTTGGCCTTGAGGAGGCCGGTATGGTTGCATCTGTTGCTGAGGTGGTGCCTGGGTTGGCACTGGTACTTTAGGATCTCTCCAACTCAGGGCTGGGTGATTAGCCCAGCCCGGATTATAGATGTTTGAGAATGGATCCCAACGTTGGTCCACCACATTCACCTCAGCCTGGTTACTTTGGTATGCCTCCTTAACCATCTGAAAAGCGTGGCAAGCAGTCACTGAAAGCCCCGGACACTCACAAAGTGCCCACACTTCCTCAACTCTCACATCATTCACCTGTTGGACTTGCTTCAGCCGCAAGTCCTCCATTTGCTTGGTCAATTTTTCCAGCTGAGTTTGGACAGTGTGTTCTCTCACACTAAGGGGGAAAATACTGGACCCACTGGGTCCCTGTGCAGCTATGGCTCTGTCAGCGAGGTCGGAAGGTTCCCAACTTCGATGTTTTCCGGCCAACTCCTCTAGGAAATCCCATGCCTCCTCTGGGGCCTTATCTAGGAAATCTCCCTCTCTACAGAGATACTCAATCTGCTGGGCCGTCGCAATATTTAGGCCCAGCTGGAAGAATGTCACCAATTGGTGTTTCTCAAACCCGTGGTGGGGTAAAGACAACAACAAGTCCTTAAACCTCTCCCAACACCTCAAAAATGACTCGCTCTCTTTTTGTCTGAACGACTGGATTTGGCGAGTCAGGCGCTGTGACTTGCTCTCAGAGAAATATTTCCTATATAACAGCTCCCTAACAGCTGCCCATGTCGTGGGAGATCGCTCCTTTTGCATTCTGAGCCACTTATCCACACTATCTTTCAGAGAAGCAGGGAAAAGCTTAAGGCAAGCGTTTTCCCACTGGGTAGTGGTGGCTAGGGTGCGCACCAACCCCTCAAAATGGCGGACATGCTCATACGGGTCCTCATTTTCCCTCCCATAAAAGAGAGGAAGGGCATTGTGGGTTCCCGGTTTCACAGTGAAAGCGTTGCGTACCTCCACAATCTCAGTTGGCAGAACTATTGGGCCGAGAGGAGTAGTCCTCTCGGGATGCATATAATCCCGCATAGTTTTCTGTTCCGCCATCGGTGGCTCAATCTCTAAGTCAAACAATGGATTGGGAAATTCTACGAACAAGTCGTCTATGGGAATGGATTCAGGTTGACCTTCGGAAGACTCGGACTGAGTGGACGGCGACTCAAACTGGAATCCTACCGACTCAGACTAACTAGATCCGCCTACTAGTGGAACTTCCACCAACGACTCTCTATCTATCCTAACTAGACGCATAGACGGGTCTTGGTAAAAGAGCGGGTCCGCCTTTGGTGAACCCTTCCTACCGTTACCTATTTTGACTCAATTCTAAAAATAACAACTAAAGATTTTCCTAAAATGTTTTTTTTTTTTTTGAATTAAGAAAGATAAAATTAAAACTAAAATTCACAAGACACAAACGACCCGAATTTTCAACACCTCTTGCCCTCCCCGGCAACGGCGCAAAAAATGCTTGACCAAATCCTAGACCTAAATTAATGGGTTGCCCCAAGCGTAGGGCTGAGACCAGTGTAGCACAATACCCGGTAAGACCGGAATCGAATCCACAGAGAAGGTGGAGAGTGCTTACTAAAAACTCGGATTGTAAGGTTTAACACGGCTCTTAGTTAGCCACCCTTTGTAATTTGATGGGAAGAATTAACTAAACTAGAGTGAACCTGGTTTTACTTAAATTATTTAAAAGAATGTACGGTCGTAGGGCTCATAACACAAGTGACCAGGTCCGGACATTCCCTACTCCATTCGGTGTTCCAAAGAAAACATTGGATTTTAGAGAGAAAAAGATACCCCGAAAGATGCGAATCCTCGCGGTTGTCATTACCCATGTACAAAGAAGAACAGGTCTTGGTCCCGCGTTCCCCGCGTTACATGGGCTCCGACAAAGCCCGGATTCGTCCAACGGAAGTTCTTTAATAACGTAAAATTATTTTTCCATTATTGATTTTGAAAATAGGGGCAAGAACGTACCCAGCCCTGGCCACGGTGTGTCAATTACCCCGCGACCATACCTATGCGACTACTCACTCATATTAACTTGAACAACTAATGAAAATCTGAAATAACACGTGCTTTTGTAATTGAATATGGATTAAAACGAAAAATTCGAAAGCAAAACACGGACAAACTCCCGTGAACTGAGATTAATGTAATTAAAACGAAAGTTACCGAAGCAATACTTGAATCTGCGAACTAAACTTCAGAAACTCCAGTCAAAAGATCTCCGGAAAGTAGAATCTCCAAAGGAAATAATCGGCTGCTAATTGGAAGAAAAGAAAAACAAAGTTCCAACCCTAATTCGTCCCAAAAACGAGGTATTTATCCTTCCCCGAAGTCAAAACACGTGGCAAGTCAAACGCTGACTTTTAAGACCCTCGGTATCGATACAGGACAATCCCTGTATCGATACCCATAGCTTCTGTTTGCCCTCTGTTGCCTAGGTATCGATACAAGAAAATACATGTATCGATACTGAGACCTTCAAAATGCTTTTTCAGCTTGCTTGCTCGTCCTTCCTTGGGTCCCACCGGTTCCCAACATGCCCGATGTCCTAGGTCCGCTTTACGTGCTCTTCCGGCCTGTTTCCTACAAATCAATCATAACAATACCAAGCAAAAGATAACACCGCATCAAGTGGAAAATGGAATAAATCGCGCCTCTAATGCGCTAATTCGCCCTACTTAGGCGCTTATATCTGTGACATTGCGCACCTATCAGTATAGTTTCATCCTTCCCCTAGATTAAGGGTTTAGCTAGCCATGGAGCCTTTCTCCGACTTCAGAACCCTTCGTGATGATTTAGGATTCCCTTTTTATAGTTCTCACAACTCTCTTAGAGTCGAAGGAAAAGAGTAAGTTTAGGAACTCCAAACTCCCCAACAATCTCGTTTTTGCATTCAAGAGCCCGCTTCCGGCCCAATTTCAACCTCCAAGATGTTTGAATTTGGAAAACTCATAATTGGAAAGTTGTAGGAAATTGAATTTCCTTTCTTGTGTCACAAACCTTGCCTTACTCGGATCTCAAGGTAAAAGATATGGCCAAATTAGTTGTCCAGATTTCTATCCCAATTGGGATTGAATAATTTTCTTTCCAAATTGCACTTTATTTGGCTCACTGATCTCCAAAGCCTACAAACACATTAAACTAACTAACCCGCACCAAGTAACAACGTAAACGGACTCACAAGTATAGACTGCCACACCTACTGTTATCATATCTACTGTCTACTGCTGATTATTGCCACATCTGGAGGACTTTGATCTCTGTATCATTTGTTCTGATGCTGTCACATATGATCATGCTCGTCACGTTCTGCTGTCACTGATATTTGCTCGACACAGTCATGAAGGAAATGTATTACCATCAGTGATATTTGCTGTGTATCACCTTCACTGCTGCTCCTGGATGGAAATTTCTTTGATGCCTTTCTATCCTTTGCTGGGATGAATGGTGTTGAGTATTATGGAGGATTTCTCTGTGAGTTTGCTGAATCAAAAATATGGTGGGACCATGGTAACAACTTGAGGGAGTTTGTCCTCAGTTCATTATTAACGGGAGATTCTTGGTTGATGTCTGGCAGTTTTTTTTTTTCCTCGGAAGGGCATGTCCTTCTTGAGGCTATTGATCTCTTTCTAAGTTGGAATCTTGCCAACTTTTGGTCGTGGAGTGGCATATGATTGTCCTTTGGAGGGGTGCCAACCTTGTTGGGATGCCTCCTTAGGTTGTGATGCTTTCTTCTCCTCGTCCTTTTAATCTTTGTACTATTCTCAAAGGTTAATAAAATTATTATTTTTGCCTTTCAAAAAAAAAGTATAGATTAGGGGGCTTAATTGGGTACAATTAAGAACTTATCAACATGGATTAAATGCATGTCTCACTTCAAAATAAAACTTGATTTTCAATGTTACCCTTGAATCTCACTTTTAAGTATTTTGATGTAAGACAAGATTAGGATAAGATTTTGACTATAAATATTTTCATATATGGTAGAATTATTATCTTTCCTTATTAGGTTTGATATTAGTTTCCAATTTTATTAGGATTTTTAGTCTACAAGAACTAAGATTTTATTTAGAGATTTTATTTTCCTTTGAATGCCACATGTTTTGGCATGATTTAATAACCTTTTAGGCAACAAATTTGATTTGGCTTTTTATTTTTAATTCCTAAATTAATTCAAGTCTCAGTCGAATTAGGGTTTGCTTAGTATGAATAAGGGTGTAGCCTATGGGCATATTCAACTATTCTATCTTCTAGCAATAATACTTCTAGAGTTCTCTCTATTTTCCTTGTGCATAATGTGTTTATCACTTCTCTTGTGGATTCAAGAGCTCGTCTATTAGAACGATATCTAACCAATTCGTCTACTAGATTGATATCTAGTCACCCATTTGTCTACTAGAACGATATCTAGTCTATTTCTGCTACAACGCTGCATCAAAGTGGTATCAGAGCCAGGTTCTCCCTTGTTTCAATGGCAAAAGATAGAGAACAAACCTATGGAGATCGTGGGATTGATGCGGTATGCGCAATCGATGGGCAATAACAACAATTGGCCGCGCAACAACAACTAGCCGAGATACACACAATGTTGAATGCGTTGACTGTTACAATCAACACTAGGCTACCAGTAGTTTCTTATCCTAACGATCCCCCTCGTGATCAATAAGCACGAGATCAATAAGCTTGTGAGCAACAGGCACGTGAACCAAGGGCGAAAATGTCTAAAGCTTAGGCGTGTTTATGATAATCCAGTTAATGATAGTGATTCAATGAACAATAATTTTTCGCAACAAAATGTTGCGAGTCAATCAGATGAGATATTCATAAACAAGAAGCAGTTCAAACTGTCTTTTCAAAAAAAATCTTCAATTTCATTTAGATTTTAGGTACTATGAAAGGTTACCTAAATTTAATGGTTGTGAATATTTTGAGGATGTTCTAGATTGGATATTTAACCTTGAGGATATTTTTTAGTATATGAAAATCTCGACTGGAAAAAAGTGGAGATATGTGATGCTAAAACTTATAGGTCTAGCATTAGATTTGTTGTTAGACTTACAATTTTCAAGAGATGAATAGAATAAGTGTCATATTCGTGCATAGTAAAGAATTAAAAAAGCTTGATGGAGAGATTTTTGCCATAGAATTATGAGCAAATATTGAAGGAAAAATACGGATCAAAGCAACAAAATACGACTAGTCTTGCCAATGATGTCATTGGAGAAGTTATTAATCAGGTCATAATCAAAATTGAAAATAAAAAAATTGATATGGATGATGGTGAGAACTGAGAAGTCAAAAAATTAATATCAGTAATGGTGATCAAGTTGCCGAGGTCCAGAATTATTTTCTATTGGAGGTGGTCGATAACAACAATAGTCACGAGGAGGAAAAGCGAGCTAGCAACACAAGCGAAGGTAAATCGGTATTGAAAGAATTGACTTCATGAGAACCGATCAACAATCCATTTGAAGCACACATAGGGATGGCAATGGGGCGGTTCGGTTAGGTTATGGTATAACCGAACCATTAACCCGAACCCAGACGGGTACCCATAACCGAACCGAAAACCGTTCGGGAAGGGGATCTTGAAATCGTAACTGAACCAAACGGGGTTCGGGTATCCCCGAACCGTTTGGGTATCCCCGAACCGTTTGGGTATCCGAACCTGAGATTTAAAACCAACAACAATTTCTTCGTGTAGCCTCAGTAAGATTGCTACATTATCACTATTTGTCCAACTACAGCACGAGGATGACCCATCTTCTGCACAGGAAAATGAGAGAGTAAGGATTACATTTGGTTAACCAATTCGAGGATGACCCATCATTTGCGCAAGCAAATGAGAGGTTAGAGTTACATTTGCTAACCAATTGGAAAGTAAACACCAAAACAATCTAATGATAGATTCTAAGGAGAGGTAAAACAAGGAACGACGAGATCAATGCAACAAGAAATCTTGAATCCAGATCCAGTGATCGAGTGGCAAACATAAGAACGCAGTAACTCTAGGATTAGTCTCTGATGGTTATTGTGTGTGTGTGTGAGAGAGAGAGAGAGGGAGAGAGAGTTCGGATGATACCAGGTGAGGACTGAGGAGGAGCCGAGGTGAGAGATGATCACCTCTCTCAAGTCTTGTCTGGAGTTACCCTAACCCTAAATGTAATTAACATATACTATAGGGGTAAATTTGTAATTAAAAAATTCGGTTCGGTTCGGTTTACGAATTGGTTCAGGTAACGGTTCAGGTATCAGCTCATCCCAGAACCGAACTGAACCCGTTCAGTTATCTCAAATCCTAAACCATACCTGTACTCGTGGGGAATATTTCGGTTATGGTTCGGAGAAAAAAATTGGTTACACTTCGGGTACCCATCGGTTCGGTCGCGATTGCCATCCCTAAGCACACACCCAGATAATGGATTTATACCATGATTGTACTCTGAAGGGTACTGATGTTGCTTTAGTAGATTTTCTTGGTGTGGAGCAATTTGATGGGATTCCGAATATTCGTCTAGTGAATCTTGTTAACGAGTTGAAGCATGCAGAGAAGAGATCACCGCAAGTATACTTTTCTATAAGTAATTATTGGAATAGAAACAAGAAGTTGAAGCATTCCGCTTTTTTTGGGTATTATCTTACTCGTGTTCGACTTGCTAAATATTGGAATGTGACACTACAATATTTTGGAGGTGAGAAGTCGCATGGAGTTCATTGTTCAAATTCATGTTCGAGAAGATTAATTTGAAGTATAAAGTTGATGCGGACAAGATTAGACATATCAAGTTTCTTCAAACACTAGAAACTTGAGGGCGAGTTTTTTTTAAGAGAGAGGGAATGATGTAGGACAATATTGGGAAGTTCTTTATTTTTATTTATTGCTTTAGAATAAGATTTTGATTAGGAATATTTTCATTTAGGTGAGAATTATTAACTTTCCATATTCTATTTTGGTTTTGATTTCTAATTTTATTAGGATTCTTGGTCTACAAGAATTTGGATTTTATTTAGAGAATTTTTTCCCCCTTTGTTTTGGCATAATTTTATAATATTTTAGGCAACAAATTTGATTAGGCTTTTTATTTTTATTTCTTTAATTAATTTGAGTCCTAGTCGAATTTGGGTTTACTTAGTAAAAATAAGGGTGTAAGATTGAATGAATCTTGCCTTAGGTGTAAACCTAAGGCAAGATTCATTCAATCTTCTATCAATAATATTTCTAGGGTTCTCGCCGATCAAAAAATAATAATTTTTGGGGTTCTCTCTATTTTCCTTGTGTGCAAACTGTTTACCACTTCTTTTGTGGATTCAAGAGCTCATCTGTTAGAAGGATTGTGGACGGCCCACCGAGATTCGGCGCAATTCGCGATTGAAAAGATTGTGATTGTTTGAGTCGCCACCCGGATTTTAGGTCCGAACCCGAGAAACCGATAAAAAGATGACTTGTTTACCCATTTGAAAAAGGATTTCACTGATCTTGATAAAACCAAAGATTTCTCGGATTCGGGGGTTTGGTTACGAGAGGGGAAGGGTTTTACGGCACCCCTCTCGCCCGGTCCGTGAACCAGTCTCTACTCGATGTTTCGTGGGATTTTAAAGAATATTTAAAATTCAATTTATTCACAATATAGGGAGGTTGGGGATGGGAACCACGTAAATGATAAAAACATGAAAGATATACCTAAGGTGGATGCTTGTGCTTGATGGTTTACATGGATGATGATGATGATGATAAATGAAATTATTACAAATATTTGCAAAGAAATGAGCAATTACAGAGATAATACAACAAACCCAGAAAATACAAACATTGTGGCCCAACAAACTGTTTTGCAAACTGGATTCCGAAATAGGGGTTGAGCGCTCGAAGACAGAGGCTTGAGCGCTCAAACCCCTCAAACCAGATTGAGCGCTCAAGGCCCATGGCTTGAGCGCTCAATCCAGTTCCAGGCTTCTGTGATTTTACTCTCTTTTCCACAGCTTCTCTTCTCATTCTTTACAAGATCAACACTGATCAAACGTTTTTCAAAGGAAATCAAATAAAATAGACGGATTGATCCTTAAAAGAATAGGAAGAGAGAAGAATCCCCATAGATTAATCAAGAAAATACTTTCGAAAAGAGGAATAAAAGAAAAATCCAGATTCCAAACACTACAATAACAACACACACACACTACCAGAAACCAAACCAGGCCATGATCCATCATCGAAACAATGAAGTAAACAACAAAATGCCCAAGAACAGCTTGAGCGCTCAAGTTATGGACCTTGAGCGCTCAAGCCATAAACTGGCTTAGCAATTTCTGACTTAAAGAAAGGATGGTCGATGATTCTCAGGATCTTAAACCTTTTGAACAAGAGTAAAGAAGGAAGATCCAGTCACTGTTTTGCATTTAAAATGGAATTTTACAAAGGTATTGATCTTTGATCATCATAACTTAGTTAACAAATGTTCATGCATGTGTTTCGGAAATAAATACAAGCTGTTTTGAGAATCGCATGAACACAGATAGCTATTAAACAATGATCAAAGCCCAGAAATAGTGCAAAAGTTTGCAAAACAGAAACTATTCAGAACTGGGCTTGAGCGCTCAAGACCGGAGGCTTGAGCGCTCAACCCCTGTTACAACTGCAGATTTGAAAACTCTTTCTAAACCATTTTTAGACCTTTGTGAGTTCAATACAAGTACAAAGAACTTGATTGAACTCACTGGTCCTCCTCAGATGAACCAAAACAGTGAGTTCATCACATGTTTACTACCTTTGCGGAAATGCTTATGGTTTGAAGCTTGATTCTGGACTTGGCGATGGAAGATTGTGGATGATTTGGGTTATATTGTAGCCGAATTGGACAATGTATATGGTTGGTCGATGATCAAGAATAGAATTTATGGATTTGGATGAGCGGTTTTGCTAGTGGTTTTGATGGCAAAGGGTGGTTTTGTAGAGAGAGAGAGAGATGATCGATTTTTCTGGAGGTTTTGAGAGATGGAGTGTGGGAGTTGTTAACCTGCAAAACCGGGGGTGGAGGGTGGATTTTATAGAGTGAGTGGGGGGGAAAGAGAGGAGAGAGAAGGAGTGGGTTTTGGTATTTTGGGAGTATTTTTGATGTATTTCTGGAGTTAGTGGGATGTATGTACGTATAGAGATTGTAGCAGATCATCCCCAGACGCTCCCATGCAGAAAATCTCATGATTAGATATTCTGCAGGTTGCTGACTGGATCAGAGTTGAGCGCTCAAAGCCGTTGGCTTGAGCGCTCAAGGTGCTTTCTCCTGGTTGAGCGCTCAAGGCTAAGGGATTGAGCGCTCAGGGTGTTTGATGGCAGATTGTTGGCTTGGCTTGGTTCAACAGTGTTTGGTTTGGTTTGGGTTATTTTGGTTGCTGCTTGGTTAATTTGGTCAAGTTTCAAGTTAAACTCACAAGTTCCCGGTAATCATGATTGGTCCGCTTCATCATTGGAAACGCTCGAGTGCATTTTGAATTCAAAATTGGGGTGTCTACAGTTGCCCCTCTTGGATGAAACTCAATGCCATTGCTTTGGTATGAGTGACATCCAAGATAAAGACATCCCAACTCGTCCTCCGTGATACATCTCAAGCTGCAAAGAAAACATTTAAAAGATCAATCGGTCGTGCCACTCAGGCTGCCTACGTACCCCATTGTAGGGATCAGACCGGCGTAGTTCCTGGGGGTATATGCATACAAATGCGATGGTTTCTCCCGTCCCTCAGGACGATTGATCAAAAAGTTTGGTCCCTCAGGACAAATGATTACAAAGTTTGGTCCCTCAGGACAAATGAAAAAGAAGAATGCGAATCGCCGAGCCTTCCCGGGTCGTGAAACGCCAAATAAATGAATTTATGATTTTTCGTGAATCGTCAGGCCTTCCTGAGTCGAAACACTAAAAGCAAATGATTGTGATTGTGATTGTGATTGTGATTGTGATTGTGATTGTGATTGTGATTGTGATTGTGATTGTGGCTACCCTCTGAACAACAGGGTGGCAAAATTTAATGGGGCTATCCCTTGAGCAACAAGATAACCAAAGATAAATGATTGTCTACTGAGCAACGAGACAATCGAGGAAATGTGATTGCTTACTGAGCAAAGAGGCAATCAATATGCTATTGAACCAAACACATAAATGTGATGGTCTTAGCGGCACAATGGTTCATCAACAACAAATTCTCAGAACAACTGATTAAATGCACTAACTGGTTAAACAAATATACACTCAAACAACTTGACATGATTGATGTACACAATAAATGATTGATTGATTGAATGCACCAGCTAGGCGGCTTTTCAATGATTATCCCAAATGACTTGACCATGCTGGTTTTGAAATTAATTTTGAAAAAGGTGACCATTTCTGGTCTTGAAATTGATTGAAAAAGTTGTCCCTCAGGATGATTGGTTGAAAACTGTCCCTCAGGACGATTGATTGATTTAAAACTTGTCCCTCAGGATGATTGGTTGAAAACTGTCCCTCAGGACGATTGATTGATCTAAAACTTGTCCCTCAGGATGATTGGTTGAAAACTGTCCCTCAGGACGATTGATTGATTTAAAACTTGTCCCTCAGGATGATTGGTTGAAAACTGTCCCTCAGGACGATTGATTGATCTAAAACTTGTCCCTCAGGATGGTTGGTTGAAAACTGTCCCTCAGGACGATTGATTGATTTAAAACTTGTCCCTCAGGATCATTGACTTAAAAGTTGTCCCTTAGGACCATTGATTTAAAAGTTGTCCCTTAGGACCATTGATTTAAAAGTTGTCCCTTTAGGACCATTGATTGAAAAGTTGTCCCTTTAGGACCATTGATTTAAAAGTTGTCCCTTAGGACCATTGATTTAAAAGTTGTCCCTTTAGGACCATTGATTTAAAAGTTGTCCCTTAGGACCATTGATTTAAAAGTTGTCCCTTTAGGACCATTGATTGAAAACTGTCCCGCAGGACGATTGCATGCGACTCGTGCATCGACACTTGATGACAACAACGACAACATTCCTTCTTTAAAAAGTAGGAGGCTCAATGGGTGGCTCTTTTGCTTTACTGTCTTTCCCTTGAGGGTTTGGGTTAGAGCTTGGCAAAACTTGGGTTTTGGATTGGTTTGAGGCTTTTAGGCTTCTATGCCCCAGTCCTGGATTTGGGTGTATGCTTCCCCCAGAAATGGCATTAGGCTGACATGCCCCATAGATGATGATCCTCAATTCTGGTTTTCTTTCTCGGCTCTGCTGATGGTTTTGACAACCAATTGACCATGTACCCAAACACGGGTTCTTTGATGCATTGAAATCGTTTCCACGAGTCAAGGATAGACAAGATTAAGACTACATGATTGACTGTTTGACAAAGAGGTGGATTTTTACAAGGCCGAGGAATTTGATCGGCCTTTTGGACAAAAGGATGGACATTGATGAGACCGACAAGGCCAAGGAATTTGATCGGCCTTTTTGACAAGGGGGTGGACATTGATGAGACCGACAAGGCCAAGGAATTTGATTGGCCTTTTTGACAAAAGGATGGACATTGATAAGGCAGACAAGGCCAAGGAATTTGATCGACCTTTTTGACAAGGGGGTGGATTGTGACAGACAAGGCTTGGGGAATTTGATTGACCAGGTTGACATGACGGATATGAGCAACTATGTGAATGGCTTGATTGGGGTGCCCCGAGTGAGCAAAGGTTGATATGGAAGAACATGTCAACTCGAAGGGTATGGAAGACTATGCTGACCCAAAGTTTCTGAAAGATGGCAACCATGCTTCACCATTGATGCCGAAATTGTCATGATAAAATTAGATTTTGATTTTGTGATTGTTTTACTCTGTCAAGTGATGTTCATTCAAATCTACAACAAAACACAAGATTTCTTGTCGTGAACCCATGCCCCAGATTGCTGATGATGCCTCATTGATTTTCCTTCAAAATGCCCAAGTTTAGAGGGCTGCTGATGAAGACTCGTTGATATGCCCCAGTTTGAATTTTTGCTTTGCATGACACCAGTGTTTGCACAATGCTTTGACTTTTTCAAGGGAGATTAGACTGTTCCCTTTTGACTTGAATTCTCACTATCAAGTTGCACTTTCCAATCTGAAAGGACTTTTATCTAGGTTATGATGGGGCCAAGGTTATGGGCTTAACAAAGGAAGGATTATAGGCTCAAAACATCTCATTTTTCCTTGGGGTTATTTGAGCTAGCAGCTATCTTGGACTTTTTGTGCCATTTTTGCTTCTGATGGGTGCTTTCATGTGCTTTTTCTTGCTTTAAATGAGCTTCCTTTCATTCATTTCAAATTTCTTCAGTGTTCTTCATCTTGTTGCACCCATGTATTTGACAAGCCTATGAGTTTGGCACTTTCATTGTTATGATACTTTGAATCTTCACACGCTTGTATCTTTGGCCCTTTTATTCTGCTGGCTGTCATGTGTTTGACACTTTCATATTTCTTGTTTCACCCCAAGTGTGGGGGATAGCTGCCTAGCTGGGTTCTTTTTCAAGGAAATTGATTCAGGCTCAAAAGGGCTTTGCAATGGATATTTATGTGGGGAATCAAACAAAGAATGCCTTTCTTCATTTTGAATTGTGCAACTTGATGTGGAGAACTCATGCTTGCTCTAACTTTTGCCTAGATCTCATTTTGAAGTTTGATCTAGCGAGCTTTTTGCCTTAACTTTTGCCTAGACCGCCCTTACGGGTTTTCGACCTAGCAGGCTTTTTCTGTGTCAAAGCATTGCTTCTTGATGGCGCTGGGGAATGGTCCATTGAAAATCCTCCTTGTACGGGGCGAGGGTTCAATCCAAATCCATCTCGTGTTTTGAAGTGATTATCATGTTTCTCAAATGATGGTGGAAAACAATTCCAAGTTGAGGTATTATTACAAAAATCCAAGTTTATGATTGACAATTTTAACACAACGGGGGACAACATTGATTTTTGATAGTTACGACCGAACCGCGAAGGGTTGCCTACGTATCCCTTTGCAAGGAATCAGGTCGCGCGTAGTTCAGGACTACAAAGTTGACTCTATTTTTGGTGTTTTTCTTTTTTGACAATAACAACAAGACATTACAGACTCGAACATGAAAACACATAGACGAGGAAAGCAAAACATAAACAGACTCGAAACGCAAACTGACTCAATTTGAAGTGAAAACTTGACTCGACACTTGAAGACTTCCAAGACTCGTGGAAGATTGAATTATTGCATGGCCATCGATGGTTCATTGATTTGGCGAGGTGTTTGGTTTTGCCAGTGGTGCAGAGATGGATCCGTTGTCAATGAGATCTTGAATCTTGTGGCGGAGGCGTTGGCATCTCTTGGTAGGGTGACCGGGTGTTTGGTGATAGATGCAGAAGGTATTTGGGTTGTAGGAAGGTGGGGGATTTTGTGGGGGTGGAGTTGGTTGAAGTGGTTTGAGGAAACCTGCCATGAGAAGCTCTTCATAAACCAAGGGCAAAGGAGCAGAGAGTTGGGAAAATTTTCTTCGACGGCTTTGAGGGCAGTTGATTTGGGTTGTGACTTTGTTGATTGGTTCAGTTTGGTTTGGATCATTGTTGGTGAAGCTTAAAGGGGCGTTTGTGAGGGTGATTTCATTGATATTGAGGTTTCGTTTATGCTGAGGCGTGGGGTTTGACATGGTGTTGGATCCTAGTGGGAGAAGAGAGATGGTTTTATTGTCAATGAGATCTTGAATCTCGTGACGAAGGCGTTGACAATCATCGGTAGCATGACCGGGCACTTGATGGAAGGCACAGAAGGTGTTTGGATTGTGGTAAGCTGGGAGCTTTTGAGGTAAAGGAGCTGGAGAGAGTGGTTTAAGAAGATCGGTCATGAGAAGCTCCTCATAGACCGAGGACAAGGGTGTGGGGAATTGGGAGAATTTTCTTGGTTGGTCTTTAGGCCGGTTGATTTGGATTGTGGTCGTGGTTGGTTTGGCTTTGCTGATGGTGCTGGTTGTGAAGTTGGGGTTGATATTTGTGGAGCTGGGGGTGGCTTTTGCATTGTTGTTGGTAAATGGTGTTTTGGCCTTCTCGGAGTAGACCTTTTCGCCTTCGGGAGTGAGGTGGTCCTTTTCGACGTCCCAGTGGTGCATCTCCACATCTCTCGTGCCAATGGAATTTCCAAAGCATATGGGTTTGAATCCTTCCATGATAGACTCCTCTAGTTCAGAGATCTTGGCCAAAGCTGCGGCCATTTCTGGGCTTTTTCCGTGTCGTTGAAGATTCTCTTGGCTCTCTGGGAAACGGTCACGGATGTCTTGCATCATGACCATGAGCTGGGTGATTTGATTGCTCAGGTTGTTCACAGCCATCTTGAGCCCCTCGATTTCAGCCGGAACATCCATGTCTTGAGGTTTGGGTTGAGTCAACTTCTGCTCGGGAAGTTGTAAGGCTTCTTTCTTAGATCAATGGCTCGGGACTGACAGTAAAGCAAAAAGGTCAAATTCAGATTGTGCCCCTGGTTTTATTGAAGGAAATGTCGTGCATGTGTCATTGTCGTGTCGTCCTAAGATCTGGATTACCGGTCTCAGTCTCACTTAAGGCATTGCACGGATGTGCGAAACAACAACCACGGGTAAGTCATGACAGGCAGGTTAAATCCCAATCGTCGTGGAATCAGAGCCAATCTCCTTATAGACTATCCGAGACAGAGCAATAAGGTTGTTGAAATCCGGATACAGATGCACTTTAAGGCTAGCCCGAGACACGGGGAGCCGTTCGAGCACGACAAACACTGGAGGTATCTCAAACTCCGTAGATTTAAAGTCTCCTAGACTGAATTCGACAGTTTTGGAAGATTGCCCCAATCCTCAAGTTTTCTTTTAAGTGATAAGTCCTTGATATCGGATGATCGGATTTGGGAAATTCTGATTCACACTAATTCCGACAATGATCTAAGATCAGATGCCTAAGGGCGATTGATCCTTCTCGGGCCAAGGTCCCTTAAACCTGTTTAGATCAGTGTTTAGGAATTTGATGATCCAAATTTTTCCATGTCCGGTCATCCTAAAGGCTAACTCATAACGCACATATGGGATGCACGACTCATCATCGGGCCAAGGCAATCTCCTACTAACCGCGGAGACTAAAACAAAACGGGATATTTACACGAAATATCTATACAAACAATGCTCGCGACGACTGCATTCGACAGCTTTGGAAGATTGCCCCAATCCTCAAGTTTTCTTTTAAGGCAATAAGTCCTTAAAATTGGATAATCGGATTTGGGAAACTCTGATTCACACTAATTCCGACAATGATCTAAGATCAGATGCCTAAGGGCGATTGATCCTTCTCGGGCCAAGGTCCCTTAAACCTGTTTAGATCAGTGTTTAGGAATTTGATGATCCAAATTTTCCCACGTCTGGTCATCCTAAAGGCCAACTCGCAAGAACAACGCGCATACGGAATGCACGACTCATCATCGGGCCAAGGCAATCTCCTACTAACCGCGGAGACTCTAAAAACTAAACTGAAAAACAAAACGGACGAACGCTCGCGACAACTATGTACAATGCAAATGTATGAATGCAGCATGACATGGCGGGGAAAACGGTAACAGATAGCACGTTAACATGGTGGAGCACGTAAACTTAACACATGGGTAAGCTGCTAAACGTGGGGTTCTATGGCTAATTATATGCGAAAGGCTGGTTTTGGTCACTGAGGGTACCCCGGACTCAAAATCAAAACCGTCTCCTACCGTTAAAAACGATAGTGACGATGTGATTTATCACGGTCGAGGGCTGCTGGGCATTTCGGAATTCCCTGTCACCGGCAAGCCGGGCAGGATTGCCAAAACACGCCAGCGAGGCTAAGAACGATGCAAATGCAATGCAAAAATTAAATTTCAAACATTTGAAAAATCCCACAAAACATCTTTCGAATTAAACCCACTTTGGTTAACACATATTTCAATAAAATTACACAAGTGTAATAAAAATTGCACAAGTGTAATTAAATAAAATATATATTAACCAATATTCCCCAGCGGAGTCGCCAGCTTGTGGACGGCCCACCGAGATTCGGCGCAATTCGCGATTGAAAAGATTGTGATTGTTTGAGTCGCCACCCGGATTTTAGGTCCGAACCCGAGAAACCGATAAAAAGATGACTCGTTTACCCATTTGAAAAAGGATTTCACTGATCTTGATAAAACCAAAGATTTCTCGGATTCGGGGGTTTGGTTACGAGAGGGGAAGGGTTTTACGGCACCCCTCTCGCCCGGTCCGTGAACCAGTCTCTACTCGATGTTTCGTGGGATTTTAAAGAATATTTAAAATTCAATTTATTCACAATATAGGGAGGTTGGGGATGGGAACCACGTAAATGATAAAAACATGAAAGATATACCTAAGGTGGATGCTTGTGCTTGATGGTTTACATGGATGATGATGATGATGATAAATGAAATTATTACAAATATTTGCAAAGAAATGAGCAATTACAGAGATAATACAACAAACCCAGAAAATACAAACATTGTGGCCCAACAAACTGTTTTGCAAACTGGATTCCGAAATAGGGGTTGAGCGCTCGAAGACAGAGGCTTGAGCGCTCAAACCCCTCAAACCAGATTGAGCGCTCAAGGCCCATGGCTTGAGCGCTCAATCCAGTTCCAGGCTTCTGTGATTTTACTCTCTTTTCCACAGCTTCTCTTCTCATTCTTTACAAGATCAACACTGATCAAACGTTTTTCAAAGGAAATCAAATAAAATAGACGGATTGATCCTTAAAAGAATAGGAAGAGAGAAGAATCCCCATAGATTAATCAAGAAAATACTTTCGAAAAGAGGAATAAAAGAAAAATCCAGATTCCAAACACTACAATAACAACACACACACACTACCAGTAAACCAGGCCATGATCCATCATCGAAACAATGAAGTAAACAACAAAATGCCCAAGAACAGCTTGAGCGCTCAAGTTATGGACCTTGAGCGCTCAAGCCATAAACTGGCTTAGCAATTTCTGACTTAAAGAAAGGATGGTCGATGATTCTCAGGATCTTAAACCTTTTGAACAAGAGTAAAGAAGGAAGATCCAGTCACTGTTTTGCATTTAAAATGGAATTTTACAAAGGTATTGATCTTTGATCATCATAACTTAGTTAACAAATGTTCATGCATGTGTTTCGGAAATAAATACAAGTCAAGTTTTTGAGAATCGCATGAACACAGATAGCTATTAAACAATGATCAAAGCCCGAAATAGTGCAAAAGTTTGCAAAACAAAACTATTCAGAACTGGGCTTGAGCGCTCAAGACCGGAGGCTTGAGCGCTCAACCCTGTTACAACTGCAGATTTGAAAACTCTTTCTAAACCATTTTTAGACCTTTGTGAGTTCAATACAAGTACAAAGAACTTGATTGAACTCACTGGTCCTCCTCGATGAACCAAAACAAAGTGAGTTCATCACATGTTTACTACCTTTGCGGAAATGCTTATGGTTTGAAGCTTGATTCTGGACTTGGCGATGGAAGATTGTGGATGATTTGGGTTATATTGTAGCCGAATTGGACAATGTATATGGTTGGTCGATGATCAAGAATAGAATTTATGGATTTGGATGAGCGGTTTTGCTAGTGGTTTTGATGGCAAAGGGTGGTTTTGTAGAGAGAGAGAGATGATCGATTTTTCTGGAGGTTTTGAGAGATGGAGTGTGGGAGTTGTTAACCTGCAAAACCGGGGGTGGAGGGTGGATTTTATAGAGTGAGTGGGGGGGAAAGAGAGGAGAGAGAAGGAGTGAGTTTTGGTATTTTGGGAGTATTTTTGGTGTATTTCTGGAGTTAGTGGGATGTATGTACGTATAGAGATCGTAGCAGATCATCCCCAGACGCTCCCATGCAGAAAATCTCATGATTAGATATTCTGCAGGTTGCTGACTGGATCAGAGTTGAGCGCTCAAAGCCGTTGGCTTGAGCGCTCAAGGTGCTTTCTCCTGGTTGAGCGCTCAAGGCTAAGGGATTGAGCGCTCAGGGTGCTTGATGGCAGATTGTTGGCTTGGCTTGGTTCAACAGTGTTTGGTTTGGTTTGGGTTATTTTGGTTGCTGCTTGGTTAATTTGGTCAAGTTTCAAGTTAAACTCACAAGTTCCCGGTAATCATGATTGGTCCGCTTCATCATTGGAAACGCTCGAGTGCATTTTGAATTCAAAATTGGGGTGTCTACAAGGATATCTAACAATTTCTCGTCTACTAGAACGATATCTAGTCACCCATTCGTCTACTAGAATGATATGTAGTCTATTTCCACTACAACGCTGCGTCATATTCTTTATTACTCCCATCGTCCCATTATAAGTGGTCACTTTCACTTTTTGGCTTTATTTTTAAATTGTTTATGACTTTCAATCCATAACGTATTATATTCTTCTGAAAAGATTGTATTTTAGAATCTATTGATTTCTATCAAACAAAATCCATATTGCATATTTTCTGTATTATAGATTGAAAATTATAGACAGCTTTTGAACTGAGCTGGAATAGTGACATGGCCACTTAAAATGGGACAAAAGGAGTATTTATATAGGATAACTTTTGAAAATGAGCATACTTTTTTGTTGGCTAATTTACCTTTTTAGTCCCCAATGAATTTGTATTTTGTAGACTATTGCATGTTCTACACGGTGAAGTTGTTTCTGATTTCTAATGATTCGACGTCTCTTTTCTGCGAGCATCGATATCATCGATTTGTTTTGATAAATAGGGGTGAGGAAAAATTTGGTATCAACAAGTAGATAAAAAAAAGCTATTAAATTTCAATCTCTCTCTCTGTCTCCCCTTCCTCATGAGATGAATGGTTTGGAATTTGGATGAGTATTCTAATTTGATACTAAATTCTAACATGTTTTCTAATTTTATATTAACCGCATGTAGAAACTGATACGTAGAGATTTTAAAGATATAAACATGAATGAGTACTCCTACAAGGAAGGCAACAATCTTCATTTTATATGGAAATATCTACATATGGGATTGAGCAAGATTTTATCAACATATTCCGATATTGAGGGTTAAGTCACTCTAAGCATTTTCTTTTAGTTTCTCTCCAATTATTGCTTGTCACTTGTCGCAACCACAATCCTCCTCACGGAAAGTTAATACACGGGTCCCAGCCTAAACAAAATAACAAAGAACTAATTAAATTTTCTCAACCAATTAAGAGAATGTTTACGCAACTATAACCTATTATGCTCAAAATAGTTTAATGAGAGCAATCTTCAAAGTCCATCTGACAAGTTGACGAAATAGAAATACAAAAGGAAAAAAAATGGAAGCGAAATCTTGTAGCACCAGTTCGAATCCCGCTCCTAATGATACAACCATACAGGGGTTCCACTCTATTAAGAGAATCTTGAAAAAAATCACGTCACTTTAAACAATTCTGAAAAGAAAAAATAATAACAAAATATATAATGTATAGTTTTCATATCATAAATCTTGCCTGTAGCGTGTCTCCCTGCATATTCTTGTACGGGTCATAGCCTAAAAAAACTAATTAACCTACCATGAATATAAAAAGGTTGAAGCGACTATAATTTGTTACACTCATAATAACTTAATGAAACCAATCTTCTACACACATCCCACAATGGCACGTAAACCTACCATGAAAATAAATATTCGAACATGTTACTTTACCATGAAAAATACAAATGATTGAAGTTGAAAAGAAATAAAACTCTCTCTCTCTCTCTCTCTCTCTCTCTCTCTCTCTCTCTCTCTCTCTCTCTCTCTCTCTCTCTCTCTCTCTCTCCCCCGTGAATGGTTTGGAATTTGGATGAGTAGTCTAATTTGATACTAGCAATAATCTGTGCTATGCACGGAGTGAAATGAAGTATATTCTGTTAAAAGCAAAATAATATATACACTGTTTTTTTTCTTTTTGATCGATAAAGGTGCAAAATATATTAGAACTCGATAAGGGTACATCGAGGGGGATCAACAAAATGTTGAAAGCCCAAAAGCAGAGAAAAACAGAAGAAAGAGAAAAGGAAAAAGCAAAAAGCAATTGCAATGGGGAAGAAAGAAACTAAATTCTGACGCGTCTGATGGCATCGAGATTGCCAATAATATATACACTGTTAAAAAAATAGATAGTACTACTTTAGAGTGGTAAATATGATTGTAAAAATAGGATAGTCTTCGTAGTCTCAGAATACTGTTGTACAAACCAATGATTAATTCTAAGTGAATAACACAAATCATATAATAAGTTACACAAAAAATAATTAAACCATCCATGATTTTGAATTTTAAATTTTGATTGGCCCGAAGGAATTTAGTGAAGTAAATTCTTCCCCTCAGTACCTCAAATTCTTGCTGAATATTAATCAAATTTATGTGATCATCTTTTAAATTTAATTGTGTAAGGCAATAAAATATGCATCAATGGGGCAATATGTTTTTAGGGTGATAAAGGATAAAGGAGGAGGAATAAGCAAGAAAGACGAAGGAAAATGAATAATGCCAATATTTTATATCAAAACAAACCAAACCAAACCAAACCGAGCCTTGTTCCAATCAATTGGGGCTCGACTACATGAATCTATTTTTTCCCCCATTAAGCTCTGTTACTGGTTGGGTCCGATTGAGACCGTGGTGTTGCATGGGTGGTTTGGCACTTCCTCCGGCGAATAAGTCTTCCGGATCAGAGGCAGCTTTTCCGGCGACATTGATGGATACCGGAGTTTTTTATTTTGTTAGATTTTGTTTTTGTTCTCTCCCTTAGGGAGTGTTTTCTCTCCTCCGTGTGTGGGAGGTTTTTTGTCCCAGATTTCGTCTGCGCCTTCTCATGGCTTGAACTGTGTATCCTTTTGGATCGTCTGCTTCCACGTCTTTGGCGGGCTCTATTTACCAACCTCGTTGTTGGTCTGCTTTTGCAGTATGTGCCTTTGAGCCTGCTTGTGCCTTTGAGGCAATATGTGCGGTGCTCGGGTCTTGTTCGTTTGTAGCTTTGGTTCAATCCATTTTATTGTATCAAAATCTGTAATGTCTTCTGGCTTTACCTTCGGACTGGTTTAATACCATTTGTGCTGAGTTCAAAAAAAAAAAAAAAAAAGCTCTGTCAAGAGCTACTTGTTCTTGTAGTAGATTCATATGTTTGTGGACTATAACATCCAATGTCAATTTGGGTCTGCCCATCCCCGTTGTGTTACTACCTAAAACTATCATATATCAACTTTCTTAATTGATGCATCAGCATGTCTACGGTAAATATCACTAAACTACCTTATTCTATTATCTCTCAAATTCTCTTCTATAGGTATTAGTAAATTTTTGGGTGTTTTTCGTAGTATTTTTTGGTGGGATTAGTAAATTTGGGAGTGTCAATGGTAATTTCTGAGTGACATTAGTAATTTTTTGAGAAGCGTTAGTGATTATTATGGTATATACATATACCTATTAGGTAAAAAATTTGACACATTGAACTCACCTAGAATTATTGTAAATGTGTGAGGACATTTGTGACGTCAAATCTCCCAAGTGGGTAGGGTTTGAGTGCATTTAGTGTGGGAGGGTTTAAGTGAGTTCATGGATTTGGTTAACATTGTCACGCCTACCTCAATGGTGTCTGACGCATGTTATTTTGGCGGATTATAAATCATGAATTATAGGTTGCAGATGCTGAAATATTACTGACAAAAAACTCTTAATAATAATTTGTGAAGGTGCGTCACTACTACAAAAAGGCATAAAGATCACAGTCTTTAGGTGTGATCTTTCACTTTTAATCTCGGTCGAAAAACCGTGATCTAACCTAGTGTGATTAAAAGTCCCCATCTTTCAATCACGGTTCTAAACCGTGATGAAAACTCATGAAAAACTGTGATTAAAACCATAAAAAAAAACTGTGATCTTTGACAATATAACATCTCAGTTTTGCCTAAAAACCGTGATTGTTTACAGAGAAAATATCTCAGTTTTTAGTAAAACCATGATTTAAAAAATGGAAAAAACCATGATGAAAAAAAAATTCTCACTAATATAACTGTCCAAAAATTGCCTTACCATGCAAATCTTGCTTTCATCCAGATTTGATCCTTTGACCTCTTGTACAAGACAACTAACACCTAACCATCCCACCAATTATGCATTTCATTATGTTGTTGAACTATTTAATATATATAGTAGTTTTTGTAGGTCTTTCACTTGCCCATATTAATTTCTTGAGCATTGACTATGATTTTCTAGGCTTTATGTACTCTTATAGTTTCCTAGCTTGTTTGAGAAAGTTTAATTTTTAGTTACAAAGATATTTTTTTTGTTAAACACATATTCTATGAGTTTCTGACAATAATTTTTTTGGTTTAAAAGGGATGTCCCATCTTCTAATTCAGCAAAATTTCTTGCGATCAAAACATCTAAATCCGTCTTCTCTTTCTCAGTATAATTATGATCCTCCAACTCAAAAAATTTCATCAAATTGAAACTTTTCTCCCCATAAAATTTTACTCCCAACCGTTCTCCCATATCCATCACATTCTGAGTTTTCTTTAACAAGACAGAAAAAGTAAGAAATATCTTAATTTTTGTAAAAACGTGATAAAAAATTAGAGTTATATTTTTTTTTTATCACGGTTAAGTACATAAACTGAGATGAAATACAGTTTTAATCTAGGTCATCTATAAAACGTTATTTTTTTATCACGTTTTTACAAAAACTGAGTTCTTTCTTATTTTTGAGGCGTGATCTTATTATCTTTTTGTAGTAGTGCGTGTTTGGTGGTAAAAGTGTAGAAAATAGATTATGGATATGTGTAGTGTTTGGGAGTGTGATTAGATTAATTATTGGATTGTAAGTAAATATAAAATCATACCCTTGTTATTGTGGCTCTTTATGTGAACAAGTGAAAGGACCTCTTCTAAAAAGTATTTGTTGGCATCTTTCCATTACATCAAAACTATTTTACTGTATTTATGGCTAATTTTTTTCAAAAAGTAATGCAACCAATGCGTAAGCTAATTTTTATTCGATTTTGAAGGTTTATTAAATTAGTTTTATTTTATTTTTGTTATCGACTTTTTAAGAGGCATTCTAAATTAGGTGCAGGATTCTTCTATAGTATTGTACGCGTTTCCTCTCAATTTTATCTTCTTCATTTTATTTCAAACCATTTTTTGATTGTTTTTCGCTTTCTTCAATGATATTGCCCGGTTTTTTTTCCCCAATTTATACTGATAAAATAATGGTTATTTTGTTTTTCAAAAAAAGGGTTTTATATGAAGATTTATGTTTGTATTTTACATATACATATATTAATTGAGAGAGTTTATAGTAATTTTGTCTCAATGTGGGAATAAAAATGCTATACTCAAAGAGTAAAATTTTTTTGAATTTGAATTTTTTTTAAAAATCCAATATAAGATAGGTGTAATACAATACGTTCATGTGCTATCTAAAAATTTCTATAAAAGACCAATAAAATCATGTCAGTTATTGCAACCACGTTACTCCTCTCTAAAAATTATTCTGCAAAAATATATAAGATTTGATAAGAGGTTTGAATAATAGTTTTCCGCATATCTCATATTTCCAGTCCAATACGCCCTTAACAGGATATCATAATTACACATACATGAACGGGACAACGACTTTTGTCAATAAACTTCCCAATTTCTTTTGACCGACATGATTTATTGTTAATTTGTGGTGGTGGGGACGACAACGTTCTGTAAATATCTTTGGTGTTTTGATAAGGAAGAACTTGATGTAGATTTTATCATTTGATATGAGCCATCGCCCATCGACCAGGTGGAAGGTCAAAGGTGATATAAAACTCACTATTTTTTTTTTTCCGAAGAGTTTAGAAATGTTATTTTATGTATTGCTTCTGTCATTGCACCAAATGTAGTAAAACCTCATTACAATATTACATGCAAGTCATCTAACATTGTCAAATGTCGACATTCTTTTGTAAGATTTATGGCATGTTTGGCAGCTCCGTCTTCGCATATTGTACGGAGATTTTGCATTTTTAATTTTTAGGAGCAAAGTTCAGGAAGCATGCTGTTGAAATATATTTTAAGAAATGAATGGTAAAATACAAAATTCAAAATTCAAATTGGGAGGACTTTTTTGGAATGTGATTCAACTTTCACTACTCATATACATGTATAATTTAAAAAGTTATATGAATTTGTTATAATCTTAAAAAGTTGAGTCCCAAACACTCCTTTAAAAAGCTCGGCCGTTGCCGAAGTCCATGGGTTTACTTATGTGATGTGAAAAGGACAGGAATTAATTATTGTCAAACTACAATATCAACCCATATTGATAAGATGAAAACAGCCACAATTTAGCTTTACATATAATCACAGCACCCTTTCTCTTTCTCCTAATTTATAAAACTGCATACGTACAGGCAGACCCAAATTTATATAAACACATGGTATTAAAAAATAAAGTAGTTAATATGAAACGATGTTAACAGCAAGGTACAGATCGATCTTACTGAATGAAAAATGCTAGCGCTACAAGCCACACTCTATTTAAATGATACCTTTGGAAAACGTTTATTTTTGTAGCCGTTAAAAAATGCACTTCCGTAGCATGTTTTTAAATTTTTTTGCACCAAATTAAAGCACTCAATGAGCACTTTAATTTGGTTAAAAATAAAAATATATATAAAAAAATATATAAAGAAATACATGTTTTTTAGGAATTTGAAATTGCACGTATTCCAATAGAGATCACTTAAAAAGGGTCAAGGGGAGTACTACGCAATTATATGAAAACAGTTATGAATTCCAGACCGATGTAATGAATTTTTATAAAAATGTAATGATGAGTTCAAATCGATTCAAAATTTCAAATGGTGCATATCATACACATCTGACACATCTGTAGGCAAGGGTATACACTACAAGAGTGTAGTGCGTGATTCAATTCCTCCATTTCTAAAATCATAGATATTTGGATCATTGAAAATACTTTGGAAGGCTCAAATTATGCACTGCACTTTTGTAAGGCACCCCTGCACTACAAAATCCCCGGTTCGTATATTGTCGCCATTTCCTGAAACATAAGTTGACTAAACACTGTAGTAATATTCCTAAATCCAATGATGCAATATATAGTGAGGTGGACTGTGCATTTGTGCAATTGGAAATATAGTAGAACTACATACCCTGGTTTTATTTTTTTATGTTACATTGATGCATACTCGCCCACATTTGTGTTTTGTTTTCTTCGCCATTTGTTGGCCACATCTATGTGGATCACTGTGTTCTGTTTTGTAGGCCTAGTGCTCAGTCGTGACAAGTTAGTGTTTTTATGCTCTTTCCCGGTCATCGGCGTATTTTCCTTAAGTATCAGCGACAACACAGTGCATGTAATGGTGCTATCAATGCAATTTTCTCGTTTATTGATTGTGAAAAAAAAAAAAAAAAAAAAAAGGGTGTACAACCACAAGCTCGTGCTCCCTTGGTTCATTCCCAGGTATGGTTGGATCAATTTAGGAGTCTTAGTTAATTACTTGCGATTACGTTAATAATTAACTTGACATACGTAACATGATGCTCAAATTTTTTTCCTTTCCCCAATGTACCCTTTGTTGAGTTCTAATAAAATTTTGTTGCTGATAAAGAAGGTCATGAGCCTCAAATGTCAACTCAAACTAAATATAGCAAGAGAGAGACTATGAACATGCTTGTTTGAATGAGAGTCGGGAGATACAATAGATTTTGTATCAGTAGCGGTGAACCCGTGCTATGCACGAAAATATATTGTATCAGCCTATCAGGATAGAATAAATTTGGAAGATTATATTTTAAGAATGTATTCCTCGTTTATTTTTTTGTCTAAATTGTGTAAGGTTGTTTCTCTTATTGTGATTTTATGGACTTTTGGAGCTTTTTTTTTTTGGGTGAGGAGAGACTTTTTGGATTTTTGAGCAAAAAGTACAAGAAGTAGAAAAAAGTAGATAAGAGGAATGGGGGCCTAAGTCATTTTTTAACCATGTTGCTCTTGGTTTGCAATTTCAAGGGACGTAATTTTATGAAAATGTTGAGGATAATTTAGTCTTTGTCTAGGAAAAATGTGAATGCAAAATCTCCCTTTAGCTAATTATCAAATTGTGTCTCTATTGTCCAGTTTTCGAAATCAAATATTCAAAAATTCGTCCTGTAATCCTGTCCCAAGCACCCCTGTGTCAAGCAATATGACAGAATGTAAACAGCCTATATATACCTCTGCAAATAAACACAGCATCCTTTCTCTTCCTCTTTATTTTTAGATAGATACAAAATTCGTACGTATATGTGTAAATGTATATATTCATAGTATATGTATAAATATATATATGTTGTATCTACTATTTAGCCATATTTATAATCGGATAAGCATGATAGTGAAAGTCAACAGAAATGATAAAGTCAACAGAATCGAAAATACATATCCAAACCGAATAAGAAATTCTACAAGACAGATCCCTATTTTTTTTTTTTTTGAACAAGGCAAGTCAATTCATATCACAAAAAAAAAGGCCAAAGATTTCTATTTTAAAATATATTATCTAATAAAATTTAAATTCTAAAAATCAGGGCATAATATATTTCCTATTCACGTTCTATTTGTAAAGTGTGTTATGGTCATTCATTATCACAAGGTAATAGAATGAATGTTTTGACCGATTTAGTAGTAAGAAGATACCTAAAGGACACCCTATTTAACCCATTAGCAAAACGAAACGGATGAAATCAACAAAGCACCCGTACCTATTTATCCATTTCAACTATTGAGATAGGAAAACAAAAATAATTAGAAAAAAAACAAACAAAAACACATCCAAACCCAAATGGATATCTCTTATCCCCTCATTTAGGGAAGGTGAATCAACCGTTCAATTTTTTTTGGAAAGGAGAACAAATCACACCAACCAAATTCCACCGTCCGGGAAGCATAGCACGGTTCTAAAGCCGTCGAAGGTTTGTTTCAAAACCCCTTCCTCTGGAGTTTTTATTGCTCCACCCGCAAAGCCCGCCTCAAGACTCCCCACCACGCCAAATAGGAGAGAAGAGAGAGTGCGCCGGGGTTTAAAATTTCAAAGATCGACAATCATAAGAACTCAAAAAATGGATGGAACACACTAAAGGGGAGAAGATGTCTAGAGAGGAACAAGGAGGAAAGGGGAGCTATGAGGGGGAGGAGCTCAATTGGTTTAAATGGAAAACCAACAGAATCGAAGTTTATCCAAACCGAGAGAGAGTCTCAAAGTCTTAGAGAGAGAGAGAAGCTCAATCAAATTTCCTTGAAATTTCCTCCTTGTTCAAAATTAATATCATGATTTAATGTCCAAATGTTATGAATCGCGACAAAAAACAAAAGTTATGAATTCAAGAAGGTGGTATGATTTCAATAGAAAATGTAATGTATTTGAATAGTATAATGAGGTGCATATCAAGTCCTGAGTGAGGACAATGTTATCAGAAATTCTCCTACATTTAACAATTGAAAGGGTCTATAGGGCCAAGGAGACAATCCAACCAATAAGAGGTGCTTAACTAGACTGAATGATTGTATATTTGTACAGTCAAATACAATACACTTTTGTATTGTAGAAATGCCCTAAAACATAAGTGGAGTACTAAATATTTGTACTAAACATAATTGTGTGTGGGCCCACAAGTATGTGAGAGAGTTGTAAATAATTAGAGCCGAAATGGTTGTACATGTAACATGATTGATTTGGGATGCCAAATTGGTATCCCACGCGTATAGGATTAAAAATCAGAGGCTCATGGCTCGGAGTATTGTCATTTTGCTTATTTTATTGTCACTCTTTTATTCGAGTTCAAGTTGTACAAACTCGTGCTACATTCGCTCATCCATATGTAATATGGTTGGGATCAAGACTACCTCAATATATCTCTTTCCTTAACTCCCCCGAATCGGTAACATGAAAGATCAAATGTCAACTCAAATTTGATTATTACCTTCGAGCTCCTAATAATTGGGACTGCATCATTAATAAATAGTAATCCAAATAGTTCATATCTGTACTATCACACACACTCATACATGTATGTTGCTTGGTTCAAACAGATTGTTTTATGGATTTTTAATTTTAAGCTTACGAGAATGACCGGATAGGGTTCCATTTTCAACTGTGAGTTGCATGTTGTGATGCCATTGCGCAATGTACAATTTGAACATATGGTTATGACATTGCATAGTGAACCCCGGCCCTCATGTCGCTGTGATCCAAACATTTTCCGGACCATTTAATTGGTATGAGCGTAAGGGCAACTGTAAAAATTTGTTAAGGGTTGTGAGTCTTGTGACCCAAGAGCGTGTCAGGGGACAGTTTATTGGTGCGTGCGGGGTCCATTGACAGGGGCGGAGGCAAGGGGGTCACATGCTCCCCTGGGTTTTTTTATTACTGCACTTATATCCCAATTAAATTTCTATATTTAAGCATTAGTCCTTCTATTGTCAGTCTAATGGGCGGACGATGAGAATACTCTTTTAACGATAAAAATTTTCTTTGACGATAAGAGTGCAAACACTTTACCGATAAGAATGCACTCTTACCGGTAAAAACACTTTTATCGTCTGCTTATTGGACTAGCGGTAGAATTTTCCTTTAGGCATTTATCTCCTAAAAGATTAGTTAGTTATAAGAATAAAAAAATTTACTGAAATTACTATGACATCAACTCTCATAAACCTAAAAAATTTGGTAATAATATTAAAAAGTTACACTTTAATGTGTAGAATATAATAGCTTTCGTGCGTAGTGAAAAATGTTTAAGTTTGGTATATTATTGTGTTCTACATGTGAATTTTTTTTTCCACGATTATGATTGAAAGCCTCCCTACATCGATTTTTTTCCCTCCGCCCTTGTCCGTTGCGGAAAACCAAAGGATACAGACCCAAGGGTACAGATTTTGCATAGATCTATTCGGGGACCAACTTGTGGGTCCCACATGGGCAATTTGAACCGTTGATTCATCCCAGAATAATTTTCCAAAGGGCCAAAATAATTTTCCGAGGGGCCTCGCGAGAAATCACCTCAATCCGGAGGCATTTCTAGTAAGGGCTCCATTATATAAGTTGCGGTGCGGGATTTTTTGTTCAAGATTGAATTTCGACGATCCGAACCATTAGATGTGTTTAAAATGTGATTTTAAAATCTAACGCGAGGATTCATCAAAAAATATACCCGGAAGGGCTTTATCCGAACCGTTTTTGATAAAAAAATGTACATAAACACATTTTATCGAAAACGGCTTGGATCAAACCTTCCGGGTATTATTTTTTTTTACAAATCACCACATTGGACCTTAAAAACATGTTTTAAACACATCTAACAGTTCGGATCATCGAAATTCAATCCCGAACAAAAAATCATACGCACCGTAAAAAGTAAAGGAGCCCTTATTGGATATTGGTTGTGTGTATATATATATATTTTTTTTTTTTTTTATACCAGGAACAGATATTTTATATTATTTTTTTCTTTTTTGCTATCAGGAACAGAAATTATTTATTTCAATATTGATATTTTATATTTCTCACTACGACAATGACTGCTTATCCATTTGACAATAAATTTTATTTAATTTTGTGGTTGTGGGGGTTACGATTTGTCCCGAGGTTTAAATAATCCCTTTAGTCCACTCTAGGAGTTGGAATATATTTGAAAGATACTAGATTCTCTCCCTTCCTTTTTTTTTTTCTCAAAAGGAAAAAAATGTCGACATGTCCAGTGTATTTAGTTCGATAACCATGATTACATGTGCTGTGACAACCACGAAATAGAAAAAAACAAACCCAACATGCTATCAGACAAGGACAAGAAAATTTATGCGGTTCCATCTAAGAAAAAGCTTAAAAGTATTCCATGTGTGAAGACCGAGAAATAATTCACTATGAACAATGACGGATTACGAAGAAGTAGCTATATAGGCCACCTTTCAACGAAGCATGCACCAACTAATATTATGAACAAAATTCTGGTGCAACATGAAAGGAGCAAAACCCTTGTAGAACTCAAAGAGATACTACAAATCGTAATATCAAGCCCAAGGAAATCCAAACTCCACAATGATACCCAAAGTAAACTCGGTAGCCAAATGAGCCTCTCGATAGTGGAACCAAAAGGGGCAAATCCTAATGCTCCGTGAAATCCCTACGTATACGAAAACCTTACAATTAGTCGAACAAGAAAGAAAGTTGTCATAATCAAAACAATTTCCTACAAACATGTAAAATTTAGGAGAAAGAAATATGGAGAGAATAATACTTTCTTGTGTGTTGATTTACAAAGATACATGCCCAATATATACAGAAAAGGGAAGCTATACTAGGTAAAAAGCTAAACTAGGAAATACAGTAATAAATTTACAATATTCCTATACTACTGTGACATCCCGACTTTTACTATTTAAAATAATAATAATAATAATAAATTTGATACAAATAATTAATTCTTCCTTTTTCCATTTTCAAACTTCTTTCTAATAAAAAAATATATATACAAATTATTGTGTCCTACATTTATTTTCGGACTCCTTCAAAAATCGAATAACTTATATTTTGTTTTTACATAACGATTTTGCAATATGTAATAGTAATGGTTTAAGTGTAATGATTTCGGTAATATTGAATGTCACATAACGTGAATCGGATGTAGTGGTTGTAATTTTTAAAAATTATTTTTCGGAAAAAAAATATTTTTAATTAAAATAACATGAAACGGTTGAGTACCGACCGTAACGGTTGTAAACCAGTCTTTGAATTGGATATAGACCAATACGTAATGGAAATCGGCCGCTACACATCCAGTTTTCTCTCTCGTCAGTTAACTGGGCTGTAATGGTACGAAAAAACCGTACGCAACGGCCGGTTTTTACAGGCAAAGGCATACCATACCATACCATACCAAACCAAACAAAGTCTTAATTAACTCCCAATTAATTGGGATCGGTCACATAAATCTTGTTTTTTTATTGAGCTCTATCAAGGGCTATATATTGAATGAGATTTAAAGTGCTCTTATCCTTGCGGACTACATCATCTAATATCAATTTGGGTCTTCCTCTCCTCGTAGCGTTACTATCTAAATTTATTTTATCAACTCTTCTAACTACTGCATCTACAAATCTACGGTAGATATGTCCAAGCCACCTTATAAATTTATTTTCCCGCAACTTCTCCTCTGTAGGTGCTACACCCACCATCTCAAGAGCGGTTTCATTTCTAATCCTATCTTTCATAGTCTTACCACACATCAATCTCAACATTCTCATCTCAGTTACACCCATCTTACTTGTTTTTTCTTAATAGACCGGCATTCTATCCCATAAAGCATCGCTAGTCTTATAGCAGTTCTGTAGGATTTCCCTTTCAGTTTTGTGGGTATCCTCTTCTTTTCTCTATACTTCTTCACCAATCTCCGTAATATGTAGATTGCTTCCATGTTTGATCTCCCAGGCATAAATCCAAACTGTTCCTCCGACACCGAAGTCACAATCCTCAACTGATGCTCAATAACTCTTTCCGCCACAACTTCATCATATAGCTCATCAATTTAATGCGTCTATAGTTGTTGCAAAAGGAGGAGAAGAATGTTCATCCAGATGTTTCAATTCCATTAGGTGTTGCATCAAGGTGACAGAGAAGATGTTTTTTTTTTTTTTTGTCTTTTTCGCTCAGGAAAAAAATTATATTAATTCCTAAAAATAGAGACAAAGATTAAAGGGAACAAGGGCAAACAAAAAATACTCTAGACCCATGACAGACGCTGGCAAGATACAAATAAGGATAATTGAAACATCACAAGAGCCACAACACCAAGAGGAGACCGCACAAAACCAAAACTAGAGCTTGCCCTAACAAAAACACTCCCACACCAACAACAAATAAGAAACAAAAAAGTCACCCAAAACTAAAAGAACAACCAATTAGCACAATAGAGATGTGATGGACCGTGTCGCTAACCTGTAAATGATTTGTCTAATCACGTGGCTCAAAAGGTTAACCTCGAATTAAACAGTAAGAGCTTGAGTTGCCTTATATATCAAGGCCATTTCTCCTCACCCATCGATGTGGAAAAATTGGAATATCACAATCTCCTCACCTTGTGATGCAACGTCCCCATTGCATTGGCCCTACAACATTCCCACGATGGCCATGGTGTAGGACTTAGTTCTGTATAACACTTTGCTCCTACTTCGGGATTCAAGAGGGTGCTCATACAGATTCTAAAGGTGGCCCCACCATATAGACCGGGGTTGTGATTTGATACCAAATGTGATGATCAACGATAGCTGATGTGCTAACCTTTTATCTAACATGTGGTTCAAAACATTAACATTGAGTTATACAGTAGCATCTTGGACTGCCGTAAATATCAAGGCCATTTCTCCTCACCCACCAATGTGGGACAAATTGGGATGTCACAAGAGACGAGAGACAAGCACCAAAAATGCAGCAATAACAAAAAACAACACCAAAATTGAAAAACACAAACCCACAGCTCTAGCATCAAGCAAACAAGATCTAGCTAGACAAAGCAAACCCAAATAGAGAATCATCAAAACTTCAAATCCCGCCAAGCGCAACATCCAACATCAGAAAGCAACAAAAGATGGAACAATCCCAAAAAGCTCCCCCACAAAAAAGAACAAAAATTGAATCAGAACACTAATGAAAGGGAGGCACCTTCCTCCAGATCATCAAAACCACCATCCTCCAAATCATCAAAACCGCCAAGCTCTTTATCAGATTCCTTCATTCCAAAAAATTAAAGGAACCCATAACAATTAAGCCAGACAACACGAGAATATTTCAAAATTGGTTCAAGTTCCCATTGCTTAACTTCAACAAACCAATTCAAAAGCCAACAAAGACCTCTCCTTCAAGTATTGATTCCATATCTTCAATGGAAGGTAAAGTAAACAAAAACTAGGTTACCTTCCATAGATCGAACCTAAATGTTCATGACCCCGTCCGCTATGAATGCCTCCTTAAGTGACTCCATTGACCTCTAGGATAGAAGCTTTGCAACAACACTAATTGCTCAAACGGGCTGCTAGGAGATCAAGGGCACTGGATCGCCGGTCCGACCTCCACCACCGGCAACGGTAAAAGCCTGTGGATAAGGATCGGGGTGAATGTTCTCCTGGTATCTCATCGCCTATTCCGCTTGATTAAGGCTATTGAAGCATTAGGGCTCAATTGGGTTCCAGCGTTTTGGGTTCGGAACTGAGTTGAAACTGGGGATTCTTTTTTCAAGGGTTCCCAAACTAGAGTTGCAAGCAAAAAAGGGTTCGATCGTTGGGGCTTAAATTTCATGTTTTTGGAGGAGTGGAGATGAGGAATCAAATTCGATCAACGATCTTCGTAGACAACTTGCCGCAAGGAATCAGGAAAATTTGGGTACACAATCTATTCTCAAAATTTGGAAAGGTCAATGATGTTTTCATCCCAAACAAGGTGAGCAAGGCTTCTGGGCAGAGCTTTGGTTTTGTTAGATTTAGTAATTACAGTGAAGCTGCATACGCCATAGAGAATGTCAATAATTTATGGGTTTGGGGTCATAAACTAGGTGTCAATCTTGCTAAGTTCTTGAGAAGGAAAGACGAGAGAAATTCTAACTCAGCCAGTCCCCAATTTCACTTTCACTCCAATAACCAACTTCCCCCAAAAAAACCCTTCAGACCCAACCAGAAAGAGCACGCAAAGGGTGGTTTCGGATCAAAGGAAAAGAGGGGGAAAGAGGTATGGAGAAGAAAAGGAACTACTGAAACAAGCAAGCAAGGAGAGGAGAGGAATGCAAATGCTAATGGAACACTACCCTAAAAAAAGTGCAGATATGTTAATGTGCCTCCTTCTGGTAATGGTTGGTTGATGAGGACAGCTATTGCAAGATTGGTAAGACTTTTTACTGTTAAAAAGTTATCGGAATTATTTAGAAGAGAAAAGTTTGATAATTTCCAAATTAAACCAATTGGAGGCAGATATGTTCTGGTGACGTTCAATAATCAAGAAGCCAGAGATTCATTCCTTAAGGAGAAATGTTTGGAACTATGGTTTGATGAGATTAATCCTTGGAATGGTGAATCAGCCAGTATGGAAAGATTTGTTTGGTTAAATTGCTATGGTATGCCTCTTAATGGGTGGAATATGTCTACATTCAGAGCAATTGGTAACCAGTGGGGTCATTTCATTGGTGTGGATAGTAACACCTTGAATGAAGATTCATATGAAGTTGGGAGAATTCTGATTGCTACTGAAGATGCGACCAAAATTGAGGATAAGTTGTAAGTAATAATTCAAGACAAAGAGTACGTGGTTAAAATTGAAGAAATGGAGACCTTCAGGGTAATCAAGTCCAATTGTTTTTTCTCTGATCCAGGAACAAATGATGAAGATGATGATGTGGCAAGCACTACAAATGGCAAGGAAACAAATGGGGAGAAGGATCAACCAATAAATGACATGCAAGCAAATAATGTTGTCATGCTAATTTCCAATGCGGCTGGAGGAGGGTTTAATGGGAATGGGAATGAAGGTATTAATGGCAGTATGAAGGAGGCAGTTAATGAAAAGAATGAGGATCAACCTTCCAATTTTCCAAGACAGGAAAGTCACGTCCCTCTAGATGTGGTTGAGAATAATTATGAGCTCAATTCAAATTCTTCTCCAGGATATATAGGACTCCTTTGTAGTAGATTCTTTTAATTCTTTTACTAACCCAATTATGATAGCTAATCAAGACTACTCCAAGGAATATGAAGAGCCAATGTCCGCTGGCGGAGGAAAGCCAAAATCACATGTTGTTAATGGGAAAAGTTTCGTATGTCTCGATGGCCCTATTGTGTTGGATTCAAATAACAGTATTCGTCCATCTCAATTGCCAAGTATAAACCTTCAGGTGGATTTAAATCCCAAAGAGGTCAGGAAAATTTTGAGAAAAAGGATTAGAGAAGAGGCGTCTAGTCCGGTATCCAGTGAGTTTATAAGAAACACAATAAATGCGGAGCTAGAAGCCACTGCAGAAGCTGGAAAGATTATTGGTGTGGATTTCTCAAACACTGACTTGTTGGTGATGGAAAAGTTGATAGGGAAAGAAAACAACAGGTTTGCTCTTCTCCAGAGGAGCACCTCAAATTGTTAGCATCGTGTTTGAGTCTTAATCCAGGTCAGTTTACAGAGAAATGAAAATCATTACCTGGAATATTAGGGGCTTGGGAAGTTCTACTAAGAAGAGGTTTTTGGCTAAACTAATAAAAGAGAGAGGACCAGATGTAATCATGGTTCAGGAGTCCAAAATTGAGAAGATTGAAACAAGTACCATTAATTCACAAATTATGGGGCAATTCCAACGTGGAGTTTGTTGAAGCTGGATCAGTGGGATCATCAGGCGGTCTGATCATTATGTGGAACATAGATAGTTTCAAACTTCAATCAGTTTTATCTAGTAGACATTTCATTATTATAACTGGCTGCCTGAGGGAATTGGTATGCTCACTGGTAAATGTTTATGCTCCAAATGATGAGAGAGGTAGGAGGGAGTTATGGGAGGAAATACTATCGATCAAAGCAGCAAGTAACATTCCATGGTGTATGGGGGGAGACTTCAATGAGATAAAAGCCATGTGTGAAAGAGTGGGTTGTACCAGAGTAGATAGAAGCATGAGAACTTTTCAGAATTTCATTGATCAGGCCGAGCTAAAAGATTTACCCATGAATGGAAGATCTTTCACTTGGACAAACTTTCAGGAAGTTTCCATTCACAGCAGGTTGGATAGATTCCTAATTTCAATAGATTGGCTGGAGAGATTCAAGGTTAGTCAGTGGGGTTTGCCAAGACCTATCTCTGACCATTGTCCAGTAATGATTTCAGACAGTCATTGGAATTGGGGTCCTAAGCCATTCAGGTTCATGGACATGTGGCTGTCTCATCCCAAATGTTTGGAACTAACCAAAGAAACATGGAACAACTCAGCATCTTTTGGAATTGCTGGCAGTCAGCTAGTGAAGAAGTTGAAAGAGGTGAAAGAAAAACTCAAAGCATGGAACAAGCAGGATTTTGGCGATGTTAATGTGAGACTTAAAAAAATCCAGGATAGTCTTCATCAACTGGATATGGTGAGTGAAGCAAGACAACTGAATTCTGCTGAGAAGAAACAAAGGAGTGATCTTAAAGGGGAACAATGGAAATGCTCTAAGTTAGTTGAATGCTTCTGGAGACAAAAGTCAAGGATCAACTAGTTGAAGTTGGGAGATAGAAATACAAAGTTCTTTCAGATCATAACAAACAACAGATTTAGAAAGAATTTAATCTGCTCAATCAAGTTTGATGGAAGGATCTGGGAGGAACCGTCTCTGATTAAAAGGGCAGCAGTTTTACATTTTAAGAACAGCTTTAGTGAAGAGTTCCACAACAGGCCAAAGTTCATTGGTTTAATAAGAAGGAAGATTTCAGCTGTACAAACTAGGGATCTGGAGGAGAGATTTGAGGTAGAAAAGATTATCTCAGCTATCAAGGATTGCAACAGCTTGAAAGCTCCCGGACCAGATGGATTTAACTTCTCCTTTATCAAGAAAGCTTGGAGCATTATGCAGCCGGATATTATTGCTTTCTTTGAGGAATTCTATGACAATGCAGACTTGGCAAGAGGTATCAATTCTACCTTTGTTACTTTAATTCCAAAAGTCGATGGGGCTCTTAATTTCAATCAGTTCAGACCATTAGTATGGTTGGCTGCATCTACAAAATTTTGGCTAAGGTGTTAGCAAACAGATTGAAGATGGTTATGCATACCATTATTGGTGAATCTCAGGCTGCATTTGTGGGTGGTAAACAAATTCTTGATGGAGTCCTTATTGCAAACGAAGTGATTGACTTCTGGAAAAAGACCAATTCAGGTGGTTTGATTCTAAAGGTGGATTTTGAAAAAGCCTACGATTGTGTGAAATCTGGAATTTTCTTGGATATAATGAACAAGTTTGGATTTGGAGATAAATGGTGTAGATGGATTAAGCAAAGGTGTATATCTACTTTGTTTCATTACGTGTCTGATCAATGGGTCCCCAACAGATGAAATATTTCCATAGAAGGGTTTAAGGCAAGGTGATCCTTTGTCACCATTTCTCTTTAACTTGGTGGTGGAAATTCTCAACATTTGTATAGAAAGAGCCCTTGATGGTGGTCTAATCAGAGGAATCAGAGTTGGCAGAGAAGGTATAACCATCTCTCACCTTCAATTTGCAGATGATACAATATTTTTTTGTAACAATGATGTCTCTGAAATTCTGAGTATGCAGAGGATTTTGAGATGGTTTCAACAAATGTCTGGGCTAAAGGTTAACTATTCAAAAAGCATGATATGTGGTATTGCTGTCCAAGATCAAGAGGTGACTCAAATGGCTAATATCTTAGGATGCCAGAGTGGTAAACTCCCTATGAAATACCTTGGCTTGCCACTAGGTGCTGATCCCAGTAGAATTGCAACTTGGAAACCAGTGGTGGATAGTGTTAAGAAGAAGCTAAAACTCTGGGTGGTAGGCTTACCCTAGTTAAATCCACCTTGAACAATTTTCCTATCTACTACATGTCAATTTTCAAGATTCCTGTGGCAGTGGCTAACAACATTGAAAAGATTCAGAGACAGTTTTTATGGGGTGACTCAGAAGGCAAGAAGAAGCTTCATCTAGTAAAATGGGACAAAATTTCTAAGAATAAGAAATGTGGTGGTTTGGGAATCAAAAGGTTGCTAGAACACAATGCTGCCTTACTAGCAAAATGGTGGTGGAGGTTTAGCAAAGAGAAAGAAGCTCTATGGGTTAAGGTGATTTCCAGGAAATACTCTATAGGGGAGGATGCTTGGTTACCTCAAATCCCTAGCAGAGGCATACCTTCTAGCATCTGGAAGGACATATGCTCAGTTGGAGAGGTATGTGCTGACATGGGTGATTGTATTATGCAGGGGTTTATTCTGAAAGTAAACTCAGGACCCAAAATCAAATTCTGGAAAGATAAGTGGTTGGGTAATGAAACACTTCAACCATCTTTTCCTAGACTTTATAGTGTGTCCACTCAGAAGGAAGCTTGGATTGCTGATTTGGTTGTTATCTATGGTCAGAGATATTGGAACCTTCAGTTTAGAAGACCTCTGTTTGAATGGGAGAAGGTCCTTTTAAATGCTCTCCTTGAACTTCTGGAACCAATTCAGATTACAAATTCCAATGAGGACTGCCTCCAGTGGAAATGGAGCAACAATCTTACCTTCACTGTCAGATCTGCGTACCAAAAATGGGAAGATCAGAAATTTGAGATAGACAAGGACCTCTTTGCTGTATGGAGAAACATTTGCCCTCCTAAAGTGGAGCTTTTTCCTTGGATGGCAATTCAGAATTGTGTGGCATCCAGAGCAATGCTAGCCAATAAAGGTATCATTAGCAATTCCCAATCTGTATGCCCCTTTTGTAACACATTTGTCGAAACCCCATTACACCTCTTACTTCACTGTCATTTCTCTTGGAGCATATGGTCTGCAATTTTGTGTTGGTGGAAGGTTCTTTGGGTGTGCCCTGCTTCTTTACTTCACCTACTTAATTTCTAGAATGGCTTTAGTTATAAGAATCTGGAAAAATTGTGTTGGATGGCCAGTTTTTATGCGGTTATTTGGACAATCTGGACATGCAGGAATGATGTTGTTTTTAATAACAAAGTTTGGGAGGTTGAGGAAGTTATTGAGTTTTCAAAAACTAGAATGGCCACTTGGATTAAAGGGAAGTATGATGTTAAGAATTATAGTGTTGATGACTTTAAAAGATGTTTGGAGCGAATTAGAAAAATCAAAATTTGATTGCGGAGGCTTGGGGCTGCTGGGGTGTGGAGTGTGTGAACGTGGATAATGGGGCTGTAGCTGGGTGCTGGAAGTTATTCTTTCTGTTGTGATTTTAATCAGTGTTTCCTCTGATTGGCTTGAAGATGGATGGCTTCATGTTTCGGTATTTCTTGTTTTCATACAGAAGCTTTTGTTTTGTTTATGTTCTCTTGGTCCAACTTTTCGTTGGATGTTGTTTTTTTTCTTTGCCTCTTTCGTTTCGCTATGTGCCAAAAGTTTGGCTTCTCGATGTACCCTTTGTCGAGGTAATAATTGTAGGGGGTGTAATTCCACGTTAGCCCGTATCACGTGCAGGCTTGGCTCGACCCTAAATCTGCAGGACAAAGAATAAGTTAGAGCACCCTTGCCTCTTGTTGGCAAAGGCCCTCCGATGCTTAAGTTAGTACTGGATTACTAATCAAGCCAAGAACACAATGCATATAACTGGGTGTTACAGCGTACCTTTTGTCATGGTTATTGTCTTGTATTTATAGGTGTAGATATTCTTCATCTTAGGCATCTCGTGCCCCTGTTTCCTTTTCTTTTTAGGAATCCTTTTCTCAATAGGATTTTGCCTATCAAAAGATAGCTTTCCATATCCTGCTACATCTCGTCCAGCAGATGTCTTTCTTTCCATATAGGACTCTTTCCTATATGGGATATACTCCTAGTCACATTAGGACTTCCCATATCAATCCCTTGCTATACGGGATGGCTCCTTATCTCATAAGGAACCGCTGTAGAATATTCTGGAATGTCTCACCGCCCTACTCGTGGCGGTGCCGTGCTTACACGTAGCTCGGACTATCCCGTACATGGATCAGCCCATCACACCGAGCTGAATCATGTACTCCAGAATGTTGATCAAGCCTTACTCGTGGCCTCTCCAGCTCGGCATACACAGGGGCACTCCTTTGTAATATATACCGAGCTGGTACATCCTGGTGTATTAACTTATTTAATCACTCTGACCTCATTCATGGTCAGTTCCGCTCGGCACAGGGCTTACGGTCTCCTCATGTTGTGCCGAGCCATTCACCTTCTCGTGGTGACCGATTGGGGCACGTGCTATGCCTAGTAGTAGGGTAATCAGATTTTACCCACTCCAATTGCTCCCCAGCTCTGCCATTGCTGTCATTCATCAGCGGTGCGCAGAGCTTCAACGGTCCTGATGCACCTCTTGCACGCCTTCCCCCTTTCGTGGGGAACAGGGTTTCCTTCGCATTAAATGCGAAGTGACCCGTTGGGGGCTGGATAAGCCCAAAGGACATGTTTGCTGACGTGTCCTGACGTGTCATGGCCTAACTTTTGGGGTTTTGGGCGGGATAATGATTATTCCTCTTCCCCCAAAACCCTTAAACATAAAAAATTCCCTCTCCTCCACTTCTACTTTCCCTTTTTCCAGAAACAAGAGAGAGAGAAAGAACGAAGAGAAAAAACTCTGTCCGCCATTAACGTCGTCCAAGCTTTCTGCAATAGACCCGTCTTTGTTTCTCGTCGGAAGACACCACACTAGGTCCACCCGTCATCTTCACGTAAGTGACCTTTCTAGATTTCTGTTTTTGTTCCGTGTTTCATCTTCTTTGTCGCGAATCTGGGTTTTGACTGTAAAACCCCAATTTTAGTGAAAAATGGGAAGGTATAGGGCTCTCCTTAGCACCCACGAAAAAGTGCTAGAATTCCGTAGGACATACGAGATCCCCGCCGACGTACAATTCCGGCTGGGCAGGCCCGATGACCTAGTAGTAGAAGGTGAGGATGAAAACAAAATTTACATCCCTTTGATCTTTATTGTGGAAGGTGGCCTTAGGTTTCCCCTTCACCCCTTCTTTCGTGAGGTCTGTTCTAGGTGCCAGTTGAACCCTAGGCAACTCTGCCCCAATTTTGTCAGGGTGGTCATGGGCACAGTGGCCCTTAATAGGCTGCTCGGCCTACATCTCGACTGGTGGGACCTGCACTATCTCTACAGTGTAGTCCCTACTCACGAGAAAAACTACTACTTCAAAGCCAGGGATCCCAACCAGAAGCTTATCACCGACCTGCCGAACTCTTCAAAGGGGGAGGCGGATGACTTTCTTGTAGTCTCCGGCAACTGGGAGCCCAGAGATGCCGAGGGGAGGACTATCGGCCTTGCCTGCCCCAGAGGTGCAGGCGGACTACGTTAGTATTTTTTCTCTAGCTCGGTTCATTCCTTATTGCTCTGGAATCTGTAAATTGATCATTGTTTTTGTCATGCTTGTTTTGCAGCGGCTAATCTCAATCACGGTGGTCGCATAATCCACGACAAGCTCCACCGTGAGGATATCGCCAAAGCTCTCTGGTTTGACGGTTTTGAGCCGACACCTGTTGGCCTTGGTTGTGTAGCCCACCGCCTGCTGGGTTATACCCCCTTCTACTGGGGCAACATAAGGAGAAAAGGAGAGCGTAGGTCCAGACACGCCTGGCCGCCACCCTACTCTGTGATTGCCACAAGCCGACCAGCCGACCGAGAAAGGACTCGTGCTCGTAGAGGCCGAGCTAATCGAAGATCAACACGGTTCCAAGCTCCCGAGGTCCTCCAGCGACAAGTCACCTTTGCCCATATACCCGAGATACCAACTGCCATCCCCATCCAGGAAGCCAGCACATCCGGGAGGGCGAGAGTAGAAGAAGAAGAGGAATTTGAAGAAGAAGCATTTGATCACCGTGCAGTCATTCAGTCTCTGACCGACCAAGGGCACCCGTCTCGCCGACTCAGACGATTCTCCAGGCTACTCTCCTTCCCCAGAGAGAGAAGTCATGCCTCGCGAACCGATCAACCTTCTTGACGTGCTGACTATTGGCGGAGCTTCCCGTGCCCCACCAGTCTCCCGTACCGTCACCCCTTCCCAGACAACGCCCCCTCCTCCCTCTGACACTTCGAGGGACAAGAGGCCGAGAGAGAGTCCAGAGCATGCCTAGCCTTCCCCTACCAGAAGAAGGATTGGAAGCTCCAGCTCCAACCAGACGCCCTGCGATGTTTCGCCCTTGGTTCAGCCTTGGGAACCCGTTCTGGCCCGTCCCAGTGGCGTACCCCTTAACAAGATCGACAAGATCTCCTCCACTGACGTGGCGTTCGGCGTGTCCAAGGCTGCCCTTCTTCCTCTTGATATGGAGAGAGAGAAAGGTAGCTCTTACGACACCCTTATGAAGACAATCTTCCAGTCGTGTGCTAAGGTGACAAATCTCTTCCCTCTATTCTCCTTCTATTCAACCTCTGCTTTGCCTTTACCAATTGTGCTTGTCTTGTAGGTCATGCAGAAGGCTGCCGTTGGTTTCGACCGAGCGAAAGAAGCCGCGAAGGAGCTGGAAGAAGAGCAGAAAAGGGCTGAGACCGCGGAGAGGGAGAGCGTTCAGCATGCTGAGTCTTTGAAAGACGCTCAGGGGGAGGTGGAGGGCTTGAGAAGAGAGAATGCCGAGCTGAAAAGGAAGGCTGAGGAGGTCGAGCGGGAGCTGCGTCAACAACTCGCTACTGCAGAGGCTAAGGTTGAGGCCGAATATGACCGTGCTGTGCTTGAGGTGACGGATAACTACAGAGCTCAAATGCCAAAGGTGCAAGATGCTGTCTGGAGCACGGCTTGGCAGAGATGCCTTACCAAGCTTGGGGTGGATCCGTCCTCTCCTCACTGGACCGATATGGAGCTTCCCAGCGAGGCAGCTGCTTCATAAGGCAATTCCGACGCTGGAGCTCAGCCCAACCCTGAAGCACAACCCGAGCCCCAATCCGAGCAGATCCTGAGAGATGAAACCGTTGATACTTCTACTCCTCTAGGGAACGAGTCCAAAGAAGGCCTTGGAGATGTCAAACCCGATCCCAATCTTGCCACTGATGCTGGTCAGCACAGTGAGGAGGCTTGATGCCTGTTATTATCTGATTTCCGCTTTTGACCCTGCGTGGTCCTGCTTGGCCGTGTGTGGCCTGATACACTGTGATTTTTTTTTTTGCTGTTGGTACTTTCCCTTTCTCGCCCTTTATGTATTTGTGTTTCTTCGTACTTAGATATTCTATCCAAGTTTTTTTTTTATGCTTAGTGTCGTGGTGCAATGTTCGTTGTAGATTCCTAAGTGTGTTCATACTTAGAGGTTTCTTGCATTATTCGTTGCAAGTTTCTAAGTGTATTCATACTTAGAAATCTCTTGGCAATATTCGTTGCTAGTCCTAAGTGTATTAGTACTTAGAAACTTCTTGCATTATTCGTTGCAAGTTTCTAAGTGTATTCATACTTAGAAATCTCTTGCATTATTCGTTGCAAGTTCCTAAGTGTATTCATACTTAGAAAATCCTTGCATTATTCGTTGCGAATTCCTAAGTGTATTCGTTCTTAGAAATTCCTTGCATTATTCGCTGCATATCTAAGTTTCTTCATACGTAGAATTAAGTTTGCAATATTCGTTGCAATTCTCTAAGTGTATTCATACTTAGAGAATCCTTGCATTATTCGTTGCGAATTCCTAAGTGTATTCGTACTTAGAAATTCCTTGCATTATTCGTTGCGTATCTAAGTTTCTTCATACTTGGAATTATCTCAACATGGTTGGAATACACACATTCTCTGCTCCCCAATAGGAATCCAATATTTAAAGTAACTATTGGTTCATATTACGCAAGACCATGATAACGAAAGAAGAAAGGAAATGAAACCTTGTTTTTGATTGAAATAAAGATAAAGGACTGTCATAGCTAAAAAACAAATGTGAATTTCCTCGTATTCACCTAAAAAAGGGGGTGTGATTGTATTCGTAATCACATAAACCTATTACTGATAGAACTTTCTTAGATTCTGGACGTTCCATGGCCGTGGTACTGGGTCTCCGTCCAGGTCGGCCAAGCGGTAAGCCCCAATGCCAGCAATTCCAACAATCTTGTAGGGGCCTTCCCAGTTCGGCCCAAGCTTCCCATTAGAGGATACTTTGGTGTTTGCCAAGACTTTCCTTAGGACGAGATCTCCGATCTTAAATTCCCTTGGCTGCACTTTCTTGTTGTAGCTTCTTCGTAGCTGCTCTTGGTATGCTGCCAGTGTGATAAGTGCACGTTCTCGTTTCTCTTCGGCCAGATCAAGCTGCTCGGCCAAGGCTTTGTCGTTGCCACCTGACTCTACAAGAGTGGTGCGGAGGGTCGGCAGGCCGATCTCCAGTGGTATCACCGCCTCTGTCCCATAAGCGAGGGAGTACGGCGTCTCTCCCGTAGACCGCCGTGGGGTGGTCCTGTATGCCCAGAGCACGGCTGGTAGTTCGTCCGGCCATTTTCCCTTTTTCTTCTCCAACCTCTTTTTGAGGCTCTTCAGGATAGTCTTGTTTGAGGCCTCTGCTTGCCCATTGCTTTGTGGGTAAGTCGGAGTTGAGTAGTAGTTTCTGACGCCGTACTGGGCACAAAAAGATTTGAACTTTTTGCCGAACTGGGACCCATTGTCTGAGATGATGGAGTATGGTACTCCAAATCGTGTGATGATTTTGTTCCAGACAAACCGCTCCACCATGGCTTCTGTGATCTTGGCCAAAGCTTCCCCTATCCACTTAGTGAAGTAGTCGCCAACGAGCAGAATTTTCGTTTCCCCTGTTGCCATGGGAAGAGGACCCACGATGTCCAACCCCACTGGGCAAAAGGCCATGGGCTAGTCGTCGAGGTAGCGAGATCCTCCGCCGGAGCTCGGATGAGGGGGAATACCTCGACATTTCTCACATTTTTTCACAAAAGCTTTTGCATCTTCTTGCATATAAGGCTACCAATATCCCCGTGATATTGCTCGGTGGGCTATGGACCTTCCTCCAAAGGTGTCCTCCACAAGTTCCAAAGATGGATCTCGTGGAGGAATTTCTCAACAAAAGCCGGATGTACACATAATAGATAAGGTCCAAGAAAAGACTTTCTATAAAGCTTACCTTCCGGGAGAGCCAAAAACGTCTTTGATTTGGTCTTGATTTTGTGAGCTTCCCTCTTGTCCTCCGGCAAGGTCCCATCTCGTAGGTATGCCACTATTGGGTCCATCCAGCTTGGCCCGAACTCGTCTCCAAGACCATCTCTACGCTCGGCCGATACTTGGTTCGCTCGGATATTCCACAGCCTACGTTCGTCGGTATTCTCGTGTTTACCGCCGATCCCAAGCATGCCGGTGAATCCGCATGTGCATTCTCGTCCCGAGCTGATTTGTTTGGATGTAGATGTTGTCAAATTTGTCGAGCAAGTCTTTGGCTACTTCGAGTATGCAGCCATCTTCTCGCTCCTTGCGGCGTATTCCCCGAAGTCGGTTAACAACTAATTGTGAGTCACGAGAATACCCTTAACTTTCGACCTTGAGTTCCATGGCACTCCCGAGTCCTCGCGAGCAAGGCTTCATATTCTGCCACATTGTTGGTGGCACTGAATCCCAAACGTAGTGCTTGCTCCAGCACCAATCCTTCTGGAGAGAATAACACCACTCCTGCTCCTGAACCTTTGTTGCAGGCTGATCCGTCGACATAGAGCCTCCATTCTTCTGGATACAGGTCGGCCATTCTTTTTGGCGGTTTGGTGGGACTGATCTGCTCCTTCTCGTGGAGAACTGGTGGTGGTGGAGCCACTGTCGGGGTGAACTCAGCTATAAAATCAGCTAAGACTTGCCCTTTAATTGCTGTTCTGGGTTGATAATCAAGGTCGAACTGGCTGAGCTCGATGGACCACTTGGATATTCGTCCTGAGAGGTCTGCCTTCCTGAGTAAGGCCTTTAGTGGATATTCAGTGAACACAGTGATGGGATGCTGCAAAAAGTAGTGTGGGAGTTTTCTTGCAGCTATGATGAGAGCGTACACAAGCTTTTCCAGTGGTAGATAACGTGTCTCGGCATCTAACAGCGTTTTGCTCGCAAAGTAGACCGGAGACTGCTCCGCCCCCTTTATTCGTAGGAGGACCGAGCTGACAGCGTGATCAGACACTGCTAGATATAATATCAACCGCTCCCCAGCTTCTGGAGTAGAGAGTAAGGGAGGTGTCGACAGGTAGTGTTTCAACTCCTGGAATGCCTGTTCCTGCTCGGCTCCCCATTCATATCCCTCTCTCTTCTTCAGAAGTTGAAAGAATGGTCTACAACGGTCTGAGGACTTACTGATGAAACGGTTAAGAGCTGCTGCCATCCCTGTTAGCCTTTGGACCTCCTTCGTGGTCTTTGGGCTTTGAAGGCCTTGCAGAGCCGTGATCTGATCTGGATTGGCCTCAATCCCCCTCTTAGTCACCAGGTGCCCTAGGAACTTCCCCGAGCTAACTCCAAAGGCACACTTGGAGGCATTCAATTTTAACTTGTATTCTCTGAGAATGCTGAAAGTTACCCTCAGGTCGGCAAGGTGATCAGATTTCAACTTGCTTTTCACAACCATGTCGTCGATGTAGACCTCCATGGTTTTGCCGAGCTGATCTTTGAACATCTTTGTGACCAACCTCTGGTAGGTTGCTCCGGCATTTCGTAGCCCGAAGGGCATAACCTTGTAACAGTAGAGCCCTCTTGGTGAGATAAAAGAAGTCTTTTCTTGATCTGGCTCATACATAGCTATTTGATGATATCCTCGATATGCGTCGAGGAAACTCATCCTCTCGTAGCCTGATGTGGCGTCCACTAGTTGATCAATTCTGGGAAGTGGAAAGCTGTCCTTGGGGCATGCTTTATTGAGGCTAGTGAAATCTACACAGACCCTCCATTTCCCGTTTTTCTTCTTGACAACGACAGTGTTGGCCAGCCAATCTGGATAGCTCACCTCTCGTATGGCATCCGCTTCGAGCAGCCGATCTACTTCTTCGATCACAGCGTCTGCGTGCTGTGGTGCCGACCTTCTCGCTTTCTGCATAACTGGTTTGTGCTGAGGATCCACATTCAGATGGTGGCAAATTGTCTTGGGGTCTATCCCAGGCATTTCTTGAGGAGTCCACGCGAAAACATCGATGTGGTCCTTTACAAAGGCAACCAAATCTTCTTGCTCCTGTTCGGCTAGTGCCTCGCCGATCAAAAAGTACCTCTCCTCGTCATCTCCCTGAAGCTGTATCTTTTTCAGCCCTTCTACTATCTTCTTGGTGGGGTCACCTCCGACGTCCTCCAACGTTGGTTGATCTGGAACTTCAACTGTCTGCACCAGCTCGGCCTTAGGAGATTTCTTTATTACCATGTTGAAGCATAGGTCGGCTATCTTCTGGCTTCCTCTGATGCACTCAATGCCGTCTGCTCCAGGATACTTGATCTTTTGGTGGTAAGTTGAGGAGACAGCCCTCATTTTGTGCATCCAGGTTCTTCCTATAATCACGTTATAGGAGGAGGGGATGTCTACCACAAGGAAATCGATTTTTAGGACCACCGATCCAAATTTCGGACGGGCAATGTGACCTTTCCCATAGGCCATACTGTCTGCGCACTGAAACCGATCAGTGGGACTAAACACTTTTGTAGTGAGCTCGGCGGGAGTTCCATCTTCTTGAAAGTATGGTAGTACATGATTTCCGTGCTGGCTCCCTGATCAACAAGGATTTTCTCCACATCGTAATCCCCTATTCGTAGGGTGATTACCAAAGCGTCGTTATGGGGCATCACTACTCCGGCCCGCATCGTCGTCGGTGAAGGTGATTGGGATCTCCATGACTCCCTCATTCCTCGGCCTCTTCATGCCGAGCTTCATGACTTGCTTTTGCTTGTCCATTGACCCTTTGGATATGTCTCGATTTCGTTGTTGGTGTATGGGGCCACCACCATGTATCATCCGGATGGTCCCCTTTGGACTTTTCTCGTAGTCCACCTCTTCAATCAGCTCGGCATCATGCTTGCCGTCGATCAAAATTCTTTGAGACGGCCTTCCGTCACCTTTTCATCCAAGAACTTCTTGTACTCCACACAATCTTCACCATGTGCCCCCAATCTCTGTGGTAGCAAGTCTTTGATTGGTAGCCCTCCTCTTTTCTGGGTTGCCTGTCATTCTTGAGGGCCTCCTGAACCATGGTTCATTCTTGATCCAGTATAGCATTTTGTAGGTCGGGATGTTGAAAGTCGCCCTGATGCTGAAGTACGACTTGGGATCTGGATCGGCTTTGTCCTTTTCTCACACAGTGTATAGTCTTTTCTCCCCGACGCGTACTCCTTCTTGTACACCCTTGGCTCGCAGCCCTCTTCTCTCGGGAGCCGAGGTTGCCCACCACAATCTTACCCCCCCTGTAGGATGTCATCCTCTACCCTTGCATGCTCTTGTATCCTTTCCATGAGTATGGCCACGCCACCGGATGCATGGTAAGCGATTCACGCAGCTTACTATGCATAGGCAAGCTCGTCTTGAACGTTGCCAAGACATACTCTTCGCCGCAGTTTTCAATCTCGTTGAAAGTCTCCCAAAGAACGCTTTGGAGTATTGCCTTAGAGTCTCATCATCCTCTGTCTCATAGAGGTTAGTGCATCGAAAGTCTTTGGAGCGGCTCGGCTAGTGAGGAAACGAGCAAGAAATTCCTCGGCTAGTTGGTCCCAAAGACAGATGGATCCTCTGGGAGCTTGTGGTACCCGGCTTAGGGCTACCTTTCCCAAACTGGATGGGAACATTTTGCACAGCAGGGGCATCCTCCCCGCTCGTGCATGAACATGGCCTCGTTGATAGTGTTGGATGTGAGTCACGATCCGTCTTTTGGTTTCGTAGGGAGTGAATGCCGAGTGCTTCACCCCGCCGGTGTCTTTTCTCGCTCGGATCCAAGGGGCTGGTGACTTTGAGATTTGGCCTAGGGCTTCTTTAGCTGCTTCTCGTGCAGTTCTAGGGCCTCCATCAGCTCGGTGGGTTTCCTTTCTTCTCCTGTGCTGATCGGGGTGATGCTCGTTGGAACCAGATCTCTCGTATCTGTCCCTGGCATGCTTTCTTCTTTCTTTCTTCTCAACAGAAACGCTCCTTTCTCTCCTTTTTCGTGGAGGGACTGCGCGGTCAGCGGAGGCATCGTTAGAGTGATGACTCCTTTCCTTTTCGTACTGCACGGATCTCGTCCGCGAGCGTAGGTCCTTCTCTTTCTCTTGGAGTTGCTTTTTTAGGTCCTGAATCTCTCGCTCTCGCCGAGTGACTTCACGGGCTTCTTCGCCTCCTCTTCCTTTCTCCAGTCCATCCGCCTGTTTCTCTTGATCTCTGGTCCTCCTACGATCATCCCTCTTTGGTGCGCTTCTTCTCCAGTCTCGTCGGGAGGAAGCTTGCCCATTTTTTGGAGGCGTCTTTGAGCGCCCTCGCCGTTCGCCTGACCTTGGGGAACCAAAATTTATTAGGCGTGTATCCCTGAATTTTGGAATCTCGGGGATGTGCCCTATATTGAACCTTCTGGTGGCTGGTTTCTTGCGAGGTGCTCTAAGGACCGTAGGAGTTTTGTTCACCTTCGTACTCTTTCTCGTAGTGTACACCAGGGTGGTTCCATCGTCTTCCACCTCCTTCCTTCTTGGAGTGCACAATAGGGGCTCTGAAACCACCATTGTTGACTTTTTTCAAATGAATGAAGCTTTTTGTAGGATTTCCCACAGACGGCGCCAATTGTAGGGGGTGTAATTCCACGTTAGCCCGTATCACGTGCAGGCTTGACTCGACCCTAAATCTGCAGGACAAAGAATAAGTTAGAGCACCCTTGCCTCTTGTTGGCAAAGGCCCTCCGATGCTTAAGTTAGTACTGGATTACTAATCAAACCAAGAACACAATGCCTATAACTGGGTGTTACAGCGTACCTTTTGTCATGGTTATTGTCTTGTATTTATAGGTGTAGATATTCTTCATCTTAGGCATCTCGTGCCCCTGTTTCCTTTTCTTTTTAGGAATCCTTTTCTCAATAGGATTTTGCCTATCAAAAGATAGCTTTCCATATCCTGCTAGATCTCGTCCAGCAGATGTCTTTCTTTCCATATAGGACTCTTTCCTATATGGGATATACTCCTAGTCACATTAGGACTTCCCATATCAATCTCTTGCTATACGGGATGGCTCCTTATCTCATAAGGAACCGCTGTAGAATATTCTGGAATGTCTCACCGCCCTACTCGTGGCGGTGCCGTGCTTACACGTAGCTCGGACTATCCCGTACATGGATCAGCCCATCACGCCGAGCTGAATCATGTACTCCAGAATGTTGATCAAGCCTTACTCGTGGCCTCTCCAGCTCGGCATACACAGGGGCACTCCTTTGTGATATATACCGAGCTGGTACATCCTGGTGTATTAAATTATTTAATCACTCTGGCCTCATTCATGGTCAGTTCCGCTCGGCACAGGGCTTACGGTCTCCTCATGTTGTGCCGAGCCATTCACCTTCTCGTGGTGACCGATTGGGGCACGTGCTATGCCTAGTAGTAGGGTAATCAGATTTTACCCACTCCAATAATATTCTCCCCTTATCAAAAAAAAACAACACTCATTGCTAACCATTACCATTATCACGAACCTTAATAGATGGTCTGGCAATAAAAGTTTTCTTTCCAGCATTAACTTTAGCAAATGATAGCTCATTTGGATGCGGGATAGGTTTTGGGTGGCTTAAATATTAAGGGGATAAGATAGTAGGGCCCTATTTGGATGTCGGATACGTCAGTGGATTTGTGAAGCAGGTGGAGTATATCTCCTGGTCCTACCCTTATCAGGTGTTTGGAAGCTTTTTTCCTCCGTCCTCTTATTTTACTGATCGGCATCCATCTCCACCCCAGGGTGGATTAGCCAAGCGCTCGGCAAAAGTTAACAACAACAACAAAAGCTCTTTATCTACAATGGCATTTAGCTGCATAAATATTAAGCCCAGAACCAAGACTACTCTTAAAAACAAACTCAATCTTTATGAATGCAACAAATTCAAAACCCAAGTTTATCCCATGGCTCTTCCTTTTTCAGCCCGTACTAATAAATTTCTAGTTTTACCATATATTGGAATTAGAATTCATAATATAAAAGTAGAAGCCCTACGTATTTCAGAACATTGGGGTTTTACCTTTCAGATCTAGGGTTTCTTTGATGCTCCTTCGACCTCTTTGACACAAGAATGGAGAGGCGTTCTAGGTGCAAGACCGGCACGCGGGGTTGAAACCAGATGCCGCCCTATTTCAGACATGGCGACCAGAAAATCTCCCAAAAAATGAACCTCTATGAGATCCAAATCAGGTGACAAAGTAATAAGAGAGATCGATGTAGAAGAAATCGAAGTTACCTGCGATGACGGCAAGAGATAGATGACGGAAAACTATGAGGCAAGAAGAAATCGATTTGGGGCTTTTTCCTCTCTCTCTCGCTCTCTCTCCCCCATCCAAAATCAACATTTTTGTTTTGTTTCGGGGATTTCTTTTTGGTTCAAGGACAGAGACTACTGCCTAGAAGAATGAAAAAAAAAGGGGGAAAAAAGGGAGGGAAGGGAAAAATACAATAGAGACGACGTCGTTTTATTGAGGCCAATTTTTTCGCGTGTGAAATTGTATTACTCGAGGGTCATCAAAGTATTTTTCTTCGAATCGAAACCGTTTACATTTTACGTGGGAGTGATTATATGCTTTATGCAAAAAATGAAGTAAATTAATTATCATTACGTACTTGCTCGAATGAGACAAAATTTTGGTTTATAATGAATCAACGTCCCGATGAAACGGCTTTCAATATCCGATAGACTTCAAATTTGGCGAGAGTGATTAAAACAACAAGACAAACAAAGTGAACGGTTTAGATCGTCATAATTGTGTTGCGATCATGTGGCTAGCGTACATTATCCTATAGCATAATAGCTTGGTTCATAACCGAGTAAGTTTGATGTATATGATTGAAAGGTAGGTGCAAACTCGATTTTTCGAATGTTCGATCCAAACTGTTATGATTTCATATCTTATCAATTCTATCATTTTTCCCGAAAAACGGTGGCGATCAAATGTCGGCAACCACCTGATCGGATCACATTCGGTGCATCTAAGAGCAATAATGTCCTATAATCCATGACTCGACGGCCATCAAAGCAATTTTTTTGGAATAAAAACCGTTTAGATTTTAAGTGGGAGTGATTATATCCTCCATGCAAAAAATGAAGTGATTTAATTATCATTACGTACTTAATCGAAGGAGACAAATTGTCGGTTGATAATGAATCAACGTCCCGATGAAAGGGCTTTCAATCCGATAGACTTCAAATTTGGCGAGAGTGATTAAAATAGCAAGATAAACAAAGTGAACGGTGTGGATCGTCATAATTGTGTTGCGGTCGTGTGGTTAGCGCATAATATAAGCAAAATTTTATACATATTATGTAATTACAAAAATTCAATTTTGACCTATCAATTCAAAAATCAAGTTTTCATTTTTATTATTCAAAAATTCATTTATTATTTTTCCTCATTTTTGAAATAGAATTAAATTTATTTTATAAAAATGTATTTTTGACTTATTATGGCCTATAGGCCATAAGTCAAAATTTCAAAATTTATATTTCTTGTTATCAAAATTTAATTTTTATTTTCCCCCTAAATGCCGAGTAAGTAAGTTAGTCGGGAAATATCGTACACAATTGCCGACTAAATTTTGGTCGGGGAAATACCAAAATGTCCCGCCAATAATTCCGTGAATTTGTAAATTGGCGCAAAAAAATTAGTATTCAAAAAATTTGATAAATGCCGAGTAAAGATGTTAGTCGGGAAAAAATACTATATAATTGCCGAGCAAATTTTAGTCGGCATTGAATTCCCACCAAAAAAATAGCCTTGGCAGTTGGCGCCACATTGTCAAAATTTTAGTCGCTGTGAAGAGGATACTTCGATACTTGCGCGGTACTGCAGATTACATGCTATGCTATAATGGTGGAGATCTACGCTTGCGAGGATACAGTGATGTAGACTGGGGTAGCGACATAGATGAGCGCAAGTCCACCTCAGGGTATGCATTCTTGCTTGCAGGTGGAGCTATTTCCTGGTGCAGCAAGAAACAAACTTGTATCGCGTTGTCCACGATGGAATCTGAGTACATAGCTTGTTCCTCAGCTGTCCAAGAGGCTGTTTGGTTGAGGAGATTCTTACAGGGCCTTGACACAGAGCCTAGATCAAGTGGGCATGTGACTCTATATTGTGATAGTACGGCTGCTCTTGCTTATGCTAAGGATCCCAAATATCATGGAAAATCCAAACACATTGATATTCGTTTTCACTACATTCGAGATATGGTTGCGCAAGGAGAGGTGGTCCTAAAGCATATATCTACGACCAATATGGTGGCTGATGTCATGCCCTCAAATTTGATAAACCAAAATACCAATAAAATCCACGTAGGATAAACTGAAAGTCAAACATTCCTCCATTACAAGTCAAAGTCAAAGATATCATCCCAAGTCAAATACTAAAAGAGGCACTAGCCAAGGGTACCCGTACCCACATACATGAATAACAAAAGTTTCAAAGTTATTACATACGTTGAAATAGTCAAAAGATTGAGGATAAAATAACTTCATGCCAAAGTAAGCTTCATGTTATGCATCCACATGCCAAGCATCCCAAATCATGTGCCTTGCCATGTACCTGAAAATGATAGGGTGAGCTCACTAGCTCGTAGGAAACTTTTCTACTAACGCTAAGGGTATTGTAGACACCCCGATTTTGAACCCGGGATGCGCTCGAGCATTCCCGATGATGAAATGGACCAATTATGATTACCCGAAACTTGTGAGAATGACTTGAACTTGATCAAAATCAACCAAACACCACCCCAGGCAATCAAAATAACCCAAACCAACCCAAGCATTGTTGAACCAAGCCAAACCTTCAATCTGCCACCAATAACCTTGAGCGCTCAAGCTTGAGGCCTTGAGCGCTCAGCCCTGGGAAACACTTTGAGCGCTCAAGCCTACGGCTTTGAGCGCTCAACTCTGATCCAGTCAGGAATCTGCAGAGTATCTCATCATGAGATTTCATGCAAAGGGGAGCGTCTAACCGATTGCGTACGTCTTGTACACGTATAATACACCCTACATTGCTATAAACTACACCTAAAACTACCCCTAACCCATTTCAAATACCAAACCCACTTCCTTTCTCTCCTCCCTTCCCTCCCACTCACTCTATAAAAACCACTCACCACCCCTGGTTTCCAGGTTACCCACTCTCATACTCCAGCTCTAAAATCCTCCGGAAAAACATCCTCTCTCTCTCTCTCTCTACAAAAACCACTCATCCATCATCCAAACCATTCAACAAAAACCACTCTTCAAACTCTAAATTCGACCTCTGATTCTCAATCAACCACCTACATTGTCTCACTCATCCACAATACCAATCAAAACGTCCAAAATTAACCACTTCCAAGCCAAGAATCAAGCTCAAGTTACAATCATTTCCAAAAGGTAGTCAAACATATGAAAATCTCACTGTTTTAGTCCTTCTGAGGAAGACCAGTGAGTTCAAACAAGTTCTTTATACTTGCATTGAACTCACAACGGTCTAAAAGTTGTTTAAAAACACTTTAAAAATCTGCAGTTTCCAGAGGGGTTGAGCGCTCAAGCCTCAGGCCCTGAGCGCTCAAGTCCAGTTCTGAACAGTTTTCTGTTTTGCTGACTTTTATGCTTTCTCTTAGTTTTGATCATTATTTAATGGTTACCCGTGTTCATGTAATTCTCAAAACAGCTTATTTCTACCTCAAAGTCACATGCATGAATATTGGTTAACTATTTTATGATGATCAAGCATAAAAACCTTTGCAAATCTCATAGTAAAGAGTGAAACAGTGACTGTTCAGCTTCAAATATCCTTTAATCTGTATACTTATGATCCTGAGGAAGCATCGGAAACCTATTTTCAAGTCAGAAGCCAGAAAGCCATATTATGGCTTGAGCGCTCAAGGTCATCCCTTTGAGCGCTCAAGCTGTTCTATGGCCATTTGTTGGTTGCTGGTTGTTTCGATGATGGATCAAGGGCTAATTCCTTTCTGGTGTGTGTGTATTATTATATTTGTGCTTGTAGTCTGGATCTCTCTCTCATGTACTCTTTTGGGTGTTTTCCTTTGTTAATTTAAGGTGGTTCTCTTCTCTTATCATTCTTTGAAAGATCAAAACTTCATGTTTATGTCTATTTCTTCATCAAAAGGGTTTATTAGTGATTGATCTTACAAAGAATGAGAAGAGAAGCCATAAGAAAAGGGTTAAACTCACAGGAGTCAAAAACTGGTTTGAGTGCTCAATCTATGGGTTTTGAGCGCTCAAACTGGTTTGGGAAGGTTGAGCGCTCAAGCCATCACCTTTGAGCGCTCAACCCTCATTCTGGGGTCCAGATTGCAGGTTAATCCATTAAGCCTCATGTTCATAACCTTTTGTGTAGTTGTATAGTTTTTGTTATTATCACCTTCTGTAAATATTTGTTGTAATTTTTCTTTATTATTATCAACATTTCCATGTAGATTATCATGCACAAGCATCCACTTAGATCCGCATTTTATATTGTCTCTCTATTTACGTGATTCCCGTCCCCGATTCCCTATTTTCGTGAATAAATCGAATTTCAAATATTTCCAAAATCCCACAAAACATTGAGTAGAGACCGGTTCACGGACCGGGCGAGAGGGGTGCCGTAAAACCCTTCCCCTCTCGTAACCAAACCCCCGAATCCGAGAAATCTTTGGTTTCGTCATGATTAGTGAAATCTTTTTCAAATGGGCAAGTGAGTCATTTTTAATCGGTTTCTCGGGTTCGGACCTTAAATCCGGGTGGCGACTCTAACAGTCACAATCTTTTCGAACGCAAACCGCACCATTTTCCGTGGGTCGTCCACAGGTATAGAGAATGAAAGATGCACGTGATAATATGATACACATGAATGATTAGGCTAGAATGAGCTACGGATGATCAACTCGATGAATAAGTGTCCACAAGATCCCCAAGTGTCCGTCAATTTCCTCAAAAACAGTTACAATTCAAGTCGTGTGTTCGATTTTTTCAAAACATCATATTTTTCATAAAACAATCCATTTTTCAACTCACCACAAATAACCACTTGTTTTTAATAGGGAATGAATCCCTCTGCCGGATTTCGTGGGCTCCGTACACCCCTGCCGGATTTCGTGGGCTCCGCACACCCATGGCTAGGGACACCTAGGGACACACCAAACGGTGGCCCTAGAATAAGTAACCATCATTCTCAAAAGTTTGTTAAACCATCAAGTGTCCAAAATCCATACAATTTGTTTAGTTCGAAAACTCGTTTAGTAAAACTCGTAGGTGATTGTGGTGAAGATAACACGTGTCCAAGGACGTGAGAAATCAAGACAAAACCTAATTCGTGCCACAATTGGTTAGGGAGGTGTTTTCCAATAGGTTTCAAAGTGGAATTGATGAATAAGGCAAGTACATGGTCAAACTACCCGGCCGGAGGTCAAAGGAGAGCCGAGCAAACAATCCGATCAACAAAGGGGTTGGTAATAAGCATTATTTTAAGTGAACATAACATTTGAAGATGTCCCAAGATGTCCAAGAGTCAAGGAAAGGCCTAAACAACAAAAAAATAGGTTCAGAGCTGTCTGGTATCAATACCCCAGAATCGGGGTATCAATACCAATCGACCAGAAAAAAAACAGAACGTGCTGGTATCGATACGAGGTTGCAGGGGTATCAATACCAGGGGGCTTCGCACAGATTTTTTTGACAGCTTTTCAAGCTTGATGGGGGCTTCAATCCAACTCAAATGGGAGGTTCCAAATCACCATAAAACATCAAATAAACATGTCTAAGCACTAATTCAAGATCAATCCAACAAAAATGTGGAGAATCAAGCATCAATCAAGTTCAAACTCAACTTCCATGGAGGTTCAAGAGCTTGGTGAGAAATCAAGAGGAGAGATGAACACAATGCAATCATTCAAACCATATACACTTAGTGAAGGTAGAAATAAGTTCCCTACCTCAAAGATTGAGCTCCAATGAAGAGAGTTGAGAAAGCCCTAGCTTGTTCTAGCAAACCCCAACCGAAACAAGCTCCTCCAAGATGATTCCAAGAATGCCCGAACTCCAAATCACGCGTAGATGACGAATTTGAGGTTGAATCTTGAGGAAAAGAGGTGTGGGAGTGTAGATTTTGTGGAGAAATGAGAGAGTTGTAGGAGAGGAGTAGAGAGAGAGAGCGTCGGTGGGTTAGAGGAAGAGAGGGTGTGAGTTTTTGCTCAAAAATCTGATGTTGGGCCTCTTAATACACCCCCAAATTACACCCTCACCCTTTAGTGGTTCTAATGTGTTGCAAAGACACCCCATATGCAATCACCAACTCACATTGACCCCATTTTGCATTTTAAAACATTTCTCACACTTCCCCAACATCATTTCCGAAAAATTATTTAAAAATACGGGTCTTTACAGCTGATCCCTTGACCAAGCCTATAGCAAGGGATGTCTTTCAGACACATGTCAGTAGTCTGGGACTTCGTAAGATTTGAGTTGTGCTTTATTGAGACACCTTTTTGGATATTTATTGTTAATGCACTGGTTTTTATATTCTAATTGGGTGTGATTATAAAATCAAGTTGCGTTTAAGTTAAGCACTTACAATGTTAATTATGTGTCCTAGGGCAAATGGTTGACCATCTCACACGGTAACCCACCTCGGCGCCGATGGGCGAGCGAGATGAGACATAACTCTTTAAAGATGATGAGTTTAAGATATTGTTGCCTTGGTTGGACCAAGATGAGGTCACTATTGACCGAACATAGATTCTCTATTGCCTTTGTTTGAGCCAGATGAAGACCTAAAGAGGCGCAATATTGTATGTGACAAGCTTGAGAGTCTCAAGTCAGGCGCTTTTAGTAGCGACTGGACTTATATCTGTACGGTGTTTTTGGAGTGACACAATCATTATAGATACTCCACCGTAGCATGTGAACATACCACATGTGCTATTGTCGACCATACTTAAAGGAGTGATAGATGGATCCCTTTCCTATCACTGTGTGAGCTCTAAATGTCATTATATGACTACTCGTTGTCCTTACTTGACTTGAGACTATGTCATGAAGTAGAGACTTTGTGTTGCTACTCTAGCTTGACTACCTAAGACCACGAAATGTCAGGGTCCCATAGAGCATGACTAGGAAAGCAGCAAGGTTAAAATGAATTGACATGAGGGCTCGAGGAAGACTTTCTGGTATCACATTTGTTTGTGCGGTTGGTTGTGTTTTGTGCCGACACAAGTTTGTATCTTTTTATCTACTCTATAATAGTAAAATAAAAAGTAATTTCGAAATTTGAAGCACACCAACACAAGGGGGTTGAGCATAGCTCTTAGCTGTGACTCAAGAGGGATTGGAGATGCTCGATCCAATGTTGCTAGATTTGTCTAGGGAAATGACGAGATCTTTTGGAGTGATGTACCATGTTAGTTTGATGGAAGCTTAATATGGTACTCCTACCTAGCTTGTTTTTCTCGTCGGTCGCACGCCTCATTTCCTTGTATGAGGAGAGAATTGATAAGATTGATACGGATGAGATATTTGAGCCCAATGTGTACAAGTGGGAGATGTTAGTATTTATGGGTCGGTTCAACTGGACCCAATATACACGGATCGTCCACATGGGTTAAGTGATTGGGTTAGGTAGAAGGATGATAAGAGATGGACTCTTATCTCTATCTGTTAGGAGAGTTTAAAGAGAACTTAAACTCTTGGACTTTATTTATAAATATAGTCTTGCAGATATATGAGAGACACAAGAAAATAATCAGAGTTCTAGTTCTCTCCTTCTCCCCAAAAATATTCTCCTCTCAATATCTTCTCTCTCTAGGGTTTCCATCTACAGCCCTAGGATTTGCGGTGTGGATAGTAAGAGTAGGCTCTAGTAGTCTTCTCTACGCGACGAGAACTGAAGACTATGTTCGGGTTCTTGTTCGTGGTTACGGATTGTGCTTGTAGAGCGGGTCTCGGTTCGTCGATCTCCAAAAGCTCAAATATTTCGCTGCGTTTCATTATGTAAGTCTTGTATGATTTATACGCTTTCGATAAGATTTAACAAACTTGTTACTATTTTGGTTGATTGCGAATAACAAATAACATGTCTTCCAATGATAGCATGGTTCTGATCGGCGCTTTGCTTAAATTGTTCTCAAGGATATCGGGCAGGTGAACCGATATAATTTTTACTTTTTCTTAGAGAAGCTATTGTAATTCTAAAAAAAATTTGGAAATTGAGTAGCCGAGCGATCGTCCGGGCTTATCACACCGGGATCTGTACGTATTATTATTGTTATCTGTACATAATTTACCACTATTTCAATTCTATCTTTTATACAAACAAAACGAACGCATATACTAATGTGAATCAATTTGTCTCTTGGTCTAATGGTTCGCATAGACTTTCCTTACATTTGGGCAAATTATGACACATTAATGATCAAAATCCAAGTAGAGGATTTTATTTCTCAATCATCTAGGGTAACATTTTATAGCATGGACAAGACGATTTGGTCAATTCTATAGTGGTACAGTAATTTTTTTCCTAATAGTATACTATTCAAGAAATTAATTCCTTTTCCATTTATGCTCACCAATTTAGGTTGTCCATTGTTGGAGTATCTGTAAAGATTCAATGGCCTGAACAGAAATTAAACCCACGAAGACGAATGTGTTAGCAATTTTCCGTAGGTGGGCCTACATAGATCATAAATTAGAAATTGTATATTGTCGAATAAGGTTTGAGGGGTGTCAGTATTACCCATTGAGTTGTGATTGTCTGATAAATATGACCGGGTAATTGACAAATCTTTGCTAGCGCGTATTTGGGTTATATCATGTGCATTAAGTGGTGCGGGCTATTATCAAGTGTAGAGACCATTCAAGGCCTATTAGGGTTCTATCCATTATGATGGGTTATGATGGAACCAAGGCCTGTAAATATGTGGTTAAGTCCCCACTCCAAACTCTAGTCTCTTTCTCATACCATCCCATCGTATGTGGACAAAAGGTCAAGATCAAGAGTAGGGCTTTGGAGGTGGAAGACGAACAACCACACGCACAAGGTTTTCATCCTCCATGGTGACAGGTACACATCCGCTATTATTTTTTTCAATGGTTTTACATGAGTTGTTAGGTTAGGGTTTCTTATGAAATCCTACAAGTGGTATCAGAGCCTCTTGTCAGATTATTAGAGAGCCTCTTGTCAGCTTATGGGAGAAAATATAATGTTTTTCTAATTTCTGTTTTCAATTCGAGAAACGAGTAATATTCCGATTGGCCTAATCATAGTAGTATCTCACGGTCAGTGGAGTTTCTAATTGTTGGAGATACTTCGATCATATAAACATATATATATTACTTTATTCAAATTGTGTTATTCCGAGACCACTACCAGTGCCACGGGTGATTTGATGAAAATCAATGCATTGCTGGAGAAGAACGTTTTTTCTTTTATATGGATTTCTCGGATTTTACTAAAATCGACTCACTTCTCAACTTAGTTGATTGCTTTGCCATTAATGGATTTTGTGATTTTGTGATCATGCATGTGGCTTGATCTATTAACAAATCTGACTGCAATTTCAGTTTTTGAGTGATATATTATTTTTAAAAGAATATTGAGGAAAGTATAAACTTTAATTTTCCTTTATTGAAGAAACTGGTAATAAATCAAGTCTAAGTAATGGCGACGGATTTTCGATTCTCGATTGAAGGAGTATTCTTGCTGTTTAGTTACATGGATCAATATATAGTTTATTCAATTGATCTATTGTGCCTGTTGTTTGCTACGGTTTGCACGGCGGCGTGCGGTAATAACAAAAGTTTATGCATCAGTTTTGGATCTGCTAAGAGGAAACAGAAATCGGTCGAGGAAATTTTGGGCATTCCTAAATCACTGGGCGCTAAGAAAGGTGGTAGAATAAGCAAACAGAAGTGTGTGGTTTTTCGATCTGCTATTGCTGCTGCAACTTTGTCTGTATCAACAGAAGGCATTGTTAATAGGAATAAATTCTGTTGAATGAATCCCAAGTGGCTTGGACTGTCACAAAGATAATGGAAACTGACTATTTTTGGGTAATGATAGGAAATTATCAGCAAAATTATGGTCACTGATGAGGAGGAAGAATTAAAAGCAGCCCTACAATCACATCAATTTTCTCAATCCTAACTCGCTCCAAAAGCATCCCAGTTTAGTTAGTGAGGATGAGAATTATTTCTTGGAACGTAAGAGGGCTGGGGATGAAAGAGAAAAGAAACATGGTGAAAAAGCTGGTTAGGAATCAGAAGGTTGATATGCTAATGCTATAGGAGACTAAACTGAAAGATATGTCATATAATCTCATTCTATCAATCTGGGGTGTGGAGGACTGTGAATATTTAGAAGTTGATTCTGATGGGAGTGCTGGTGGATTACTAATTATCTGGAAACCATCTTTCTTCAATGTAATCTCTGCATGTTCCAACAGAAATTTCATTTTGCTGGAAGGTACCATTTCCCTTGATTTTCGTTGTATCATTATGAATGTATATCCATGTTCTATTACTGAGACAGAGATATTGTGGAACTCTATTGTCAAGCTAAAGGACCATTTCAGCTCTCCTTGGTGTATAGGGGGGTGATTTTAATGAAGTAATAGGTGCACAAATGAAAGACAAGGTATTTCCAATAGAGAGAGAGAGGAATGAGGGACTTTAACAATTTCATTGACGATTTGGAGTTGATTGATCTACAGTTATTGGGCAGAAAATTCACTTGGTCTAATTCTCAAAATGATGAAAAATGGAGTAGAATTGATAGATTTTGTTGGACTTTGCTTGGTTGGATAAATTCAAGCTGAAGCAATGGGGTTTATCTAGAACAATGTCTGATCATTGTCCTATTTTGTTGAAGGAGGATGACAAGGATTGGGGTCCCAAACCTTTTAAATTCTTCAATGTTTGGTTATCTAAATAAACCCAATTGCCTTATTCTTATGGAGAAGGCTTGGACAGAAAATATTGAGCAAGGTTGGGCTGCTTTTAGAGTCCACAAGAAACTCCAAAGTATGAGGGAAGTTCTAAAAGTCTGGGCCAAGGAGGAGTTTGATGAATTGCAAGATAAACTCACTAAGGTGGAAAGTAAACTACATGATTTGGATTTAAAACCGAAAATGGATCTATTGATGAGGAGGGCTGAACCAAGAGGAAAGTTTTAAGGTCAGAAATGTGGAAACTTGGTAGAACCATTGATAGAATGTGGTGGCAGAAATCAAGGGTTAAATGGTATCTTGATGGGGATAAAAATACAAAAAAAATTCATATCATGGCCACTACTAGGCAAAGAAAGAATTGCCTCAACTCCATTTTGGTGAATGATAATGTTATTGAGGACCCTCTTTTGATCAAGCAAGTTGTGTTTAACTTTTTCAAGAGTCTTTACGAGGAACAGTCAGTAATCAGACCCATGTTCACTGATAGGTATGGAGAAGTAAACTCTAATGAAATGGCAAACCAATTGGTGGCAAATTTTACAGAAGAGGACGTGTGGAGTTGCATTAAATTCTGTGATGGTAATAAGGCTCCAGGGCCTGATGGATTTAACATGATGAGTATCAAGAAGTACGGTAATGAGCACAAAAATTGATTTGGGTCTCTAGGCTTGCCCTTAATATCCCTGTAGCTTCTCGGTTCTTGCAGGATTTTTTTTTGGGGGGGGGGACCACTATTTTAGTGGTATTCTAAAAGCAGTCCCTTTGTGGATATTGCCAAAGGTTAGGTCTATCTCCAAGCATCCCCACCCATACCTCCAATGACTGGGGACTAGATGGATTTTGTTATTGTTGTTGTTGTTATTGTTGTTGTATTGAAATGTGAGACATTTTCTATCAGATATATATGCCAATGTTTGAAGTTTTAGTATTATGAGGTGCCAAAGTTAATTGCCTTGAACCCAAATAATTTGAACTGCTAAGGCTGCATGTGTTGGAATTTTTGTCTATCTTTACTATTGAATAACTTGCAAGGTTATTATCTTCCTAACCTGTTTGCTTTGTCATCACAATTTACATGATTGAAATTCAATTTTTATACTTGTATAGTTGTCAATCTTTTCATGTACATTTGGTTTGTTACTTCTCCATTATCACAACCATTAGCAATTCTTGGGTTGGGATTGGGATCTAAGGAGGGCAGCCGCACAACCATAAAAAGCAAAAAACAATGAACCATTACAAGTCCTGCACTTTGGCAAAGTTCTCATTATGGTTTCTCAATTTCTTGAATCCCACTTACCAGATTTTTAAAGACCCGTATATCCCTATTGGACCACATTTTTTTTCTTGGAAATGGACTTCAGCTATGAATTACATAAGTATTATGGTTTCCCCAATTGTACAGTACATTATATGTTTTTTTTATAGCCGGATGTCCGAGTCAGTTTTCGCGCAGAGTTAGTTTTCGCGCACCATCGACAAATTTATGTTTCTGCTTGATTTTTGTAAAAAGTAAGTTGTTTTGTGAATTAGTTGGCTCCTTACGATGGTTTGTTTTGTGAAGTTGTTGGCTCCTTAGTAAGGAGTCAAATTAACATCTTATAATAGCAAAGTACGTTTAACCAGATCTTTCAAGACACTATACTAAAATAGGCCCATGCTGATAAGATCAGAGGATTGCAGACTAATTTTAAACAGGACAGAAATCTTTCCTTCCGTCATTCCCTTAAATAGTTTTCGAAGGCCAAATCCAATTCAAAGGAAACAATTGTCTTTTTACATAATTAGTCAGTTTCAAAACCAAAGTCGTTGAAAAACAACTTTGATCTAACTGAATCCTTCAGAATCTAGCACACATTACTATATATATCATAAAGAATTCCCCTATAAATTTGGGCCCTATGGCCCTTTCACATAGTGCAAAACAACCAATCTCTCTCTTTATTTGTCCTTGATCACGACGAAAGACAACAAGGGTTCTTGAACTTTTTAGTTTGTCGCGGTGAACAAGATGGCAGCGGGTAAGATAGCGATGATGGGTGTGGCAATGTGTGTGCTGCTCGTGCTCGCTCAAGGGGAAAACAGACCTCCATATCCAAATTGCAAGTCTGCGTGCTACTTAGAATGCATGCAAATGGCTTTTCACGTGGAGTGAATGCAAGAGAATATGTAAGGAAGCTTGTGAAATTGCTCCCTCTCCCGTGGCCGACGATGGATTCAGTCGGAGGAAGAAAGGGTTTCGTCTAGTTGTGAAGAAATCAGGCCAATCGACATCAAAAACTTCAATAAGGGGCTTTTGTCCTATGTTATACTTTGTTCTTTCTTCTTTTCTTTTTTGTTTTTTGAACATTGTCCAAATAAGTGCTCTTCTGTTAGGCTGGCGAGTGGTGGCATGTGATTGTCCTTTTATTAATACCAACCTCGTTAACATATAAGTTTTTCGTTGTAAAATCAAAACATTTGCTTAAATCCGAAATGCTTAAAAACTAATATTCTATTTCGGGATTCCCAACTTGCAAGTCAAACTTCAAATTAACGGACTAGACGGAGATTGCCGAAGTTTCTTTTTTGAGCAGCCAAAAGAAATTTTTTTAATCTAAAAAATTAAAGAGATTAAAAGGATCCAGGACAAGAAGGCATCACATCGAGGAGCGAACATCTCAATGAAATTAAAACCCCACACCCCGATAATCATATGCCATCTCAAAACCAAAACATATGGTTGGCAAGAGGCCAACAAAGAAAAGAAGGAAAAAAAAACAGAGGACCTCTCCCTAATCCCCCAAAAGGCAGTCAAAAACTAACCCCAGTATCACTACCAAAGATTGCCAAAGATTTATGACAGCCTTTCATTGCGAAGTTGGTTCATTCTCTACCATGCAGGCATAGCCTCAACAGATAAGAGGAACTTGGTAGCAATTTCCAATTGTAAATAACAGGGTATTTGGGATGGCACATATTAACGAATTAAATAACCAACAAAACTCTCCACGTTCTTAGAATCACATTGTTGAGTATTTCTTGTTTTTTATTCGAACCCTTTCTTCTATTTCATTTTTAGAGAATTTGATCTCTTTATCCAAAACTTAAATTTGGAGAGCTGCAGTGCATTATTTGTTTGTAGCATGTGTTTGTATCCAAATGAGGGGATGGGACTCGATGATCTGGTCCAAGTATTTTGTGGGAAGTTCACGGATCTTTCTTCGATGATTGAAATCGTTTACTGCTTAGAACTTGTAGACACCCCGATTTTGAACCCGGGATGCGCTCGAGCATTTCCAATGATGATGAAACGGACCAATTATGACTACTTGTGAGAATGACTTGAACTTGATCAAAATCAGTCAAACACCACCCCAAGCAATCAAAATAGCCCAAACCAACCCAAGCATTGTTGAACCAAGCCAAACCATCAATCTGCCACCAAGAACCTTGAGCGCTCAAGCTTGAGGCCTTGAGCGCTCAAGCTTGAGGCCTTGAGCGCTCAACCCTCGAGAAACACCTTGAGCGCTCAAGCCTAATGCTTTGAGCGCTCAACTCTGATCCAGCCAGGAATCTGCAGAGTATCTCATCATGAGATTTTCTGCATGGGAGCGTCTGGGGTGATCTTCTACGATCCTTATACGTATAATACACTCTACCAACTCTAAAACTACTCCTAACCCACTTTCAAATACAAACCCACTCTCTCTCTCTCCTCTCTTCCCTCCCACTCACTCTATAAAAACCACTCAACACCCCTGGTTTTGGGGTTACGAACTCTCATACTCCATCTCTCTTAATTCCTCCAAAAAATCGTCCATCTCTCTCTCTCTATACAAAACCACTCATTCACCATCAAAACCACTTGCAAAAACCACTCTTCAAGTCCAATATTCGATCCTTGATCATCAACCAATCACATACATTATCCAATTCGTCCAGAATACTAACCAAAACATCCACAATCGTCCATCCCCAAGCCCAAAATCAAGTTCAAATTACAATCATTTCCAAAAGGTAGTTAAACATGTGATATACTCACTGTTTTGATCAATCTGAGGAAGACCAGTGAGTTCAAGCAAGTTCTTTATACTTGCATTGAACTCACAAAGGTCTAAAAGTTGTTTAAAAGCATTTTTCAAATCTGAACAACGGGGTTGAGCGCTCAAGCCTCGAGGCCTTGACGCTCAAACCCAGATTGAAAAGTTTCGTTTCTTGACTTTTGTGCTCTCTCTTGGTTTTGATCATTATTTAAGAGTTAAATATGTTCATGTAACCCTCAAAACAGCTTATTTCTACTTTAAAAATCACATGCATGAATGTGAGTTAACTATGTTATGATGATCAAAAATTAAAATCTTTGCAAATCTCATTTTCGAATGCAAAACGGAGACTGAATCACTTTCAGTTACTTTTGTTTAATATGCTTAAGGTCCTGAGAATCATCAAAAATCTATTTTCAAGTCAAAAGCCGAAAATGATTATGGCTTGAGCGCTCAAGGTCATGCACTTGAGCGCTAAATTTGCTGCTTGTTCGTGGATCTTGGTTTAGCATATTTACTCGGTGTGTGTGATTGTTATCTCTGTGTTTAGTATCCGGATCCCTCTCCCACTCTTCCATTTTAAAGCATTTCTTGGTTAATTTGTGGTGATTCTACTCTTTTCATCATTCTTTAAGGGATCAATCCATCTGCTCTTATTTGATTCTCCTTGGAAAATGTTTGCTCAATGTTTGATCTTGCAAAGAATGAGAAGAGAAGCTGTAAAAAGGGGGTAAACTCACAGAAGCCAGGAACTGGTTTGAGCGCTCAATCCATGAGCCTTGAGCGCTCAAATCAAAGGGTTGAGCGCTCAAGCCATCGCTCGAGCGCTCAATCCCTATTTGGATCCGGTTGTGAAAATGGCAATTAGGCCTCATGTTTGTAATTTAGGAATTGTTGTGCTTGTTTTACGTAATTTCTCATTTCTTGTAAATATTTGTAGTAATTTCATTTGTTATCATCAACATCACTCATGTAAATCATCGAGCACAAGCATCCACTTTAGATTCGCATTTTATATTTTCTTACTGTTTACGTGATTCCCATCCCCGATTCCCTATTTTTGTGAATAAATTGAATTTCAAACATTTCCAAAATCCCATAAAACATCGAGTAGAGACCGGTTCACGGACCGGGCGAGAGGGGTGCCGTAAAACCCTTCCCCTCTCGTAACCAAACCCCCGAATCCGAGAAATCTTTGGTTCCGCCAAGAACAGTGAAATCTTTTTCAAATGGGCAAACGAGTCATGTTTTTGATCGGTTTCTCGGGTTCGGACCTCAAATCCGGGTGGCGACTCTAACAGTCACAATCTTTTTGAACGCGAACCGCACCGTTTTCAGTGGGCCGTCCACAGAACTCGTCAAGGCTAACGTACAACCGATCAAAAAAAACAAAAAAGTCTAATGTACAAGCCAAAAAATAATGTTGATTTAATATCAATTAATTTGTGTTGAAAAACACATTTAATTGAAGAAAACTAATCCATAGATATTTGATGAACATGATTTCGGGCTTGGTTTTATGTCTCGGCAAATTTTTAAATGCGAACGCTTCTGACAATAAAAAATAGTCCTACAAAAAACTCATGATATGTACTTAGATGAGACAAGGGGATGGGAGAGGATCCGGATTGGGATCCAAGAAATGGCATCAATGTAACCGATTGAAAAAAGGCATTCCACTGTAAGACGACGGACAAAATCAGAAGCATTTGTTCGATGAAAATGGCAGGAATGTATTGTAGTGTTTGTATGCTTGTTTGTTTGATTGGGTTGGTTTACAGAGGTCTTGGGGAGAGCCCATTTGCAACCTGCAAACCTATGACCTAACCGTATAAAAAATCCAGCCATCGCCAAAACCCAGCCATGAACACCCTTCCCCAGGCCATTTTCATGCCATTTTCATCGAACAAACGCTTTGCAACGGCGAGGATAGCCTGGGGAAGGGTTTTCATAGCTAGGTTTTGGCGATGGCTGGATATTTTATACGGTTAGGTCATAGGTTTGCAGGTTGCAAATGGGCTAATTAACTTGTAGCGAAGTTCAAAATGCCATTACCTTTGATAGTTAATTTTGACGGAGTTAGCATGCGGACTATTTCGATACACATTTTGGCATTAGGGGATTTAACAGACTCAATCTTTTTAAATTAGGGACCAAAAATCCACTTTGCTAGTACTTCGGGGACTCGGGGTTAAAATTAAGCACCTGTCATGCTACAGTCACTTCTACCAGATTCATAGTCTTTTACTGAGTATGTTCAAGGTTTATTTTCACGCATATACTGCTCCTTGACTCAACCTGTATGTTTTGACTCACTCAAACTTACCTATAATTTTCTCTAAACAGAGGGAAAACAGAGAGGAATTGTTTTTGATCGATTTTTGTTCTTCTTCTCCCCGTAAGAGATACAAATTATTTGTTTGAAGCTGGTAATATAAATACACTGGTTCGAACACAAAAGTACTGTACGATCTTTAGCTTATACTTACCTAAAATAGAGATGGCGAGTCAATGTTATTTGAGCTGCCAGATCTTTGCAAAACACATTAAGATAGTGTGACTACTGTGTCTACCATTTTTTCATGACATATAGCTATAAAATGAGGAAGATATGGCCAACTCATTATGAGAAGCAATTATGATTCATCCGCTTAGTGTTATAAGTTGGGATGTTGTAGATAACCAAATGGGAATTTGACATTTTGCTCATCATGTGTTGCATGGTTCATTTTTATTTATTGTGTACTTTTAATTAGTGTGAAGGTGAAACATACTATATCTTTCAAGAGCGAGAGGCCAAGAATGAAAATATTTTTAGCCTAATCAATAGGAATCAGGGATCAGATTTGGTGATGCATGTATTGTTTGTTTACCATTATTTTCTGCGAGCGTTGTGCCTTTGATTTTTTATTTATTTATTATTTTTTTTGTGGCTATCGCTTCTTGATTTAAGGGGAGTTTAGTTGGACAATGAAAAATCTTAGAATTTTGGTCTCAAATGTAAAGAGAAAAGATTTGTGATTTGATGTTTTCCCCCTTTAACAGTGTACTATTGTTGCAATTTGGGATATTGGAGACAACTAAAAGGGTTGTTTCAAAGAATTTGAGAAGTATTGTGCTCCTGTCTCTTGGCTCATGGCTTGGTTTTTCAAACTCAAATCTATCAATTGGGTGAATTGATCTCAGACACATGCAATTTAATTTGAGAAAAGCCAATTGGTGTCACCACCCTAGGGCATATTGGTGGGAGCGGTTATAAATATGCATTAATGCTTCTAGGAAAAAGTTATTGATGATGTAAAAAGCATGGTACCCGAAGTTGTTGGATCTATAATTGATGTCGTTAAGCAAGTGATTGGTTATGGAGCTACCAGGGTGGTTGTCCTAGGAAAATTTTCAAGAGGCTGCTTCCCATCTATCTCACTGCATTTGAAACAAATAACTCAAATTCCTATGATGAACCTCGTTGCTTGAAGGAACTCAACAGCTTCTCTAAGTATGCACCCCGATAAACTACAAGAAGCCATTCAAGAATTGAAAAGAGAGTACCCGAATATAGTAATCGCTTATAGTTATTACTACCAACCCTTCTAATGGCTTTTCCTCCATGCCCAATATCTTGGATTTGATAGCAAGTCTTTTCAAATTAAAGGCTAGTTGCGGAGCAGTGGTGACTACACTATTAGTCTCACCAAGAGGTGTGGGGCTCCACAAGTTTCAATCTGCCAGAATCCTAGTAAGTTAGGTAGTTGGAATGGAGTTCATTTGACATATGAGGCATATAAGAGTTCATTTGACATATGAAGCATCTACCAGAATCCTAGTAAGCATGGTACAGCGATGCACGTGGTTGTTTCCACCATGGACGATAAGGGCCTAGTAATGAACCTCACTCTTCTCTCTTATGCATCGTTTCGTAGATTTCGACTTTAATATAATGCTGTCATGACTGCTTTTGACTGATTTTTTTGGCAACAGTTATGACCTGCAATTGAAGATCACACTTCAGCAAAGAGATCCATGAAAGAGATCCAGCACGGACGATAAATGATGATGGGAGCGGGAGCAGGGGAAGAGCGGCCCACTTCTGATTTTTTGTATTTTTTGCATTAGTGACTAGCTTAACCAAGTTTGCAGTTTTACTTTGCACTAGTAAAAGTGCACGTGCAATGCACGCGGTTGTTTCCTAGGGTAGTTATTACAAAAAAATCTTCTAAAAGCACACAACTTGAAAGAGGAGGTGAATTTTGACTCCTAACAACTCTTCTCTTCTCTACTTAGGCTTAGGTAATAGATTGATTCTACGTGATGTTTTGCACAAGAAGCCTTTGAATTAGGGAATGCTCTGTCTTTAGGACAAACACGCACCCACAATATAAAAAGGAAAAATTGCAAAGCCACTTGAGAACCTAGTAGGTAGTGTCGCTATATTCGTTCATAACTTCCAAAGCATTAAAACGAAGAATTGAATTTTGCAAACATATAATGAAATTGTATTACTGTTATCCACAAAAAAATATCATGGAAGATTTGATCTTTGTCGCCGATTGGGATCATGTATAATCATTGTCAGTGCTTCGCATTATCTCTATTCTCCGCCTTCCCAAATTTAACATACTTTCTCTAAGATTGAAATCAAGCATTCATCCTTGAATATGACCTGATGCAGAGAAGGTATTTTCTTTGTTTTCCTAATTTTTCCATGGTATATTTATGAAGAATTTACAACATACTATCTACACAACAGAAAAGGCACTTCCGATCAAATTATGTCTTTCATGTATTTTAATATGAGCAATAGAAGATCAAACCGTGTTATATGCTTGCTAGTGTCGTAAAGCCTTTGAAATATTTTCAATGGAGCCATATCAGAGACAAAGGCATAAGCATAACCATCTTGTGTTTTGGAATAGCTGGAATTACTCATTCTATGTGTGGATATACAGGAGAAATCTTAGAGGCTAGAGCTACCACAAAACCTTAAAAACTGGAAAAGAAAATGATAAGGCCGTAGCTAGGATACTTCGAATGCAAAAACCAGGTATTCATACACAATATATGGCCTAGTTGATAAAGGAACCATCTACAAGCCATTCATAAAAAGGAACAAACAAAATTGTAAATATATTAATTAAGTAGCCTACAAATTGAAGTATAATTCTAAAAGCACGTAAAGCATAGAAAAATATCCAGCCAAGCTAACTCATCTCTATAAAACAAAAAGGACTACTCTGAGTACACGTCGAATAACTATTTGGTACGGTTTAGGTACAATCAAAGAATTAGGAAAACATTCGGCGTGATTCGATAATGAATATGCTCCAGATAGGCCCTAAATACTGTGAAAGTGAGTTGCAGTTCTTCAAATAGTTAACGCAATTCAACAAAAATAGCATGAAGGTTAGTGCCACATTAGCAGACAACTTTAAAGGTTTCTATTAGCAATCTGTAGACTATGCTGATATACAACGTCGTATGTTCTGCAGATCAAAGTGCGTACTTAAATTAAGAAGTGTACGTTTGGAATACATTGCCCAGAGCTTTATTTTCCCTCTCCAAAAAGGTCTAGCCCCTTGTGTTAACGCCTGAAGGACTCAAATTTGGAAGACACATTTCATTGAACAATTTGCATGCACAATAGTTCTATAAAGAAGAAATTGAAATGGAGGATAATTTATACCACTTGAATTTGATGGGGCCATGAAGGATAACATTGTAACCAGGATTTAAATATGCAGTAAAATCTAGTATTTGGGCACACCGATCACAAAAAACAAACAAAGAGGCACTGGGTTTATTACCTGGTGTGAGATTGGGTTTGTAAGAGAAGATTGCGCTTCCTTTTCGGATGGTATGAAAATAGTATTGTGCAGCGTATTGACTGCCGCGTTTTGTCTTTTTTGAAAACGAACTTGGCAGCAACCAGGCGGATGGATTTAATATGATTTCTGAGAAGCGAGTTTGTTCTTGTACGTAGGAAAGGATCGAATGCCATTCGTTTAGATGAATGCGACTGTTATGGAAGGTAACCAGAAGGAAGCGTTATGTCAGTTCAGAGGGTCAACGTATGGGTATGATTGTGAAGGAAAAATGGTAGAAAACACGCTGGGGCTTTCACTCTACTATTATATAGGACGCCAATATTTGTGCCTGTTCAAAAAAGTTTCCGGAAGACTTGCCTCTTCAAATTTAAAAGGCACCTATTTGCTACTGCAGTGAGTGCCCATACCATCCATTCGGGACAGTATTATTTGGAATTTGCGAGGGCATTTGTGGAAAGGAAAAAGTAAAAAACTTCTTCGTACTTTTAAAAGTAGTAGTATAGATAACTCAAATTCCTATGATGAACCTCGTTGTTTAAAGGAACTCAACAGCTTCTCTAAGTATCACCCCGATAAACTACAAGAAGCCATTCAAGAACTGAAAACAGAGTACCCGAATGTAGTAATCGCTTATGGTGATTACTACCAACCCTTCCAATGGCATTTCCTCCATGCCCAATATCTTGGATTTGATAGCAAGTCTTCTCAAATTAAAGGCTTGTTGCGGAGCGGTGGTGATTACACTATTAGTCTCACCAAGATGTGTGGGGCTCCACGAGTTTCAGTTTGCCATAATCCTAGTAAGTTAGGTAGTTGGAATGGAGTTCATTTGACATATGAGGCATATAAGAGGATGGTTGGATGGCTCATTGATGATATCTTGCCAATGCTTCACTGATGGAGTATTTTTAATTTGTTCAAATTTAGTGGTCAAGCAGCTAGATTTGTTTGTTTTTGGTTTATATTTAGTAGGTTTAGGAAAATTTCAAGTTTATAGATGGTTTCCTTCGTGTGTTGTTTTTACTTTGAGTCAGCCAAACGTGCGATTTTCTATTGCAATATATATATATATAGTATTGCATTTAGTTATAAATAAGTAAAAGAAAAAAACCGCTTTCACTAATGATGTACGAAATAAATATATACCCTAGCAAGCCTTTATATAGGTTACAACTTAAAAGGCGAATTAGGAAACATGAATAATGGCATAGTCTAAATAGGAAACATAATCACAAAAACCTAAAAAACATGGTAACATAAAATTTCCTAATATTAAGCTAACAAACTTGAAGGCACATTTAAGGTATGACGACAAATGAGAAAAATTTGGTGTAGATAAAAAGGCGTACCATTTGAATGAAGTATTCTCCACATCGCTTCCATAATAAGCGTGCTTGTTTTAGTTGAAATTCATGAACGGACTTCATGAGCCGGGAATATTTAATGGCATCGATTTTCAAATATTGCGAGCGTGTATAAGATGAAGAGTGTGTATAAAATATTTGAAAATGTTATTTTTCGTACCCTAAACGCTAACTCTTTCTAAATCACAAAAAATGGGTGATCTAAGAGAAGCAATCAAAGAAACAGAGATGAAGAGTATGGAAGGGTCGAGGTAGAGAATTTGAGCTAATGAAAGCCCTCCTGGTTATAAAGGCACCTCTTGCTCTGCCTTTTTTTTTTTTTTTTTGAATAGCAAATTAAATTACATTATTCATAAAGATCAAAAGATGAAATCACCATAATAAGAAAATGAATAAAGATCAAAAGATGAAATCAACATAATAAAAAAAGAAATGCATTGAGGGAGGTTCGAAGAGTACAAGAACTCTTCTACTGCTGCTACTCGCAAAAACTTGATCTAGATCCAAGCAACCCAAAATAACAGAGCTAAAACACAAATATTTTTGCAAGAGACCATGCGGTGCACTACGGGCTGTCCGATGCCCGGATGGAGGGCCCAAATTGGATCTTCACCTCTTTGCATCCTATCCGTTCATTGGCGTGCGCAGTGCGATCAAATCAAGGCTGTTCATCTGGGCATCGAACCGCCCGTAGTGCACGGCACCCACCCCGGTTCTTGAACACTGTGCGCTGCCCAATAACCATTTTTCGCGTGGCAAAAATAGTAGGTGGAAAACCCCTGAAGATGCGTCCCCGGAAAACATTTTGTAGCGGGAAAAGACCATGTAGACCAACGCTGCTGCCTTGGTCATATCAGCCCAGCACTGCCTCCATCGAAACCCTCAAATTGCAGGCTCAAAAACTTAAAAACGCCAACCCCAAAACTCCTTAATTGATTCCCTCAAATCGACCTTCGACCCTTCAACTCGCTCCAAAAGAAGCCCCAAATTGCCGGCTGGCAAACACAAAACGCCAGCCGCAAAATCCCTAAAATTGACCACTCAACTTGCCTCCATTGCCTTTCCCCCCCAAAAAAAATAAAATTAATTGCCTCCAACGAAACCCTCAAATTGCTGGCTCGAAAACCAACACCAACAGCCCCAAAATCCATGAAACAGACCCAAAACTCCTCAAATTCAGTCGAATAGCTGCCCCCAAAATCTGTCAATCGAATCCTCAAAACAAGCCCAAAAACAGCTCAATCTAATCCCCACAAACACACATACCGTGCCAAAGAGGCTGATAGTCCGAGTTGTGGACTTCATTGTTCGGATATCGGCGAGATGAAGAAGAAAACAAAAAGGAACATTAATATTCCTGAGTTGAAGGGAGAGATTTCTATTTGGCAAAAAGCAGAAAGCGAAGAAGGAAGATCATGGAAGATGGGTATGGAATTATGTTTGACATTCTTTTTATAAGAATCCGAAAATTTCATAGAAAAGCCCAGCATCACTTGCAACGACTCCGTCCAAAATATATTGATAAAGATCTAGTAAGAAACAATCTAGCAAAGCAAGAGATAGCAATAAAGCACAAAGTAAGAGAGCTCTCTTAATCATATGGACATGAGCCTCAAGCTCGCTAACACATGCAAGACGCAAGCATATCGGAGGTGCCAGCATACCGAACCAAAGTCGTCGAGGAAGGAGAGTGAAACTCATTATAGGTCGTCTAGATATGAATTATGATATTCCAACCTAGAGGTGGGTGAATAGGTTTGAATCCTGTAATATTCAATTTTTCTTTTGCAAGTAGAAGGATTAGCAAATTAAATGGATAATTAAAACAATGAAGTACTGAAAATAATCAAGAGATGAGACAGAGGATTTTTATAGTGGCTCGGCTAACTGCTTAGTCCACTCTTTAGTGATGTTCACTCGAACACTCACTGGTATCCACTATGTTCTCAGTACTTACTGTTTGGTTCTTTTACTTCTTTGCAATGGAAAATAATTGTGTGCGAGCGTGCTAGAGAGAGTCTTTTAAATCTTCTCCCTCAGATTAACTTTGAAAAACCAAATCTAATTAGGCGATTGTATTTTAATGGTTCAATTACCTCAATTAAGAGGATTTTTCCTTCAAAGTGAATAAATACAAACCAATTTACTTAGGAAATCAAAGAACAATAAAGAAACAAGATACTTTGATTGATAAACCAAAGATAGACTTACTTCGAAATCGTCTTCAACTTCAAATAGAAAGATAACAAGAACTTCGAACACTTGATTGTTGCAAGAACAACTAACATCTACTTCCTAAACTACTTCCTAATCTACTTCCTAATCTACTTCGAACTGAGTTGAATTCCTAAAACTACAATTCTACTTGCCAATGAACAAACTAAACATCATTTTTGTGTGCTGTTTGTTGAAGATTTGTCTGGGGCTCTTTACTCTTTAACTTCTTCTATTTATAAGCACTGCTTGTAATTTGAACTTCCCGCTTGATCTCTTGACTTCGAACTTCATCATTGCATTTCAAACAAGCAGTTTCTTCCCTCCAAAAGCACCTGACCTTAATTACTTTGATCTTCCTTCAGAAGTTTCGAATTTGAACCTGCACGGTTACTTAAACAAATCATATGATTAATTTTGAGGAATAACTGCCTTACACGACTTGTTCCACGTGTCTCAACTGTCAACTGCCTTGTTTTATATGTTTACACGTGTAACTCATGCATTTAGCAGTTAAAAGTGTGGCTTCGAAGTCAATTGTCTTATTTATCCTTTGATTTATAACTGCCAATAACTGCCTATCAAATTGGACGTTATTATGACATCGTACTGACCCATTTATAACCCATTAATCCAGTGCTTTTCATTAACATTCTCAACTGGATTTGTTAATTTTATATGTAAACACTTACACCTGGGTTATATTTCATAGGAGTCAATACCCCTTTACAACAACTCATCGGGTACACGCAGACCAGATAACAAACTTCTCGCACTGGTACACGCAGACCAGTTCAAAAACTCACAACACCGATACACGCAGACCGGTTCAATACTGGTACACGCAAACCAGTTTACAACCTCCCAAATATAATGGGTAATTCAAACTCTACCTGGTAATAGAAGAACAAAATCCTAACTGACAACATAGTGGATTGGGTTCTCTCTCTCACAAGATGGGTTTATATGTTGTGTGATTCCATCCCTCTTAGTAAGGGTGATTTTACAAGTGTAGGCTCACACACACACAGAGTATAGAAATCTACAGTGAAAAACTCTTTTTGAAAGACTGAAGAGGATGATCTACAGTGTATATATCTCAGACTTGTATTCTTTGAGTATTTGAACGATTGATTCTTTGAAGACTTGACTTGAAGTGGTTGAAATCTTCAATGAAAAACTTCTCTTTAAGTAGATAATTGATGATTTCAGAAGTCTTCACTTTTGAGCAGCTCCAATGTTCATCTCATTTAATCCCATACTTTCTCCTTTGCGGCTCCTGTGCATAAAGTCAATATATGTGCACACATATATTGGGTTACAAATATATGCTCTCATATTTCAAATAGCCCATCGAGTATTTGCAGTAATTGCAAATCTCTCAAAAGTAGCAAATCTCCCTTTTTTCAGTATCCAAGAAAAATAATATGACTATTTAAAATTGAGACTGCAAAATTCAAATTGTGAGCCGCAAATAATAAATACAAGTATAATAATATATTTGGCACAATTTGAATGATAAAAATCTATAGGAAATTTCATGGTCCCTAGATTAAACAAGAGAGAGAAATAAAACAGAGTAGGAGTAGGATTGAAACAGGGTACAAGCAAGAAAAAACAGATTGTTTTGTTGTACTACAGAGGGATCCCTACGGGTAACCCACCAGGGTACCCAGTTGGGTACTTCATAGTCACATTTCAGCTGCGTAGTATTCTAGGCCATTGTTGAACTTGGATCAAAGAATGTAATGGGTTTAGCAAGCCCAAATTAGATTTGTAAGGCCCAATTAAAAATCCCATACAAGCTTATGGCTCAACTTGATCTAATAAACCTGCACCTTGAAATTATGTTAGTGTTTACTGGTTCTTTTACTTCTTTGTGATAAAATAATCGTGTGCGAGCGTGCCAGAGAGAGTTTCAATCTCCTCCCTCAGATTAACTTTGGAAAAACCAAGTCTAATCAGGCGATTGTGTTTTATTGGTTCAATTACCTCAATTAAGAGGATTTTTCTTTATAAGTGAAGAAATGCAAACCAATAACTCAGGAAATTAAAGAAACAATAAAGAAACAAGACACTTCGATTGATAAATCAAAGATAAACTTACTTCGAAATTGTCTTCAACTTCAAATACAAATGTAACAGAACTTCGAACTGGTGGTTGTTATGAAAACAACCGAGAATGGGTGATTGTTATGAAAACAATCGAGAATAATCCTAACTACTTCCTAATCTACTTCCTAATCTACTTCGAACTGAGTTCGAAATCCTAAAACTACTTGCCATTGAACAAACCAAGCATCATTTTTTGATAGCTATTTGTTGAAGATTTGTTCGGGGGGTTTTACTCTTCAATTTCTTCTATTTATAGGCGCTGCTTGTAGTTTGAACTTCCCGCTCAATGAATTTGAACTTGGCTTGCTTCGAACTCTAACTTCTGCTTTTTGAGTTGGCGCTTTCTTCTTCCACGTCCCGAATTTGAATTATTCGGATCCTTCCTCCTCAAGCTTTGATTTGAAATCTGCATAACTGCTCAACTAACTCAAATGATTACACATTAAGGAGATCACTGCTGCTTTCCAATAAGTACTCCACGTATTCTAACTGTCAATTATTCCATTTTATAGATTTACACGTGGAGTTTAGGTGTCTAGCAGTTAATATCATGGCTTCGAAGTCAGTTTCTATTTCGTCTTTGACTTGTAACTGCCAATAACTGCTATTTTGAATTTGAGGAAAAACACGACATCGTATTAACTCAATTCTACTTCAATAATCCAGTGTATCTCTATTGACAAGTAATTGCCAACGTTTGGCATTTCTGATTACGTGTCAACCAACTATTGGATTTGCTAATTTTATATGTAAACATACCCCCCACATTAACATCGTTGTTCAAGGGTATTGAATAAGTGTTAATGTGCCTTTTGCCGCTTCGAATTCCTGTAAACTTCCAAAGCAAAAGTTATTGGCAGTTCCTGATACTTCCAACGACACAGTTATAATTAAATCTCACGTTCTCTGTGAGAGAATTAAGGATTATGGGCAGAAGGATAATGGGCCGTTATTACCCACGTTCTCCACCTTCAAGAATTTAAATCGTTTCCAACTTAAAACTTGCCTATAAAAAGGGTTTAATTACTGGTAAAATTAATCACCATTCTTCGTTATAAACTGATTCCTTCCTCGACTGAACAATGGATGACTTCTCCAATACCCAAAATGCTTTCGAAAACTTGGTTCTTAATGACCCAAACCCTGTTGATATTAGAAATACTGTCACACCAATTATTGGTGAAATTCGAAGGGATCGTTCTTTCGTAGTGGTTCAAGTGGAAGATCCTGAGCCTACTGATCCATGGGATCCTCCAATTTCTTCTACTCCTAAACCCTTCTTATGGGGTTTACCATCTGAAATAGTGGTGGTAAAAATGGATGATCCTGCTGGTTACAAAGGTTGGAGCAAATACCGTTCATTGGCTATGAGTAGGTATTTAACTCCCTTTATTAGACGTGATCCTAACATAGTGATACTTGACAGTTTATTTGCCACCTGTCTCACTCCTGCTTTCTTCAAAGTCTCTGAAGAAGAGAGATCAGGTTTCGCTGGCTATGGTGAGCTTAAGCAAAAAGCTAGTAGCCAATTTATATATTGGTTAAATGAAGTTCGAAAGCCTCACTTTGAAGGAAATTTCGTTGATCTAGCTAACCTCTCTCTTCGAACTCTTCCAGAAAACCCAGATTGGTTTCAAGAGTTAAAGAATATCAAATTTGATCCTATTATTTATCATGCTGATATCTCTTACTCTCTTTATCCGCAATCTAACTCTATTAAAGCCAAAGAATTGTTGGCTGCATTTGCTTTTTTGGAGATAGGGATTCTTGAAGAAGACATCCCTTACAAAAACTTCTTGTGGGCTTGTGAGACTCTTCAATGTACCACCTCTGAGCAAGCTGGTACTTTTATCCATTCTTTTCTAAGTCAACTCCCTCTCCTACGAATGTGGATGAAGAATAACACTGCTGCTTTTGTGTTCAATCAAGACCTTCATGAGTATGAAATACTTCATGATCGAATTACTAGACTTCATAATAAGATTGAACATTTGAAGGAAGATTCCTTCGACACCCCATCCGGAATTTCTAAAAGGCTTCGAAGGAGATTCAAAAGTTATCTTAAAAGAAATACCTTCAAGTTGGCTAAATCAAGTCAAAGCCAAAAATCTGGTCCTAAAATCGACCATTGATTGAGAAGAAACTCAAGTTCGATGAAGAAGAAAGGATTAGGATGAAAGAAAAAGAATTTTTCAACTTTTCCTGGGCAAGATTTCATGCTTTGGTGACTTGGAGTTTTCCTCATTACTTCCAAGTCATCTCTACTCCAACAACTGCTCGATCATCAGTAGATGTTTAGCTCTCCTTTGAATGTAATAGGATCTTCTTAGCAGTATGTAATTTCCCTTTATTAATGTAATTTCAACTTTCTATGGTTTAATTTGTACCTTTAAATGCCTTTCGAAGCATTTCAATGCATTCTAAACCAATTCGAACTCAGAATGAACAAAATGATAAAGTATCTTTTATGATATCAAACCAATAAAAATGGTTCGAATCATATGGTAATTCGAAACTGAAATAAAGTATTAAATATGGGTAAAAAAGAATTCAAATTTGGGCCCGACGTAATATAGGCCCAATTAATTCTTTATGAATATTTGACCCAAAACGCCGTCTCGTTTCATCAGCACATATAAATTTTAGGGCTTGAAACGTCTTCATTACACATTCAAATTTTCCTACGCTTTTGTATTCCCTCCTTTGTTCTTACACTCTTTGCGATCATGGCTTCTGAAAGTGAAGTATTCAAAGGTACTCCCTCCTTTGTTCTTAGGAAATTGGTGACTCGAGAAATCCTAGAATCAACAACCGGTGTTGACAAATTACAAAACCGTGCCTTCATCGAACATCCTACCCTACCTAATACTCAAATCCTAGGGCCTGCATTTCTTGATCTTCCTTTAGATCTTACATCATGTTACCCTATCCTTGAGAAGAGCGACCTTGTGAAGGATAGGCTTCTAGGTTTCTCTAATTGGGCCAAGAAGAATTTCGTTTGCTGGCCAAATTATGATAAAGATTGGGATGACTGGTCTGCACGTATATTCAAAGCCAAAGGGAAAGAGCTAGCAGAAGTTGGTTTATCACACGTCATTTCCTTGCTCAGGAATGGTATTTTACAGAAGCCCACACTAATTCATGCTGCCCTAGCCTTCTGGGATCCTTCATACAACTACTTCAGATTCAACTGTGGAATGATGGCTCCCACAGTTTTAGATGTATCTTTCCTTGTTGGGCTCCCTCCGTATGGTATTTTCTTTGACATTGCTTCATCTACAGAAGTCCCATTTTTGGATGAGATTGAGTATGCTGGGAAAAATGCTTCTTACAGCAAATTTCTAGACACTGAAAGGAGATATTCAGATGAAGTATCTGAAAGAGAAATGCTTGCTTATATTTGGTATACCCTGTGCAAAATGATTTTTTGCCATGGTGGTAAGAAAATGATGCTCGAATTCGCACCCTTAGCCTATTCTTTATCAAAAGGTGAAACCATTGATCTGGCCTCTCACTTTTTAGGCTATGTTTACAAAATAGGGTCTGATAATCATGCTAAACCACTTTCTTATAACCTGGGAGGTCCTCTCTGGTTTCTGCAACTTTGGCTGTTAGCTTATTTCCCCGACCAAAAGGTTGCAGACAGGTCTCCTCTTGATGTATATGGGGAAAAATTCACCATTTTAGCTTCAACTCCCCTTACTTTGGTTGGATATCTACAATATTTTCATCAAATGAGGGAGGACAAAGAAGAAGGAGATTTCGTTCCTTTTCATGACTGGGATATTGGGCCGAAATGGATAAGAAGACTGATGGCACAAAGAGGTAGTCCTACTTATCGTGAAGCTTGGGCAAGTATGCTTCTCCCAAGGGAAATCATCGTAGGGGCTTTCGTTGGTGGCTGTAGACAGGCTCATGCTGAGATCTATTGTCCTGCACAATTTGCTAGACAATTTGGGTTGGTGCAAGCTATCCCTTGCCCTTATCCTGGTGAAATCAACATTGATCTCTCTACAAGAAACAAGGTCGATAAGGATCACATTGCACGTCTTAATGCAGAATTTAAGAATTCTAGAGCACAATTCCAACCATATATGTTTTCTGTTGTTTTAGAACCTCCTCTTCCATCCTTTTCTAGATGGTGGCACAACTCCATGAGATTATATTACAAGTCTGCAAATGTCAAAGATTTCGTTAAAGACCTTGGCATTGCCATTGAAGAAAAATCTGATTCAATATCAGATGATGGGTTTGGAGAAAGTTCAAAAGAAATTCCTCAAGGAACAGAACATGTACCAGGAGCTCAATCTCCTGTCTCAACGCCTGCTGCCTTGAATATCAAACCACTTCGATCTGTACCACAAATGGTAACTAGATCTAAACAACAAAGATCTCCTTCTCCATCAGGTGACTCTTGACTTTATGGTTCAATCGACATTTCTTTTCAACATATTTTGTTTTTTATTTCTTATTATTTTGAGTACTGCAGAGTCTACTCCAAAGAAGAAAACCAAAAAAGAGGCAGAACCTACTCAAACTTCTGCTTATGCAGCTTCGAAGCAAAGCACAAGAAGAGGAGTCACAAAACAAGCACTGAGCCATGATGCCACAAAATTTGACAAAGTTTATGAGGCTTCGAAGAGAAGAAGAAAAATTCTGATTGAAGAATCAGAGGAGGAAGAGACAGGAAATGATTCAATTAGTCAACTTGCAAAAGGCAAGTTCTTGTATTCTTTAGTTTCACCAAAGACTTTGAACCTCCATATCTCTTAAATTTATTTATTGATTCTATTTCAGAGAAAAAGGCACAATCTAAGCATACTATAGCTTCGAAGACTCCTTCTGAACAAGATCCTCTTGAAATTCAACAGCCAATTGACCCTCATGCTACTGGTGCTACTGCAAGATCTTCAACTCTTGACTCTGAACTTATTGCTCAGGATTCTCTTAACAAAGAGCCTCCTCAAAAGCAAGCTTCTTCAACTGAGAAGATGTCAGAGCCTGCTCAGTCTGTTCTAAAAACTGCAGAAACCAATTTGGATATTGGGAAAAGCAAAATTACTGAGGCTGACATTCCTGTTCGACACGTTGATGTTTCTGTTCCAAAGGACGACAGAAGTTTATTTCCTGAAATTGCTTCCCATCCTCTTGGTATTAAAACCTTCGATCAGCCTAAAATAGCAATTGATGAGACTGCTATAGGTCAATCTTCAAGATCTGGGATTCCAGAAGAACCAATTTTGTCTGAACAAGTCCCTCCACGTGAGGTATTGTGTCTCTTTATAATTCGAACTTACAGTCATTATACTTATGCTCAAAGGATTAAACTCGATCATGTTTATGCGTTTCTCCAAACAGGAAATTGATACTTCTGCTAGCACCATTGTTGGTGATCTCTCTTCATTGGAGCAGTTCAAATTAAGAGTGGGTGATTTCTGTCAAAGAATCACCAATCCTAAAACTCCAATTTCTTCTCCGGAGTCTCCTATTACTCAACTCAAAACTCAACATAGTTCACCTCTTCTTGAGTTGGTCAAACCTACTTTTACTCCAGGAGAGATTCAGGAATTGAAGGAAATCCTCCGACAATTTTCAGAATTGGACTTTGAAAAGTTGGCTGAAGGAGATTTAAAGGTGCATTTAGAGATTTGCTGTCAAGCAGCTTGGGTATTAAAACCTACTTCTCAAGATTTACACAAACAACTCTTGAATAAGGTCTCTGAGTTTCGAATAAAAGCCTATCAACTCTGTGAAGTTCAAGAGAGACATCTTCAAAGACAAAGTCTGAAGGCAGCATTGTCAAATATAGAAGATGAGGCACAAGGTGTAGTTTCTTCTTATGATCAAGATGCTATCAAGTTGTATCAGTTGCAAGAAGAAGAAGCTCACCTAGAGGAAGCATTGTCAAAGGTAAAAGGGGAAATTGCTCAAACAACTGCCAATATGCAAGTTTCTTTGAACAAAGCTTCTTCGTCTGTTGCAGATATAAACGATCTTAAAAGCCAACTGCAGCGAACTACAGATCAAGAAGAAATTTACGATTTTGTTTGTACCAGAGGTGCTCATGTACTGAGTGACCTAAAAGATACAATTGTACAGTTTTTTGATCAATGAATGAAACGTTTGTGTTATTCCAGTTTCATGACCGTTTGAATTGCTTGAAGTGTTAATCTCAACAATTGAACTATGAGCCTTAACCACATAACTTATTTGTTGTTATGATTTATCCTTTCCAAACTAAATCACTTATGTCAAATGCTTCGAATAGCAATCTTTTATCATATTTTCTAGTCACCCTTAATTTCTGCAATAGAATTTGATTCAAAACTTGATGAGGCTTCCAACAACTCAAATTCCAGCCCTTTGGGAAGTTTTTGAACCATCGAACTACATCTTCCATGGCTTCATTGTCACTGTATCAACATTTGCTATTTCAGAAGTCTCAATTCCATTTGGATGATCAGCCAAGAAATTAGCTAAAGCTTGTCCTTTAATTGATTTCTGAGGAACATACTTTAGATTTAATTCAATTAAGGATACAATCCATTTCCCAATTCTGCCACTAAGTACAGGTTGAGACACCATATACTTCATAACATCAGTCTGGGAGATTACATAAGTTACTCTAGGCATTATATAGTACCTGAGTTTCTTCGAAGCAAAAAAAAAAGTTAAACATAATTTTCCTACTGCAGAATACCTACTTTCACAATCATTAAAAAACCTACTTAAATAATAGATAGCTTGTTCCTTTCCTTCTTCATTGTCTTGAGCCAACAGAACTCCTATTGAGTCATAATTTGCTGCTAAATACAACTTGACAGGCCTTCCTTTTGAAGGTGGAACAAGCACTGGTGGATTGATCAAATACTCCTTGATGGTCTTGAAAGCATCATCATGCTCCTTTGTCCATTCGAAGTCTTCTCCATCCTGCTGTTACTCCAAAAGCACATTTAACAGGATTCAACTTCAATTGATAATGCTTCATTTTTGAAAAAGCTATTTTCAAATGTTCTACATGATCATCAATAGATTTTGATTTGACAATAATGTCATCTATATAACATTCCAGAAAACCCCCAATTATTTCATGGAAGATAGTGTTCATAGCTCTTTGATAAGTAGCACCAGCATTTTTTAGCCCAAAAGGCATTTTGACCCATTCGAAGGTCCCAAGGTTGCCAGGGGCCCTAAATGCGGTTTTATGAACATCTTCTTCAGCTATACAAATTTGATTATATCCTGAATGTCCATCCATAATAGACATGATTTTATGGCCTACAGAACTATCCACCAGCATGTCTACTACGGGCATTGGGTATTCATCCTTAGGGGTTGCAATGTTTAGGTTTCTAAAATCAATGCAAACCCTAATCTTCCCATTTTTCTTGATAACAGGAACAATATTTGATAGCCATTCCACATATCTTGCTGTTCTAATAAAACCAGCACTTAAAAGATTTTTGAATTTCCTTTTTAACCAATAAGATGGTTTCAGGAGACATTTTTCTTGGAAGTTGTTTGAAAGGTTTGCAATTAGACTTAATAGGTAATCTATGTTCAACCAAATCTCTGTTCAAACCTGTCAATTCTTTATAACTCCAAGCAAAGCATTCTTTGTTTTCTTTAAGCACTGTGATCAACCTTGCCTTCGAAGCAGCATCAAGTTCTTTGTTGATTTGAACAGTGTTTGGAACAATCCCTTCTCCCAATTCCACTTCTTCTAAAGGATCTTGAGAATCAACCTGACCAACAAAGGCCTTTTTGAATTCAAATGGCTTCAACCCCCAGTCAGATTTCTCAGCCAGTAATTCTTCCCAATCATCTGTTTCCTGTAACTTCTGCTCTATTTCTAGAGCCATAAACTTAACTACGGCCAATGAGTTGGCCTCTTCGAACTCTGTCTTGGACTCACATCCAAGCAGCCTCATCTGGTGAATTGTCTGATTCATAATCAACTGCTTGTTTAAGCTTAGATTTTAACTCTGCCAGTTCTCCAATTTCCAATACATTGGATGGAGGGGTGGCAGGTTGTGCAATTTCACTTAGAGGAATGATTTCAGGGTTTGTACATTTCAGCCTCTGCACAATTTCCTGAAGTACTGAAAGGATGTGGGTCTGCTTTCACCTCTTCGACCCCCACTTCTTTCCCATTTTCGTACTTCACAATCATCAGAGTTTGGTGCATCGAAGATGGAATACAACCATTGACATGAATCCAATCCCTACCAAGCAAGGCATTATACTTACTTGTGAATGTATCCACCACAAAAAAGGCTGTATCAGTTTCCACTTGGCCAACTTTCAGGCATATAGAAACAATTCCTTTAGGACTTTTACTTTCACCAGTAAAGCCAGCAATAGATGTGCTTGTTGGAATCAATCGAACCTTTTCTTTCCCCAACTTTTTCAAAGTCCTTGAAGGCAAAATGTTTACTGCTGCACCATTATCAACCAAAACCCTGTTTAACAAAATCCCATCAAATTCTACCGAGATGTACAGTGGTTTCAAATGGTGCCTCATATCACTTGAAGGTGATCTGAAAGGGTAAGAAAGATTAGCACAATTCAAATCAACAATCAAAGGATACTTAGAATCATTTTCAGTTTCTGAAACAAAAATTGCTCTTTCTTTCGATGTTACTTCTGGTTCCTCTAAAGCATTAACCATGACCATGAAATCTTCCTCTTCTTCTTCCTTTTGAATCTTTGAAATCAAAGCTCCCCGACCATTATTCCAACCATTGTCATACGTAAGATCATATTCATCATCACTTGATACATCAATGACCTCCATAGGAGCAACTGTTGGATGTGATGCCCTTCGAACTGGTGAGTAGTCTGGTCCAAAAGGTCCAAAGTTAACGAATGAAGGAGAAACCATGTTAATTTGAACTTCAGGTAAAGTCCCAAACTGGATGGTCCTTTTTTCCTGCACTGGTATATCTGATTCTTCTTCTGCTATGCCCACTTTTTCAGACAATTCTGTTGCAGAAGTTTCCATGGGAGAGAATGTTTCAACAGGTGATGAACTTATGCCTTCACCTCCTTCCTGTTCCACTATCATGGCTTCTAATAAACCAGATTGATAGCTTGCCAAGGAATTTGGTGAAGTTGGGCTATTCTGAGGCATGTCACTATCCATCCTTGCAGCCAAACTTTCCAATGTTTCTATTTCAGCTTGAGTAAACCCTCTTCGAAGAGATTCCTCAGAGTCTTCTCTTCGAAGTCTGTTAAATCTTGGGTTGATCTTATCACCCCCATTAGGATCTTCCTTAGAGGCATATTCTTCCATCTGGAAACTAGTATACCTCCTTTGCAATTTCCTCTTCTGAGTTCTTGTCAACATAGGAATCATTTGAGGTGTCTTGGTCTTTGGATCTCGAACCACTACCCATTGACCAGCAGGGGTATTTGGAGGTTTGACCATTTTGTTTCCAACTTTAGAAGGAGCTTTGTGTCCCTGGAAGAGTTCTGGTTTAATTTTCTTTAAAAACCAATCAGGAACCCCCTTTACCAAAGAAAATTGTTCACCTTGTCCTTCGTTTTCCTGGCCCATAGGGGCCTTCCCAGTGTTAACCTTCTTCAAAGGAGGATAATCTCTCTTCGAAGTTGGTGGAACTGGACTAGAAGGTACATTTCTTTTAGAAACCAACCAAGGCTTCTCATTTCTTCCTTGACTTGGGCTTACCCAAGGCCTTCTTTCATTATTTCGATCTAAAGCCTTTCTTTCTATCCTTTTTGGAAAGAAATCTACCCCCTGTCGATCCAAGTCTTTAAAAACCAAATAATTGGCTTTGCATTCCATGCATAAACATTCCAAAAAGGAAGCTTCGAGCATAGGAAGATGAGACTGCTTGAATCCCTTTTGAGATGAACTCTCTGGTGTATGTCTTGGCTTATTGTTCCTGTAAGCATCATTTCGAAATTGACCAACATTTGGCCTTCCTCTACCAATTTGCACAGAATTCATTTCAACATGTACTTGTTTATTCTGCCACACTTCTCGAACAGTTTTAGCCAATGATGTTGGCACATTAGTGTTAGCAGTTACTTCTTCAATCTTTGGAAATGGATCAGTATCAATTCCCATAGCCTTTTCTGGAAACATGATCCTTCCCTTCTTGATCTGTTCTTGAACCCTATCACGGAAAACATTACAATTTTTAGTTGAATGAGTCCAAGAAGCATGCCATTTACAATAATTCTTCCTTTGATTTCTACCAAAGTTGGAAGTCTAACATTATCAGGAAGTTTGATAAACTTTTTCTTCAAAAGGTAATCAAAAATTTCATCTGCTTTGGAAACATCAAATGAATATACTTTGCTAATGGCTTTCATATTATTCCTTGGTGCTATAGAAGAATCTTTTCGAACCAAACAATCACACACACAAGGATCATGTTCAATAATTTCAGCAGCATCAATTTCATAAGTGGGCTCTTTGTAATAAGTAGAATAAGAAGAATTGTTCCTATCAATATCTTCTTCTAACAAAGATTCATATCTAGATGCTTTATAGGTTAAATCAACCAAATCCCTAAATTCAGTAGAATCGAACTTCTTTCTAAGTTCTCTACTTAAACCATCTTGTGCTATCTTAACAAATTCTACTTCTGGTAATTGAAGTTTGCATTTGTTTCTAGCCCTTTTAAACCTAGTAATGAATTGAGCAGCCTTTTCATCAGGTTTTTGTTTTAACCTTGCTAAATCAGCCATAGTGACTTCAGGCTCAGTTAGGTAAAACTGTGCATGGAATAATTCTTCCATCCTTTGCCAACTTGGAACTGACTCTGGTGGTAAATTTGAATACCATTCGAAGGCAGTTCCTGTCAAAGAATTAGAGAATAATTTCAACTTACTGAAACCATTATTACCTAATTCCTTACATTGAGCAGTAAATCTAGCAATGTGTTCTGTGGTTGATTGTTTCCCATCCCCATGAAACAGTGTAAAATCAGGAATTTTAAACCCCCTAGGGACTTCGAACTGCCTATCTATCCATTCTGGATAAGGTTTTCTATAAGCTTGAGTTTGTATTCCTCGGTTCAGAGGTCCATAAGCTTCTTGCATAAGGCCCAATATTTCATCTCTAAGGGTGGGATTTCCTTTAAAATGAACATTTGAATTAATGTGTGGTTCCCTATTCACATTTCTTGTTATGTGATCTTCTGGAAAACCATCAAAAGAATTCTCAAAAGGTTGAGGCTGTTTATAATCTCTTTCTTGCCTTATAAAAGGTTCATGAAGGTGATTCGAATGCACTCTTCCCATTTCTCGGTATTCCTGGATACTTAGGAACTCCAAATTCTACATTAGGCCTCCTTGAACTATCCCTTTCAATAAAATGATTTCTGTGGAATGACCATATCCTTCAAACCCATAGTCATCATTTCTATAACCTTTATCCTTATTTACACCTTCAAAACTAGGTTCGAATGGGACATGAGTGGTTTGTTTGTATGTTCTCCTAGGCTTGGGGATTTGAGAGTCATACACCTTTGCGCAGTTCATACCAAGATTCTCGGTATTTCATCTATATTGATAGGCTCTTTTCCAGGCCTTGACTTAAATTTGCTTGTGCTAGCCTCTTCTTTGTCCTTCTCAAATGAAGGCAGAGGATTACTCTTAAGTCCTGATTGCTCTTCTAATTTTTGTAACATAAGCTTCGGGTTTGAGCCAGTTCTTTAAATGTAGCAATCATTTCAGCAAATTGGCTAGATAACACACTTCCTCCAATATCTGGATTCTTTGGGTCATCAATTTGCACTATTCTATTGTTCCTAGTGTTCATACGAGAATTTTGGCCAATTCCAACATTCGTATCTTGACCAATACAAGTTTCTTGACCTATTTGAGGTCTTTCAACTTGTTCATTCTCTCTAGGATTAACGTTATTCTCATCTTCTGGCATTTGGCCAATTTGAGAATCATCTGTTTGCTTCCTAAGTTTTGGAGCCATTCAACACTTTCGGGTCCCACCGGGCGTGCCAAAAAATGTTTACTGGTTCTTTTACTTCTTTGTGATAAAATAATCGTGTGCGAGCGTGCCAGAGAGAGTTTCAATCTCCTCCCTCAGATTAACTTTGGAAAAACCAAGTCTAATCAGGCGATTGTGTTTTATTGGTTCAATTACCTCAATTAAGAGGATTTTTCTTTATAAGTGAAGAAATGCAAACCAATAACTCAGGAAATTAAAGAAACAATAAAGAAACAAGACACTTCGATTGATAAATCAAAAATAAACTTACTTCGAAATTGTCTTCAACTTCAAATACAAATGTAACAGAACTTCGAACTGGTGGTTGTTATGAAAACAACCGAGAATGGGTGATTGTTATGAAAACAATCGAGAATAATCCTAACTACTTCCTAATCTACTTCCTAATCTACTTCGAACTGAGTTCGAAATCCTAAAACTACTTGCCAATGAACAAACCAAGCATCATTTTTTGATAGCTATTTGTTGAAGATTTGTTCGGGGGGTTTTACTCTTCAATTTCTTCTATTTATAGGCGCTGCTTGTAGTTTGAACTTCCCGCTCAATGAATTTGAACTTGGCTTGCTTCGAACTCTAACTTCTGCTTTTTGAGTTGGCAGTTTCTTTCTTCTTCCACGTCTGAATTTGAATTATTCGGATCCTTCCTCCTGAAGCTTTGATTTGAAATCTGCATAACTGCTCAACTAACTCAAATGATTACACATTAAGGAGATCACTGCTTTCCAATAAGTACTCCACGTATTCTAACTGTCAATTATTCAATTTTATAGATTTACACGTGGAGTTTAGGTGTCTAGCAGTTAATATCGTGGCTTCGAAGTCAGTTTCTATTTCGTCTTTGACTTGTAACTGCCAATAACTGCTATTTTGAATTTGAGGAAAAACACGACATCGTATTAACTCAATTCTACTTCAATAATCCAGTGTATCTCTATTGACAAGTAATTGCCAACGTTTGGCATTTTTGATTACGTGTCAATCAACTATTGGATTTGTTAATTTTATATGTAAACAGTTAGCCCAACTCCACCATATGCCTAATAAAAATTACATTGAACTAAAACATTTTTATCTCTAAAAAATAATCAAATTGACATTAACACTTTTGCCAACGTAATTGAAATTCATTCTAACAAAACATCATCATCAAAATCAAATCCCTAACAAATTATATTCCCAGCAAATCAAACATCAACAGAGTCGGCTGACTATGAGACCACGACGAGCATGGAACTTGCTCGGATGACCAGAAATGCAGCTCAAAAAAAAAAAACTTTATTGACCCACCACCAACAGCCCACCAGATCTGGGTATAGCAGATTGGTAACAAACCGGACCGGGGAAACAAGCCGGTAGAAAGTGTCGGAAAGACGCTGGGAAAAACAGAAAAACCCTTTCTTGACCTCCTCCTTATTGGGCACCACCATCGGTCGCCGACCACAGAGCCAACCACCTGCCGCCTTCACCACGCCAACCGAAAACTTGAAGAAACCCCAGATCTACACGGAAGTATATACCGGACGGTGAAGATCCAAAGGCAAATGCGGAAAAACAAACAGGGGTTGGGAGAGGACACACTGGTGAGATGAGAAGAAAAAAAGGGAAAAGTTTTAGAGAGAGAAACACTCGAGAATGTTTTGATCAACACCTTGATGGGTTGAGTGATTTATGTTAGAACTGTGGGAACATCATTTTCAAGATGTAATTCACTCTCTATTTTATTATAGAGTATAATATGCTACTGTGGAAGTTCATTATAATGTTTTTCAAGACTAAAAATGAGCGACCAAGTATTCAATGAAATTAAAATATAAACAACCTTTGGTTTGACTGTGATTTATTACGACCAATTGGTGCTTATTTGTCATTCCTGGGGAGCCTAAACAGGTTAGGGTTAATTCGTAGAGTTTTATTACGAACACATCTTCCAAACTCACCACCCAATAATACGAGGTTCCACAACATATTTTGACAATCCAAGTCATTTATTTATTGCTCGGATATCAATAAATGTATGATTCAAATCAATTGAACAACAAGAAGAATCTTAACGATCTATTTTTTCCAAAGAAAATGTAAAATTTTATGATTGCTACTAATCTCCGATCAACTTTATTTTTGGCATGAATAAAATTTGTGCCAAGACGTTTTTAATTATATATTTGAATTGCCAAAATGTGTAGTGGAATTCACCCACTTGGTGGTGTATTTGAAATAGGGGTGACTCTACCATACACCCAGCGAGGTCAAGCGACCTCGCTGGGTTCCAAAAATGCACTGAAAAAATATATATATAAATTGAATTTTCTTTAGTATTGTCAACGTTGGGTTACCCGTGCGAGGTTAAAATAAATATTTCCAACTAAATTTGAACCAACTTATTATGGCCTAACAAAACAAAACAAACCAAACCTAAAAAAAATATGAAGACTCAAATGGATGCTTCTCTACTCTCTCTCTCTCTCTCTCTCTCTCTCTCTCTCTCTCTCTCTCTCTCTCTCTCTCTCTCTCTCTCTCTCTCTCTTTGTGTCGGCAAAAAAAGAACTCAATTTCAACGCTTTCAAAATATGGAGGTTCGTCGTGGGATATTGTAATATATATATATTGGAGTCTCTTTTTGTCAAACGATGTAATGGGTGTCTCTATTGCCTAGGTTGAGTTTTTTTTTTTTTTTTTTTTGCATATAGCTTTTCATCATGGACACGCTATGTATTTTTGTTAACGCTGAATAAAAATCCTGGAATCGCCACTGATTTGAAAGGTGTGTAAGTAGAATTTCTCTAATTATTAACCTGTCTTTGAAAGTAATTTGAATATTTGTTGAGTTCGACTATCCGTTGAATATAGTAGCAATTTCACCATTTGCATATATAACCTATAAATCATCCATTTTCATTTTCTCTTCAGCTAAGCCACGTAGTCGAGTGTGAGCACATCTGCATCATCCAAGAATTTTATATCTTCCACAATAATTTTGAGATCACAAGTCCCATGGATACCAGTTTCTACACAAGATCAGCTCATCCGGTGGTCCTTCGGAAGATTAGGGGTTTTGTAGATTCAAGGCAGTGACAATCAAGAATGTGATGATGTGGCCAAGTAGATCTTTAGTCGATTGGCAAGGAGTCGCAATAGTGCAGTAAGATTTCTTGGAACCATTTAAACATGAAGAAACAGTTTGATTCATTCATGTGGTTTTAGATTTGTGGATTTTTCAAATACGTACATCTTCAGGCTCATTTTATGCTTCTTAATTTCATTAATTCTTTGCATGAATTGATTAAATAGTTACATCTGTATATAAAAATGGATCATAAGTTATAGGGGGAAGCTACAATGTGCACCCCCCGCATATGAGATTTTGTGGCACCAAATATGAGAGAATATGAGATTTTGTGGCACCAAATATGAGATTTTGTGGCTCCAAATATGATATGACACATGGTATGCACCCCATGAGATTTTGTGGCTCCAAATATGAGATTTTGTGAGATTTTGTGGCACCAAATATGAGATTTTGTGGCACCAAATATGAGATTTTGTGGCTCCAAAATATGAGATTTTGTGGCACCAAATATGAGATTTTGTGGTTCCAAAATATGAGATTTTGTGGCACCAAATATGAGATTTTGTGGCTCAAAATAAGAATTTTTGTGGCACCAAATATGAGATTGTGGCACTGTAGCATTACTGTAGCAGTTACTGTAGCAATCCGAATGGGTCCAAATATGAGATTGTGTGGCTCCAAATATGAGATTTTCTGAAAATATATGAGATTTTGTGACTATTCATATGAAGTGGCATACCATATGCACTTCATATCTCCAGCCACAAAATCTCATATTTAGAGCCACAAAATCTCATATTTTGAATCACAAAATCTCATATGGAGAAGAGCACATTGTAGCATTACCCTAAGTTATATAACAATCTAGTATAGTAAAATTTTATTTTTAAGCATTGGGGAATCTATTTTTCAACTAATTTTTATGTTACATGAAATAATTAACAGATAGACTATGTAGGGGGTGTAATTCCACGTTAGCCCATATCACGTGCAGGCTTGGCTCGACCCTAAATCTGCAAGACAAAGAATAGGTTAGAGCACCCTTGCCTCTTGTTGGCAAAGGCCCTCCGATGCTTAAGTTAGTACTGGATTACTAATTAAGCCAAGAACACAATGCGTCTAACTGGGTGCTACCGCGTACCTTTCTTTATGGGCATAGTCCTGTATTTATAGGTGTAGATGTTCATCAATTTGGGCATCTCGTGCCCCCTGTTTCCTATTCTCTTTAGGAATCCTTCTCCTATTAAGAGATAACTTCCATATCCTGCTAGATTTCGTCTAGCAGAGGTCTTTCTTTCCATATAGGATTCTTTCCTATATATGGTATATTCCTAATCACGTTAGGACTTTCCATCTTAATCCCCTATTCCATGGGATTGCTCCTTATCTCATAAGGAACCGGCTAGATGATTCTGGAATGTCTTACCGCCTTACTCGTGGCGGTGCCGTGCTTCCACGTAGCTCGGATTAACTCGTACATAGCCCGACTCATTACACCGAGCTGACGTATGTATTCCGAATGCTACCGACTCGCTTGTGGTTGTACCATTTTGTGACTTATACCGAGCTGGCACGTCCTGATACATTCATTTACCCTCGTTGTTCTGGCCTTATTCGTGGCCAACTAGCTCGGCATAGGGCTTAAGGACTCCCTATGTAAGGCCGAGCTATTCACCCCCTCGTGGTGATCGTCATAGGTACGTGTTGTACCTAATAGTAGGGTAATCAGACTTTTACCCTCTCCAATTGCTCCCCAGCTCTCTTTGCTCTCTGTCATTTATCAGTAGTACGCAGAGCTCCAACGGCTCCTGATGCGTTTCCTGCACGCCTCCTCCACGTGGGGTAACGCCTCATTACATTTAATGCGAAATGACCCGTTGATGGCCCTTGGATAAGCCCAAAGGACGATTCTGGCGACGTTCGCATACGTTACGCCCCACTTTTATGGGGTTTCGGGAGGGATAATTATTACTTTTCCTCCCAAAACCTTCTAAAACCAAAAACCCCTCCACTTCTCCTTCATACCCGTCAGAAGCAAAGAAGAGAGAGACAATACTTCGTCTGCCATTTTCGCCATCTGAGTTTTTTTTGCGATCTTGCTCGTTTCCCGGTCTTCGTCGGAAAAACGCCCTCTGTTTTCGTTGGGAAACACCACATTAGGTTCACCCGTCATTTTCACGTAAGTGACCTTTCTAGATATTTGTTTCTGTTTCGTGTTTCATCTTCTTCCTCGTATATCTGGGTTTTGACTGTAAAACCCTAATTTCTAGTAACAATGGGTAGGCACAGAGCCCTATTAAGTACCCCTGAGAAGAGACACGAATTCCGTCGAGACTACAATATCCCCGCCGACGTACAATTCCGGCTGGGCAGGCCCGATGACCTAGTAGTAGAGGGTCAGGATGAAAACCAAATTTACATCCCTTTGATCTTCATTGTAGAAGGTGGCCTTAGGTTTCCCCTTCACCCCTTCTTTCGTGAGGTCTGTTCTAGGTGCCAGTTGAACCCTAGACAACTCTGCCCTAATTTCGTCCGGGTGGTCATGGGCACAGTTGCCCTTAATAGGTTGCTCGGCCTCAATCTCGACTGGTGGGACTTACACTATCTTTATAGTGTAGTCCCTACAGCCGAGAAGAATTATTATTTCAAAGCAAGGGATCCCAACCAGAAGCTTATCACCGACCTGCCGAACTCTTCGAAGGGGGAGGCGGATGACTTTATTGTAGTCTCTGGCAACTGGGAGCCCAGAGATGCCGAGGGGAGGACCATCGGCTTGGCTTGCCCCAGGACTGCAGGCGGACTACGTTAGTATTACTTTTTCCCTAGCTGGCTTATTCTTCGTCTTTCTAGAATCTGCAACTGACCATCCCTTTGTTGTTTTGCAGCGGCTAACCTTAACCACGGTGGTCGCATTATCCACGGCAAACTCCACCGTGAGGATATTGCCAAGGCCCTTTGGTTCGACTGTTTCGAACCGACACCAGTGGGGCTCGGCCGTTCAGCTCACCGGTTGCTGGGGTATACCCCGTTTTACTGGGGCAACATCAGAAGAGAGGGAGAGCACAGATCAAGGCACGCCTGGCCGCCACCTTTCTCCGTGATCGCCACAAGCCGACCAGTCGACCGAGAAAGGACTCGAGCTCGTAGAGGCCGAGCTAATCGAAGATCTTCACGGTCCCAAGCTCCTGAGGTCCTCCAGCGGCAAGTCACCTTTGCCAATATACCCGAGATACCAACTGCCATCCCCATCCAGGAAGCCAGCACATCCGGGAGGGCGAGAGTAGAAGAAGAAGAGGAGTTTGAAGAAGAGGCATTTGATCACCGTGCAGTCGTTCAGTCTCTGACCGAGCAGGGCACCCGTCTCGCAGACTCAGACGATTCTCCAGGCTACTCTCCTTCTCCGGACCGAGAAGATATGTCTCGCCGGCCTATCAACCTCCTCGACACCCTGACCTTGGGCGGAGCTTCCCGTGCTCCACCAGCTGCTCGTACCGCCCCTCCTCCGCCTGTGCCAGCAACGGTCTCTCTTACCGATCGGCAAAGGGAGAAGAGGCCAACTGAAAGCTCCCCGGATGCTCAGCCCTCCCCGCAGAGGAGGAGGATTGATGGGCCGAGCCCCACGCAGCAGGTGCCTGAGTCTCCTCCTCTTGTCCAACCCTGGGCTCCTGTTCTAGCTCGCCCAAGTGGTGCCCCTCTTACTGCTGCTGACAAGATATCCTCCACAGAGGTGTCATACGACGTCTCTAGGGCTGCCCTCCTCCCAAATGACATGGAGCGGGAGAAGAACAGCTCCTATGACGTCCTAATGAAAACGATCCTCCAATCCAGCGCTAAGGTATGTAATTCTCTACACTGTTTTGTTTATGAAATTTGGCCTTTGTATCTGTCGCTCTGACCCATATCCTTGTTAACTGCAGATCATGCAGAAAGCGTCCTCTGGTTTTGAGAGAGCCAAGGTGATGCAACAGGAGCTGGAGAAGGAGAAGGGGAGGGCAGAAAAGGCAGAGGAGGAGAGTGCTCAGTACTCCCAATCCTTAAGGGAAGCCCGAGCCGAGGTGGAGGCGCTGAGGGGTGAGAATGCCGATCTGCGGAAAAGGTCGGAGGAGGTGGAGCACGGCTTGAGTGATCAACTGACTGCGGCGGAGGCCAAGGCGGAGGCGGAGTATGATCGGGCCGTCCTGGAGGTCACAGAGGACTACAAGGCGCAGATGCCAACTGTCCAGGACACCATCTGGGAGACGGCTTGGCGGCGTTGTCTCACTAAGCTCGGCGTTGATGAATCCTCTCCCCATTGGGCTAATATGGAGTTGCCGAGTGAGATGGCAGCCGTTCAGGATCAACTTGCTGATCAAACTCTTCCGACCCCTGGAGCACAGTCTGGAACCCCCTTGGAGCAAACCCATATAGAGGAAAACACAACTGCCGAAGCTGTGCTGACGATGCTGCTGGAGGTAATCAAGATCCCACCCTTGCCACTGAGGCTCAGTGAAGAAGCCTAGTGCCTTTGACACTTTTATTGTTTTTGATCGACCCTGCGCGGTACTACTCGGCTGTGGCCTGTTTCGAAGATATTTGTCTTGACGATGATACTCTTTTTAGATGGTCCTGTGTGACCTTGTTTGGCCGAGTGTGGCCTGTTATTATTTTTTAAATTTCTCGTATCTGTTCATGATTTTCAAATGCTATGGCTTCTTTGCAGTTTTCATTGCAAGTGTCCCAGTTTCTTCATACTTAGAGCAGTTCGGCAATATTCGTTGCTCGTCCAAATTTTTCCGTACTTTAGAGATAAGTTTGCATTACTCGTTGCAAATCCCTAAGTGTATTCATATTTGGAGATTTCTTGCACTTTTCGTTGCATATCTAAGTTTCTTCATACTTAGAATTATTTGGCAATATTCGTTGCAAATCCCTAAGTTTATTCATACTTAGAGATAAGTTTGCAATATTCAAATCCCTAAGTGTATTCATACTTAGAGATTTCTTGCATTTTTCGTTGCATATCTAAGTTTCTTCATACTTAGAATTATTTGGCAATATTCGTTGCTCGTCTAAGTTTTTTCGTACTTAGAGATAAGTTTGCATTACTCGTTGCAAATCCCTAAGTGTATTCATACTTAGAGATTTCTTGCATTTTTCGTTGCATATCTAAGTTTCTTCATACTTAGAATTATTTGGCAATATTCGTTGCTCGTCTAAGTTTTTTCGTACCTAGAGTTTTACCAACATGGTTGGAATACACATATTCACTGCTCCCCAATAGGAATCCAATATTTAGAGTAACTATTGGTTCATATTACGTAAGACCATGATAACGAAAGAAGAAACCTTGTTTATGATTGAAATAAAGATAGAGGACTGTCATAGCTTAAAAAACAAAATGTGAATTGTGATTGTATTCGTAATCACATAAACCTATTACTGATAGAACTTTCTTAGATTCTAGACGTTCCATGGCCGTGGTACTGGGTCTCCGTCCAGGTCGGCCAAGCGATAAGCCCCAATGCCAGCGATTCCAACAATTTTGTAGGGACCTTCCCAGTTCGGCCCAAGCTTCCCATCAGTGGATACTTTGGTGTTGGCCAGAACTTTCCTTAGGACCAGGTCCCCAACCTTGAATTCTCTTGGCTGCACTTTCTTGTTGTAGCTTCTCCGTAGCTGCTCTTGGTATGCTGCTAGCGTGATGAGTGCTCGTTCTCTTTTTTCCTCGGCGAGATCAAGCTGCTCGGCTAGGGCATTGTCGTTGCCGCCCGATTCTACAAGAGTGGTGCGGAGGGTCGGCAGGCCGATCTCCAGTGGTATTACTGCCTCTGTCCCATAAGCAAGGGAGTACGGCGTCTCTCCCGTAGATCGCCGTGGGGTGGTCCTGTATGCCCAGAGTACGGCTGGTAGTTCGTCCGACCATTTTCCTTTCTTCTTCTCCAACCTCTTTTTGAGGCTTTTTAGGATAGTCTTGTTTGAGGCCTCTGCTTGCCCATTGCTCTGTGGGTAAGCTGGGGTTGAGTAGTAGTTTCTAACGCCGTATTGGGCACAGAAAGCTTTGAACTTTTTGCCGAACTGGACCCATTGTCTGAAATGATGGAGTATGGCACTCCAAATCGTGTGATGATTTTGTTCCAGACAAACCGCTCCACCATTGCTTCCGTGATTTTGGCTAGAGCTTCCCCCTCTATCCACTTAGTGAAGTAATCAGTGCCAACGAGCAGGAATTTTCGTTTCCCTGTGGCCATGGGAAGAGGACCCACGATGTCCAATCCCCACTGGGCAAATGGCCATGGGCTAGTTAGTGGTAGCAGATCCTCCGCCGGAGCTCGGATGAGGGGGGAAAACCTTTGGCACTTCTCACATTTCTTCACAAAAGCTTTTGCATCTTCTTGCATATAAGGCCACCAATATCCCTGTGATATTGCTCGGTGGGCTATGGACCTTCCTCCTGTGTGTCCTCCACAAGTTCCAGCATGGATCTCGTGGAAGAACTTCTGAACAAGAGCTGGATGTACACATAATAGATACGGTCCAAGAAAAGACTTTCTATAAAGCTTACCTTCTGGGGAGAGCCAGAAACGTGCTGATTTGGTCTTGATCTTGTGAGCTTCCCTTTTGTCCTCTGGCAAGGTCCCATCTCGAAGGTATGCCACTATTGGGTCCATCCAGCTTGGCCCGAACTCTGTCTCCATTACAATCTCAACTGCTCGGCCAATGCTTGGTTCGTTCAGATATTCCACCGCTACTGTTCGTCGGTATTCTGTGTTTACTGCTGACCCCAAGCATGCCAATGAATCTGCATGTGCATTCTGTCCCGAGCTGATTTGCTGGATGTAGATGTTGTCAAATTTGTCGAGCAAATCTTTGGCTACTTCTGAGTATGCGGCCATCTTCTCGCTTCTTGCGGCGTACTCCCCTGAAAGCTGATTAACAACTAATTGTGAGTCACAGAATACCCTTAACTTTCTGACCTTGAGTTCCATGGCGCTCCTGAGTCCTGCAAGCAAGGCTTCATATTCTGCCACATTGTTGGTGGCACTGAATCCCAGCCGTAGTGCTTGCTCTAGCACCAGTCCTTCTGGGGAGAATAACACCACTCCAGCTCCTGACCCTTTGTTGCAGGCCGATCCGTCGACATAGAGCCTCCATTCTTCTGGACACAGGTCGGCCACTCTTTTTGACAGCTCGGTGGGATTGATCTGCTCCTTTGCATTGAGAGCTGGTGGTGGTGGAGCCACCATTGGGGTGAACTCAGCTATAAAATCAGCTAAGATTTGCCCTTTAATTGCTGTTCTGGGCTGATAATCAAGGTCGAACTGGCTGAGCTCGATGGACCACTTGGATATTCGTCCAGAGAAGTCTGCCTTCCTGAGTAAGGCCCTTAGTGGATATTCAGTGAACACAGTGATGGGATGCTGTAAAAAGTAATGTGGGAGTTTTCTTGCAGCTACGATGAGAGCGTACACCAGCTTTTCCAGGGGTAAATAACGTGTCTCGGCATCTAACAGTGTTTTGCTCACAAAGTAGACCGGAGACTGCTCTGTCCCCTTTATTCGTAGGAGAACCGAGCTGACAGCATGATCAGATACTGCTAGATATAATATCAACCGCTCCCCAGCTTCTGGAGTAGAGAGTAAGGGTGGTGTTGACAGGTAAGTTTTCAACTCCTGGAATGCCTGTTCTTGCTCGGCTCCCCACTCATATCCTTCTCTCTTCTTCAGAAGTTGAAAGAAAGGTCTACAACGGTCTGAGGATTTACTGATGAAACGGTTAAGTGTTGCTGCCATCCCTGTTAGCCTTTGGACCTCCTTCGTGGTCTTTGGACTTTGAAGACCTTGCAGAGCCGTGATTTGATCTGGGTTGGCCTCAATCCCCCTTTTAGTCACCAGATGCCCTAGGAACTTACCCGAGCTGACTCCAAAGGCACACTTGGAGGCGTTTAGTTTTAACTTGTATTCCCTCAAAATGTGGAAAGTTACCTTCAGGTCGGCAAGGTGATCAGGTTTTAGCTCGCTTTTCACCACCATGTCGTCGATGTAGACCTCCATGGTTTTGCCGAGCTGATTTTTGAACATCTTTGTAACCAACCTCTGGTAGGTTGCTCCAGCGTTCCTTAGCCCAAAGGGCATAACCTTGTAACAGTAGAGCCCTCTTGGTGAGATGAAAGAAGTTTTCTCTTGATCTGGCTCATGCATAGCTATTTGATGATATCCTCGATATGCGTCAAGGAAACTCATCCTCTCATAGCCTGAGGTGGCGTCCACTAGTTGATCAATCCTAGGAAGTGGAAAGCTATCTTTGGGGCATGCCTTATTAAGGCTAGTGAAGTCAACACAGACCCTCCATTTCCCGTTTTTCTTTTTGACAACAACAGTGTTAGCCAGCCAATCTGGATAGCTCACTTCTCGTATGGCATCTGCTTCAAGCAGCCGATCTACTTCTTCGATCACGGCGTCTGCGTGCTGTGGTGCTGACCTTCTTGCTTTCTGCACAACTGGTTTGTGCTGAGGATCCACATTCAGATGGTGGCAGATTGTCTTGGGGTCTATCCCAGGCATCTCTTGAGGAGTCCATGCAAAAACATCGATGTGGTCCTTTAGAAAGGCCACCAAATCTTCTTCTTCCTGTTCGGCAAGTGCTTCGCCGATCAAAAAGTATCTCTCCTCATCATCTCCTTGGAGCTGTATCTTTTTTAACCCTTCTACCATCTTCTTGGTAGGGTTACCCCCGACGTCCTCCAGTGTTGGTTGATCTGGTACTTCGATTGTCTGCACTAGTTCGGCCTTAGGAGATTTTCTTATTACCATGTTGAAGCACAAGTCGGCTACCTTCTGGCTCCCTTTAATGCACTCAATGCCATCTGCTCCAGGATACTTGATCCTTTGGTGGTAAGTTGAGGAGACAGCCTTCATTTTGTGCATCCAGGTTCTTCCTATAATCACGTTATAGGAGGAAGGGATGTCTACCACAAGGAAGTCAGTTTTTAGGACCACTGATCCAGCTCGGACGGGCAGTGTGACCTTTCCCATAGGCCATACTGTCTGCGTACTGAAACCGACCAGTGGAACAAAACATTTTTGTAATAAGCTCGTCGGGAGTTCCATTCTTTTGAAAGTGTGGTAATACATGATCTCTGTACTAGCCCCTTGATCCACAAGGATTTTCTCCACGTCATAATCCCCTATCCGTAGGGTAATCACTAACGCGTCGTTGTGGGGTACAACTACACCATCCAGATCATCATCAGTGAAAGCGATCGAAGTCTCCATGACTCCCTCAGCCCTCGGCCTCTTCATGCCGAGCTTCATGACATGTTTTGCTTGTCCGTTAACTCTTTGAATATGTCTGATCTCGTTGTTGGTGTATGGGGCCACCAGTCCATGTATCATCTGGATGGTCCCTTTTGGAGCTTTTTCGTAGTCCATCTCTTCTATCAGCTCGGCATCATGCTTACTGTCAGTTAAAAATTCTTTGAGGTGACCCTCCGACACCTTTTCGTCCAGGAACTTCTTGTACTCCACACAATCTTCAGTCATGTGTCCCCAGTCTCTGTGATAGCTGCAGTGCTGATTGGTAGCCCTCCTCTTTTCTGGGTTGCCTGTCATCTTTGAAGGCCTCCTGAACCATGGTTCATTCTTAATCCGATACAGCATTTTGTAGGTCGGGATGTTGAAGGTTGCCGTGATGCTGAAGTATGACTTGGGATCTGGATCGGCTCTGTCCTTTCTCTGCTGCGTATAGTCTTTTTTCCCTGATGTGTATTCCTTCTTGTACACCCTTGGTTCTGCAACCCTCTTCTCTGGGAGCTGAGGTTGTCCTGCCATAATCTTCCCCCCAGCTTGCAGGATGTCATCTTCCACTCGTGCATGCTCCTGGATCCTTTCCATAAGTTTGGCCACGGTTTTTACTGGATGCATGGTAAGCGATTCTCGTAGCTTGCTGTGTAAGGGCAAACTTGTCTTGAACGTTGCCAGAGCGTACTCTTCACTGCAGCTTTCAATCTCGTTGAAAGTTTCCCAATAACGTTTGGAATATTGCCGCAGAGTCTCCTCGTCCCTCTGTCTCATAGAGGTCAGTGTGTCAAAAGTTTTTGGTGCCGCTCGGCTGGTGAGGAACCGAGCAGTAAATTCCTCAGCCAGTTGAGCCCAGCACATGATAGACCCTTCTGGGAGCTTGTGGTACCAACTCAGGGCTACCTTCCCCAAGCTGGACGGGAACATTTTGCATAGCAGGGCATCATCCTGCTCATGTATGAACATTGCTTGTTGATAGTGCTGAATGTGGGCCACCGGATCCGTATTGGTTTCGTAAGAGATAAACGCTGAGTGCTTAATCCTGCTCGGTGTCTTTTCTGCTCAGATCCAGTGGGCTAGGGGTGATTTTGAGATCTGGCCTAGAGCTTCCCTGGCTGCTTCTCGTGCAACTTTAGGTCCTTTATCAGCTCGGTCAGCTTCTCTTCTCTTCGCATACTGCTCGGGGTGATGCTCGTTGGAACCGGATCTCTCGTATCTGTCCTTGGCATGTTTTCTTCTTTCTTTTTTCTCAACGGAAACGCTCCTTTCTCTCCTTTTTCGTGGAGAGACTGCTCGGTCAGCGGAAACATCGTTACAGTGATGACTCCTCTCCTGCACGGATCTCGTCCGTGAGCGCAGGTCTTTCTCTTTTTCTTGGAGTTGCTTTTTCAGGTCATGAATCTCTCGCTCTCGTCGAGTGACTTCACGGGCCAGTTCTTCCGCCTCCTGCTCTTTTCTGTCCAGGCTATCCTGTTTCTCTTGATCTCTGGTTCTCTTATGATCGTCCCTTTTTGGCGGGCTTCCTCTCCGGTCTCGTCGGGAGGAGGCTTGCCCACCTCTTGGAGGCGTCCTTGAGCGTCCTCGCCGTTCGCCTGATCTTGGGGAGCCAAAATTTATTAGGCGCGTATCCCTGAATTTTGGAATCTCAGGGATATGCCCTATATTGAACCTCCTGGTTGATGGTTTCTTGCGAGGTGCCCTAAGAACTGTGGGAGTTTTGTCCACCTTCGTACTCTTTCTCGTAGTGTACACCAGGGTGGTTCCATCGTCTTCCACCTCCTTCCTTCTTGGAGTGCTCAATAAGGGTTCTGAAACCACCATTGTTGATGTTTTCTAAGGGAATGAAGCTTTTTGTAAGATTTCCCACAGACGGCGCCAATTGTAGGGGGTGTATTTCCACGTTAGCCCGTATCACGTGTAGGCTTTGGCTCAACCCTAAATCTGCAAAACAAAGAAAGGATTAGAGCACCCTTGCCTCTCGTTGGCAAAGGCCCTCCGATGCTTAAGTTAGTATTGGGTTACTAATCAAGCCAAGAACACAATGCGTATAACTGGGTGTTACAGCGTACCTTTCTTTATGGGCATAGTCCTGTATTTATAGGTGTAGATGTTCATCAATTTGGGCATCTCGTGCCCCCTGTTTCCTATTCTCTTTAGGAATCCTTCTCCTATTAAGAGATAACTTCCATATCCTGCTAGATTTCGTCTAGCAGAGGTCTTTCTTTCCATATAGGATTCTTTCCTATATATGGTATATTCCTAATCACGTTAGGACTTTCCATCTTAATCCCCTATTCCATGGGATTGCTCCTTATCTCATAAGGAACCGGCTAGATGATTCTGGAATGTCTTACCGCCTTACTCGTGGCGGTGCCGTGCTTCCACGTAGCTCGGATTAACTCGTACATAGCCCGACTCATTACACCGAGCTGACGTATGTATTCCAGAATGCTACCCAGGCTCTGCTTGTGGTTGTACCAGCTCGGTAGCCCCTTGTGACTTATACCGAGCTGGCACGTCCTGATACATTCATTTACCCTCGTTGTCCTGGCCTTATTCGTGGCCAACTAGCTCGGCATAGGGCTCAAGGACTCCCTATGTAAGGCCGAGCTATTCACCCCCTCGTGGTGATCGTCATAGGTACGTGTTGTACCTAATAGTAGGGTAATCAGACTTTTACCCTCTCCAGACTACTTTACGTTTTACGTATCCACCGCGTAGCAATGCCTTAAACAACTTGAAAAAACAAAATGCACCTAAAGTTTTTTTTTTTTTTTTTTTTTTTTTTAAGCATGAAATTTATTAATCTTTGAAAACGAATTACAAAGATTAATGGGACCCAAGACCGAAAACGCCAAGGGCCCGAAGGTAAGATACCAACCCGAACCTGAACTAAAATCCAGGAAGGAAAAAAAAAAAATTCCCAAAATGCACCAAAAGTTCCACCGACAATGGCTACTTCTATGGTGCTTTGGTTGGATTAGTTGTTAGTCCAAATCCAAAGGGAAACAAAGGTTCGTAATGTGGGTCACCAACATTCATCGGGAGCTGATCGACGTTCTTGAACCAAGTCCGAGATAGTTTTCCAGTGAAACCGTAGTCCCCAAACAAGACATCAGCGATACCTTGTCCTTCCGTTCCCGGTAGCCAAGCGGCTACAAGGGCGTCCATTACTCCAACATATGGTTCAATCACGACAGGGCGACCTGTTATAAGGACAACAGCACATTTCACTGATTTGCATACATTTGTGATGATGCTTGGGCCCGGTGTGGGTATTGTCAAATTGAAGCTATCGCCAGCAGTCTCCGCATATGGATGCTCTCCAACTACAACAATGGCATAGGAGAAGTTGCCTGACTGAACGAAGTTGGGATCTGGGTTCTCATTGTATACTACTTCAGTTGTCGGATCAATAGTGTTTTTTATGCCAGCAAGTATTGTGGTTCCTGCACAAGAAAAAAGATAGAAAGAAAAATGCATTTGTCATATTTATCCAACCGAGGAACTACTTAAGAGCAAGTCCTAACGGCCATTTGCTTAATTTGGCACCGAAAAGTGACTTTGTGACAAATTTGGCATCCCTCTCCAATAGTTGATTACATTTTAGAACTAATCTGATCAAACTATTAACTAACTTTACGTCCACCACAATATTTCCTACATTGTCAACCCCAATTCAATTAGCAGGACTTGAAAATAATAATCCAAAAAAATATCATGAGTTGTTTTTTAGAGATGAATTTTTTTTGAATTTTTCTTTGAAATATAGTGGGAATTATGGGAGATTGAAATATAGTTGCTGAAAGAGCCGTTCAAAGAGCCATTAACACGTTAACCGGTGGAGTTGATGGCACGTCCGCACTGGATTATTTTCTTTTTCCTCTCAAACTCACCTCACACCCCTTCACGACCGAGTTTCTAAAAGCAAACTATTTCTAGAAACACGCACTCTAGCGGGAGAAAAACTTAGGTGCCAGACACATACCAAGTGGCAGTACCCATCGCCCATCTTGACCGTTCAAAATTGAGAGGGGAGAGAAATCCTAACCATCCAAAACTTAGCGGGCATCATTCTCTCTCTCTCGCTCATTTTGAAAACCCTAACACCCACATTTTGATTTCATGGGCCGTTTCCGCGAAAGAAGGAGGACTTGCAACGTAGAGACTACTGACCCTCTTCTTGTTCCGAGTCTTCTCTCATGGGCTGATTCCGGCCATTGTTCCCCTACTCTCTCAATTGATCTCACTCTCCCTCTCTCATGAGAACGGAGGAGAGTCAAAGCAGGAGTGATTCAGGCCGATTTCTTCTAATTCCAGCCACTTTCTGGCCAATCAGGTACTTTTTGTCCATTTCTTTGCTCAATTTGTGGTTATTTTCAGTTGGCATAGCAAAGGTGGCATGGATAGCTATAGCCCGTTTAGAACTTTGCCATTGGCCTGTTTTCCATCACCATTGGAGCATAGAGTTGTTTAATTGGTGCCAAATTATAGATAAACAATCAGTTTTTCATTCCTATTGGAGTTTCTTCAACATTTTTTGGAAGGTTCTCAGTACCTAAACAAAGACATTCTTGACAGAAAATTAGCACTACATATAACCAGGGACTTCGTGAGTTTCCCGTTTGCTAAAAGTTTGCTTTTAGCTCTCCCAATTCATATTTGTTAAAAGCACCGATAATTTTCGCAACTTCCTTATAGTAAAAAAAATATGTGAGAGAAAATTGGATTTTAATAACTTATCTTTTATCTAATGGAAACCAAAAGTAATTTTATCAACCATGCTAAACTCAACTTTTATGGGAATTCTCATATTAGCATTTGCAAAACAAGGCCTAATAGTTCTATTTGGCAAGACAAACCATCTGAAACCATGGTATACGAAATATATATGTAAATATAATACTAATTTGTTTAGTTTGTACATCAAAAATAAGCACAACAAATATTCGACCGAAATTTGTGGGCTAGTCTTTTGGTAGGAGTTTCTACACTTATGTTGTGAGCATGCTTGATACATGGCAAATTAGCAAGGGAGAAGAAAAAGAGAGATATCTCGAGAGAGCGAAAAACATAGTGCTTGTGTGTGTCTTCAGTTCAACGTGGAAAAGGGATGCTACTTTGTTCTTCCAATTTCAGCCGATTCTACGTGAATAGAAGGGGCTGTTTCGACTCTGTTTTTAGGCTCTGCATTTGCTGGTTTTGAAGAGTTTGGTTCATCTATTTGGTGAGAACTTTCCCCCGTTTGTGCAGTGATTTGTTGGATACACTTTAGGGTGTTCGTGAGATCCTTGAATCTCTTTGTACACCCTTCTTAAACTTTCGTGATAGTGAAATTTCTCTCTCGCATGGAGTAGGCATCGAGGCCAAATCACGTAAATATTGCGTGTTCTTTGTGGTGGTTGTCATTTAATTTTGTTACGCTTCCATTGCGGGTGGAATTGGGTAAATTGCCTACAATTTTGGCACACAAAAAAGACTGAAAATTTCATTTTTGTTTTCGTATGAAAGATTGGAAGGACTACATGTCCTCGTATTTTGTTTGTTCCGCACACTTCCCTGTTTTATCTCCCATCTATTCATCGTATAGTTATAGTCTTTTGCAATTTGACAATGCAATTCTAAAAGACATGTATATATACGGATGAATGCTCATATAAACGGTTCTTGATGACATACCGATTGTCTGATTGTTGCCGCTAAGTCCCTGCCATGTGACTGTCCACCCACCACACTGATAACCAAGATTGTCGGCATGAGGCCCTGCAACTAGTATTTTTGATGCCTTCTTAGGAAGGGGTAACAAGGGCTTCGCCTCTGATTTACCATTCTTCAGCAATACAAGAGATTTCCTCACGGCCTCCCTCGCCAATTCTCTATGCTCCTGTTCATGCCATAAATTTGAAAATTCTACCATTTTTTCAAGCAAAATAAAAAGGAGAAAAAACAAACTATGGTTTGTGTACATGTTAAACACGTATCGTGGTTGGATTTGCCTCAGTTGGACTTGATAACCCAAGGCCTTCATTCTTGATTTTCTGAAAATTTGGATGGAATTGATACATGATTATCTTGTACTCCTCTTTCCCAGACTGTGTGTATAGGTATTCAGATAAAGGATTGGTAACATAGAGATGGAGTGGGTGATAGGGATTGGGTTTCGTATGGGATTGGGGTTGTGAGCTTTCGTAAATCTTCTCCAGATTCGATAAATTTGATGGACGTAGAGTAGGCAATTGCTGAATCTCGTGAAATTCTTATCTGTGTTTATTGTGTACGTGTGCTTGATTCTGGACATAACAGCGGAGACTAACCAACCTGACTTCCCAGATAGTTGGCAAAACTAAAATCACCATAGGGACTTTCAAATAAGCCTAGTGTGAACTTCACTCGCAATATCCTCTTAACTGCATCGTCGATTCGGGTCATTGGAATGTACTCTGTCTTCACCAAAAAGGTTAGAGTGTCTATAAATGTCGTATAGTTGTAAGGAACCATGATCTGAAATAAGCACACAACCACATTAGTCCTTTATTGCAACCACATTATAATTTGGTTCATTTTTTGTATCTTCTAATTTCGAGGAAAATAGTAAAGTACGAAAATAATGAAGTTGATGAGGAGCGAGTGACCATGTCAATGCCAGCGCCGATTCCTTTGAGGACAGAGAACGTATAGTTAGCATCAGGTGGATTTGTAATATCATCGATGCCCTGCCAATCCGAGATGACAAATCCCTGAAAAAATTGGTCGATTCATACTTAAGTTTAGTCACATAATTCTCAACACAACAAACAAAAAGAACTTTCTACGTCAATAATTCACTTACATTCCGATGAAAGTAATGCTTCACTTACATTGAATTTCAGTGTGTTCTTAAGGTAACCGGTGATAAGCTTACGATTAGCATGCATTTTTACGCCGTTCCAGCTGGAAAAGGAGATCATTATGGTTGATACGCCCTTCGCAATCGCATTGACATAAGCTGGCATGTGGATGCTTAGCAATCCTTTCCAGCTTATTACGGTGTTGTTAGCGTTGATTCCATCAGTTGTCCCTCCATCGCCCACATAGTGTTTTGCGCATGCCGCCACCTTTCTCCTGCACGGGCAAATTCAGAACACCAGTGAAGATTAACAAAAGATACAAGCAGTCGAGACTAGTTTATCAAATAAAAAAATTCAAGGATACAACAGCTAGCAATTAGAGCGAGTCGCATCTTTAACACGGTTCGTATAACAAGAGGTTTTAACTTATGATGAAAGAAATTAAAAATTGGAAATTCTTACTTGCCACTAACGTAGGGGGCACCCTTTATGAAATTACTAGGGATTTCTCCTTGTAGTCCTGGAATGATCTCGGTCATTGCCTGAACAATCCTGTGGTCTTCACTGTAGCTTTCATAGCACCGACCCCATCTCGGATCTCTACAAACCTGTACATAGGTCACTGTAATTCAGTACGCGGTTTCCAACTCATCTGATGTTTTAGCACAAAGTAGGTTTTTGGCGATTTTTTTTTGTTCAATTACCGCAATACATGGTGCAAAAGCATACATAACGCCTGTAGCTCTGACTTCAAGAGCAGTCGCAGCTCCAATTTTCTTGACTAGATCAGGATCTCTGGTTGCACCAAAACAGATACTTGTCATTAGTTAGGCTTGAGGTTCACTTAAACTGCAAAAGAAAAACGTAGGATACACAAATCCACTCTGTTATATATACGGACACATTGGCGAGGGGAAATTTCATGTAACAGCCACAAGTTTATATCACCCTCCTTTTACAAACCCATTATATAGGAGACTTTCACGCGTATGCTTTGAAGATGACTTAATTTGTACATCAATATTGGGAGACAAAATGACTTGAATAAATAACTAAACTGATGCGGCGATTCCTTTCTTCTGTACTTTTCCGTTATTTTTTTCTTTTTTCTGTATTTTTTGGGTTTTTCCTGTAATTTTTTGTTATTTTGTTTGTATTTGTTGGTGTTATAACGCAATTTTCTTCCTATTTCTCCACAAAAAAAAATTAAACTGATAAAAAAAATAATCTAACAGATAAATATTAGGTTGTGGACCCCATCCTGAGTGTTGGGTACGGTCAATGTCAAATTGTTATTGAGGTGCAAAAATTAATGTTGTGAACAATCTTCTTCACTAGTTTATGGCTTTGTTCTCTCATGGTGAACGGGAAATAGATTCTTAGAAACAATAAATGAAGTGAAGTGAAGTACCCAAAAAAATAAATAAATAAATCCTGCTTTGTGTTGTTTTGCAATTTAATTTCGCAGGAAAATTAAATTCTTTATTTTTATTTTTTTTGCAAGTTTTATTTTACTGGAAAATATTTTCTCAATGAAAAGTTAAACTCATAGGCCCCACTTCTTCTTTGATAGAAGAATACTACGAAAATTAAAGTTGATTTTACCATCTTTTTTTTATTCTTTCCATGCAACTGAACAGGACCTGAGTGGTTGTCTGTAGGTGAACTGAAAATAACAAGAAAATAATGTAACATTTTAATGGGTACGATTATGATGGTAGTACAGTACTTTTTTACAGCCAGACTAAAACTTATCTATTAAATTATGTCCACTGTGATCATTATTTTGTGAAATACAACTTACTTGCATTCACAAACACAGACATGTATAGACACTGAGACGCACAAATTTATATAAAGTTCATATGTATATGTATGCTTGCCTGGTAGCTCCAAGACCAATATTGTGGGGGAAAATGGTTGCCTTGTAGGCATTATTGTTGCCATGGACAGCATCCATGCCGTAGATAATTGGGATCTGAAGACGGGTGGATACTGCACCGTTCTGGAAACCATTTACCATGTCGATCCATGTCCGAGCTGACGCGTTTACTGCAGGAACGCTACCTCCTCCACTAAACACACTCCCTGCATGCCCATGAATTACCACGTTCTCAAATGTAGTCAAAACAAAAATTATCATTCACAATAGGCCTATGAACGAATCAGATTTGATTCTGTATCTATCGCGATCTGATTTGATAAGTCTTGTGAATCCAATTATGAAATATCGTGTTTATTAATATGAATCCGAATCCCTTTTTTCTTTTTTTTTTCCCTTTTGAACGGCAATCCAAATCCAATTGATCACTGCATTGTAGTCGGATTGATCACTGCAATATAGCCAGATATCTGATCCGATTCTAATATACACTCCCTCCGTTCCTTTTAGAGTCCATAGCTTCAAAATCTAAATTGTTAATGTGACATCATCATTACATTTTTCACATCAAATTTTACCTCCATTTTATACATGTCACATCAACTTGTCCCTGCACTTTCTAAAATTATCACTTTCAAAGAATTAGTTGTTTTGACTCTTTTGAACATCTATTCAAACTTATAAAATCTTGTCACTAAATGCGTTTAGAACTCACGTCACGTTTTTTTTTTTTTTTTTGATCGGCTACTCACGTCGCCTTAATCCTTTTGAATTAAGAATTCAGAATAATCTCAAAAATCTAACTTATGACATTTGAAAAATCAAAAGATAAAAAGAGTAAAGATTGTGGGATGATGTTTACCAATAAGGTACTCTTTGACCACTTCAGTTGACGCAACGGTTCGTTCAATCTGAGTCATTTGGCCAATTTTCTCCTCCAGAGTCATTCGACTCATTAAGTCCTTAATTCGAACATTTATGTGCTGTTTCGGGTCCTTGTATGCAATGTACTCTGCTTCTGCAATGGCTGCCCAGCCCAAACACATCACGAGCATAATCCCCTCAAATTTATTGGAGATTCTCGCCATTTCCCTCTTCCAAAATTACCCTTCAGGCCAGAAAATTGAAGGAATTGTCAAGTTAGAATCACGGTATCAGAGGAATTGTTTTACCATTGTAGGCCAAGAGCTATGGTAAATTCTTTAATAGAACCAAAATTTAAGTAAATTAAATTTGAGTCTTCATTGAGGATGACAATATAATTTTAAGAATATAAATATTGTCCAAAATAGAAGAGGTTGATGTGCGTAACCTTAATAAGCCAAGTTAGATGCTGCGATGCGATGCTGTAAATTATTAAACAAAACGTCCATGCACATATTAAAGTATAGCAATAACATGCCTTCATATAGGCTACGAAAGATGATGACTAATGGAGTGTTGGCGATCGCTGTGAATATATATTTTAGATTCTAGTTTCAGATTCTAGATTTTTAGATTTTAGAAGAAACAGATAAACAGATAACATGTTTACTATAGGTCAGCTCTTTTGAAAATTAAAACCTAAAATCTGATAAAAAAAAAAAAAAAAAAAGCTTGAGAAGCTACCCAACCCCACTTTGGAATTTTTGTAATTTCATTATTTTTTTTAGCTTTTCAAAATCTGTAGAATTCAAGAAGCTATAGGTCTAGCTTCTTCTTTTGATAGAGTGAGTTGTATATCATTTCCCGACAATCTCAGCATATTTGGAGAAAATAACATTTGAAAACTACCCTAAGACTTTTAACGTCCATTTAGCAACTAAAGATTAATAAAGGACCCAAGTTAAAAGGTTTAGATGGTTTAAGGGTGTAGCGTTTTGTAGCTTATGGGGTAATTTTTAAAATTGTGATAGTTCAAGGGGGCAAGAAGTAATTAAGTCCTTTTAAAGTCAGGACCTCACTTTACCCGATTGAATTTTGATGATCTGAATCGTCTAATATATTTGAAATGTGTTTTTAAAGGTCCTCGCGAGGAATCATAAAAAAATTACCAGAAATGGCTTCATGCGAGTAGTTTTTCATAAAATATATATATGATTTGTATGAAAAACTGCTCAGATGAAGCCCTTTCTGTTCAATTTTTTTTTTATGATTCCTCGTAGAAACCTTTAAAAACATGTTTTCAACACATTCAATGGTTCGGATTATCAAAATTCAATCGGGAAATGTGAGAATGAGATGGATCCTTGACTTTAACAAAGTCAGGGATCCCTGACTAGAAATGGACTAGCTAGAATTAAATCAAAATTTCACGCTCAATGATTCATTAGATCCGCTACCAGTTCATGAGGTTCGCCGGTCCATTTGAACTGTTTTTAAAATAGAAGCTGGTTTTGAAAAATTGCTGGTTCTTGGGTTCATTCAAACCAGCATAGTGACCGGTTGCCGGTCCAGTTTTTAAAACATTGCAATAAAAGGACATGAGAACTTTGATTTGGGCATAGGAACCTGAGGACCACTCACAGAGAGAAAACAAGGTAATGCATAGAAATAAGAAACTTACAGGGAGGGCCCCAGAAATCAGACCCCCTTTCCGGACCTTTTTTCCTTCTAGAGAGATGGCTGGCTATGATGGATTTTAATCAAAGTGAATGCTCTGTTATTTATAGAACAAATACTCCGTATTGTCTAGGCACGGTTGGCTTCAGGCAGGTGAGCAAGTTTAGGAAAGGCACCAAATTTCTTTTTATTTATTTTACTATACATGTTCATACAAAATGTATGAAACAGCTATAACACATTTCAAAATAAATTTAACGTATGTGAAATGCCTATTGTAAATTGCTGCCTTTGGTCAAAATTCTCATGAGCCGGCCCTGAATCTAGCTAGGTACTTCAAATCTAGCTAGGTACTTCATTTCATAGTTTGTTCAACGTTTGCAAATATTCAATGACCAAATATTGTCGTACTTCATTTCATAGCATAGGTTGTTCAACGTTTGCAAATATTCAATGACCAAATATTGTCGTATCACGTGTGTGTCATATTTATAATCCCATCTATCTTTGATGATGTTCCAGCTAATTTTTCTAGCCATAGCTATCAGCAAGCGGAAGAATAGTTACTGAAAATGAATGATTTGCGGCCAAAAAAAGTCTTTAATGAAATTGTCATCAAGGTTCGGGACACGGGCAGCGTTGCCTGTGGGCCGGCAGAAGCCCCAACTACACCCGAATTAATAGTATGCTATTAATATTTTACGTATACATAGTTTTCATGAGGATTCTTGGTATAAGTATGTTAGCATTTTGTAATTTAATTAATTTGGTTATTTTACATTAGTAGTACTATTTTTCCAAATTTGAAAAGAAAACAAAATTATAGAATAAACTGTTCTATGTGGAAAATATCCTAACCAATGTTGTCATTGTAGAGAAAGATCACATTAACGATTCTTTCTTGATTTGCTCTTATCTTTCCATAAAATCTGTGGCGACATGTTCCACATAACTAACCTCCCCGGAGGTTTCTAATCCATAACCTAACCTTCCGTTGTATGATGTTAGAGAATACAGGAACCAGATCCCCTGTTCCAAAAACCCCCTGTTCCTCTGTTGTAGGGGGGGTATGGGCCGTTGGATCACACACAAATTTTTAAAATAAAAAAACAAATATCACCATCCAACGGCTCAAACCCCATTGCAACAGAGGAATAGGAGGTTTTTAGAACATGGGATCTGAAATTGAAAATACTCTAGCTTCCCATATCTATTTGAATTATTAAGTAGATACCCCTTGGTAGTAAATTAGTCTTAGCGGTATTATTTTTGGGTAATTAATATTCACACCCCCAAATTATTATCCACCCCTTTTTTGTTTTTTAGTGAAATTTTTACACATGAAAATTTCTCCAGAAGACAAAAAAGGGGTGTGGATAACAATTTGGGGGTGTGGAAATCACTCCCCTATTTTTATGTACTAAAATGCCGAATTACCGCTATACCCCTTGCTAGGACATTAATTTCACGGGCTACCTTCGTCAGGGTTCCCTTAGACAAACTGGTGAAGTAATATACTTTAACAAAATACAAACAGGTCATATAGCTCCAAACCCTCCACAAAGTGTGTGTGAGGGGAATGTGCCTGAGGACTAAGTGAATGTGTAAGCACACGTATAAGTGCATGGCAGTGTGGCTCTGAGATGTGCAAGATTTAGATGGGTGAGTTTGTGTGTATGAGTTTTGACTATGGACAATGTAAACAAATCAAAAGATGCTTTGCAAGACAGAAAATTAACTGATATTTGCAAGTAAATTTGTTATTACCCATATTCTATTTCCAGGAGCTTTCGTAGTTGGTATTTGCAGGCTATCAAACCTCCAAGGCTTTGCCATTGAACCAGTCTTTTGTCTAGCTAAGCAAGTGCCGACTCTTTTTTATTTTTATTTTTCTGTTGCACGGAGCAGACGTCATTTTGATTTGGACAATAAACTATGGGTGAGCAAACTGACTAGATCATGTACATCATCCTACGCAATTTAAATGGGATCAAATTCTATACACGTGCGATGCAAACACATAAGAATTTAAGCACATTCAATTAGAAAGTGTCACATCAATATTTGAGGAAAAATGGAGGGGCCGGGTGACATAGCTATGGAGTAAAAATCAGATAAAAAGATATAGAGCAAAACAGCTACAAAGAGCTGAAACTGACTACGAAAACAGCCAACAAATAGTAGCACTCAACCACCCTGAGTTCTAACATTTCTAAAGTATTCCGTAAGAACGGAAAATGTTGAATTAACCATGTTAATTACTCCCTCCGTCCCAATTTATATGTTCTCTACGAGAAATCGAGCTTCTCAAGAAGTTCAAATTTTTGCTCTAAATTTCCAAAAGTAACCTTAAAAACTGTGAAGTCAATTAAATGTATTTAAATTATTTATATCCTTCAATATGGATCTCAAAAAAAATGTCATATAGATCTTGTTTGATAGATGTCAATTAATTCTATTATACAAAATTTTCAAAATCATGAAAAATATTATATGTTGAAAGATATTGTCAATTTAAAAATGATATGAATATCAAAAACTGTCAAATCAATGAGTACTTTTTAGGGATAGAATTGAAAGTTTGGTATGTTTTGATGGTTATCTATAGAAAGTGTACACTTATTTTGGGACATCCAACAATAGAAAGGTGGACATTTAAAATGGGACGGAGGGAGTATATGGCAAATTACTCTCATGGGAAAGCCCTTGGCGGCTAGCTTAATCCACCACAGAACACAACTAGCAATACTGATTTGACCAATAAACTACACCCAATTTTAAGTTCCTTAAGAGAGAATCAAAGAGTGAGGGGGAAAGAGAGAGAGCTGACGTGATGTCTGTTTGCAAACAAGGGCTTTGGAAGCTTCAGAGGTGTGCCCAAAACTACGTCGTTTTGCCGCACAACACTCACCCCGGACATGAGAAAAAATGAAGTTCGGCATTGAAACTAAAAAAATAACATAAATAATAATGTGATAAGGTCAGAACTTCAAAAATGGTTCAAGGAGAAGATGGTTTAGTTCATAATCAAGTAACTACTACGCATTTTATTTTTATTGCTCTCTCGATCTCTCAAATGAAAATGCTCTATCTTAGCAGGAAATGAATTCCCATTGTCACGCCCTCGAAATTTTAAAAGATAAATCATTAAGAAAATCCACGCGGACGGTCAACCAGTCCACGGGTCACGTAAAAGTCCAAGTAGAATAGTCAAAGTCAACAACATGGTACATAAATGTCTATGGGTACCCGAACCCAAAATATACATGTACATATGTTTTAAATAAGTTTACAACCTATTATCAAAAGAGAAGACTTAACAAGTCACAAAATCATCTTGGCAAAAATACTACTTTTGAGATGATGATATAACTCTTCCATAAGCTTTCAAAACAATGCATGCATGCACTCCAAGCACTCCATGATCATGTTCCTTGGTGGGTACCTGAAAATTGATAGGTTGAGCTACACTAGCCCAGTAGAGAAAACTCTAACAATTCTAAATGCAATGAAATGTACATGAGTGATAGCCAAGAATGATTAGATATATCACAGAACAAGAACCAAAGGGAGATCAATAGTTTAATAACATGAAAAATACACATAAGCCACAAAATGCTATCAATTACCATCACCCGTACCCGGCTCGTACTCGACACTCACACGACACGTCACATGCATCCAAAAACAGTCATCACATTCGTCACTTTTCATTTAGACATTTGAATATTCTCCGGGCATGCCATATAGGCCCCGTGTCACTCCGGGCATACCATAAAGGCCCCGTGTCACTCCGGGCATACCCTAGTGGATCCCGTGTCACTCCGGGCATACCCTTTCGGGCCCCGTGTCAATCATCTTACATTCATATCATCAATCATCAAGATACAGTATCAACATAGTCACATATATGTTTCACAAGTTAGATTATCCATTTACATGTGTCCCGGACCTCCCACTCAACCCGAATACACGCCAAGTGTTAATAAATGCAATGTGACCTCACCAAATTCACCAAAATAGCAAGGAACAAGTGACAGCAATCAATCCCCATTATTATTAGGTACCAAAGTGCTACCAAGGTGGAATATGTCTAAATACAAGTGAAAAACATGTTTAGGGACCAAACAAGTGCATGGGGTTGGCCAAAACAACACAAACAAAACCGTCCATGAAGCTGTCAAAACCACCCAGGCGGCCAGAAATCCCGCCCGGGTTTTCCAGAGAAGGGGCCAAAAATGGCCCAAAAATGAGATTTTTGGGGATTTTTCTCTATAACTCTGAATTGGATGATTCCAAAGCCAAATATCAATGGAATTGGATGGAGGGAGATAATTTAACACTCAATTTGATCAAGGAAACATTAATCAACAAGAATCAAGCATTTACTCAAAGATTTGAGTGGAAAATGGGGTTCCAATTGGGTTTCTTCCAATTTTGAGCAAATACATGGATTTGTTGTAAGATTAAGACCAAGTAGCATCCAAATTGAGTGAAGAATGATATATGAACCAAGGGATAGCACATAATAGTTCCATTTGAGAATAAAACATGATTTTCTCAATGAAATACACAAGACACAAGAAGATGAACCATCCAAGAGCTTATACACACACATACACAACATTTACACTTACAAGAGTTAGAATTTTCCCTACCTCTTGTGATGAACTTGAAACCAAAACCCAAGCTCAAAATCCAAAAGAGAATCCTTCAAACACCGGTAGCAAAAAAGTACACCAATGCGTAGATCACGTGATTTTAGGAAGGTTTAATGAAGGGGTTTTAGTTGGAGACTTGTTTTTTTATGGAGGTTGGTGAGAGGGATGGAGGGGAGCTTCAATGGAGGAGTAGAGAGAGAGTGTTGGTGGATTTTGGGAGGAAGAGAGGTATTCTTCTCTCCAAAAAAACCAGCCAACACATTTTAAAAACACACCCCACTAATTACACTTCACCCCTCATGTTTCTAATGCATTGCAAAGACACCCAAGTGCATATACCAACTTCACATTGACCCCATTTTGCATTTTAAAACATTTCTCACACTTCCCCAACATTATTTTCGAAAAATTATTTTAAAAACACGGGTCCTTACACCCATGATCCAAACCTCTTCAAATTAATCACAAGCATGGCATCACTTAAGAGAGATTAACTCAACAGATTTATCTGATAACAATGTGTTAAAATATAGACCGAGAAGAAACCAAAGGGGTCCAATCGAAGGTGAAATTCTTCAACAGTTTATGAAAACGTGTTGCATGCACGTACATATATCAGTGGTAGCCAAACACAAATGATGATGGACGATTACCACAAGAAACGTAATGGAAAACAAGGCAAGGTGACTCATATGTATAATCCAAACAAAAAAAGACGCAAAATTAATAAAGGCGAAAAAATTTGAATCAAGGCAAACAACAATATTTGTTGGTGCAAATCCAGGAGTCTTCGAGAAATCTGAACGCCTTGATGATGGAACCTGTAGAAACTTGCTTCGAGGCACGTTACTGAGTCGCTTTCTGAAAACACCATTCGCTCCCACCGTTTGGTGTGCACTGGGTTGATAGCGAATCTGTTCGAGGATACAATGAACGCCAATCAATTCAATGATCTTCTGCCTGCGTCTGCACAAACGAAGGACAGACAGAATACCGAATCGAAGTTGTGATCAAATGAACCAAGGATTTGTTAACGCTGTTTCTGCAGAGTAACGGTGTAACAAAACAAGAAAGCAACTAGAAAGTATTTTGACAGAGTAATGGCTTTTAGAATGTGTCCAAAATGATTGTGCCTAGGGCTCTATTTATAGACCCAAACGCACTATTTGGCAGAGGGCTGCACCCTTTCATCAAGGGTCGCACCCTTTCACCAAGGTTGCACCCTTTCACAAGGGACGCACCCTTTCACCAAAGGTAGCACCCTTTCACCAAGAGTCGCACCCTTTCACCAAAGGTAGCACCCTTTCACCAAGAGTCGCATCCTTTCACCAAGAGTCGTACCTTTTCACCAAAGGTCGCACCCTTTCATGTAGCCAACAACCCAAAACTCTTTTAGTAGCTTTCTCAAGACACAAGGAATATTTTGATAAAACTCCAAACTAAAAACCCATTTTATTTTGATAAATCCAACAATATTTGCTTCTTCCAACACGTAAATGTTACTGAACCATGGTAACATCAAAAGAAAGCATTTGGAAGTCTAGAACAAGATCGGACAGTCGGACAATGATGGCCCATATGTTAGCTCTATCCTCCACATTCGTCTGTGTTGTTCTTTCATGAATTTTTGTTTCAAGAGCTAACAACAATCTCTTCCAGAGTAACATTTTTGTCCATTAACTTTTTCCAAAGAACAAGAATGAGAACAATCAAAAGCTACATATGTCTAGTATAGAAAAGTTTATTCGAAGAATCTGACACGTTTAAAGTAAATGACATTGTTGTTCTTTCATGATCCAAACCTCTTTTCTGTGTTGTTCTTTCATAATAAAGCCATTATTGTGCCTTAGTATCCACGACTCCAATCGAAGGGAAACATCCAGCTCCATACAAAATAGTGAAGTCAACAGATGAGAAAAAATATGGATCGCGTGCAAATGCCCGTGGGAAAACCAGTAGTACACTAAAAAAGTACATATGATTCCACTCTTCGTTGAAAATATTATGATTCTATTCCTCGCCCATTAATTCTTGGTTTCTGGATAGACAACTAAGAAGGTGGCCTGGTAGCTCTCCAACAACAATTTCTGCTTTGACATTAGTTGGTTTGATTTTGCAGTCAGTGTTGGTAGACTATTTGAGCACTGTGCCCGTGAGAATCTCTCACACTCAGCTGGCCCCTAAATCCTTTTTATTCCTTACCCTTAGCTTCAAAGGGGTTTGGTATGCCCTACGTTAGGCCCACTTTCAACAAGATCTGCAGCCGATGTCTTCTCTGAACTGTCGATCGTCGTCAACTTCACTGCACCAGGAAGTGGTTTCAGCTGCTTCTCATTAGCTTCTACTTTCCTACCATGCTTGAGATTGTAATTGTCTTCTCTATACTTATGACACAATTGAGCGGAGAACTGATGGATGGGCTCCTGCCAGCACTTGGATGGGACAATAGAAGTTTACATCAAGGCATGGAAATCGGTAGAATGCTAGAGCCTGGAAGGGGAATTAATCCATCAGAGAATAATAAAAATTAATAAAAAAGTAACATTTCAGTGAGGCACCCAATATCAATATCAAAATCCTACAACTCCCCAAGACCCCATTATAAGAAATTCCTGATAAAAGAACACAACAAATCAAACAGACTTAAAACTGCATCAAAATGCTGCTGCACCATGTTCAATAGTCTGGACGAAAAAAACGAGTTCAAGGGAACAAACGTCCAGATGGACGTGACTCGCATCTGGATGCAACATTCCAATTCAAGGCACTCAAGTGGTAATTGATCAGCCAGATTTCTCTTTCAAATGTCCGTAAAGCTTCAATAGCCTCTTCTGTGTGCCTTAGGAGCTGATGAGTTTAGCCAGATTTTGGGTAACACTAGTACCTCAAATCCCTGAATATGCAACCGACCATAGTCTCAACACATAAATTCTGCACCTATAATCTAAAGCGTTCAACACCAGTTCTGGTGGCCTGTATCATCTTGTAAGAACATATTAAATCATGCACAAGCTAGCCCAAAATCAAATACCTTCATATCATAATTGGCATTCTAGAGAAAAGTCCTAATTCCGGTGCTCAAAGAGAGAGAGAGAGAGGGGCGAAGAGGCGGAAGATGAAGGCAACAATCTTCATCTTTTTTGGCTATGAAGATTACCAAAACTAGCTAGGTTTTTTAGGTTGAGTGGAGGAAGATGAGGAGGGTTTTGAAGATAGGGCATAAGACTTTTGATTTTATTGTCGATGGGGGGGATGACTTTCGCGTGGTGGTGGTGGAAAGAAGGAAAGGTTTTCAAGTGTCTCTCTCTTTGTTGGGGTTTGAAGTTGCATGGTTGGGGAGAAAGTTGCAGGAGTTATCTAAAGGGCATAGGGAGATTGGTTTTATAGGAAGTTTGAGGGGGACTAGCAGGTTGCTTAAGTGTTTTCATTTGCATAATAAGTGGGGTAGATTTGTGCAACTCAGGAGTTTTTCTTCCTGGAGAAGGGAGATACTCTGCATACCGGAGGCCAGTTTCGGTTGCGGATGGGCCAGAGTGGCAAAGGTTTTATTGGAGTTGGATAGGTACAGAGGATCGAGATTGAGGACGGCTTCAGAGTTAAAGCATTCTTTTCCAGAATCAAAGGTCAAAATTGGGGCCCTAATAGATTTCGGTGCTGTTTCGAAGGAGCTTCGTGCGGCCCTTAACGCAACACCAATTTCTTCTGGCTACAGCAAAACTATTGAGATTTTGGGCCAGTGTTTAGCTGATCGATTCAGAGAATCTAATGCTCTGATTAAGGAGGCAAAGGTAGTTTTAGAATGGATCGACAAAATTTTTTTGCAGTCAGAACAGGTAGAGTTCTCTCCACCGTCGGAGAGGCCAAAGGGAAAAGATGCCGGAGATTCGCACCTGAAGAGACCAGAGAGAAAGGATGCAGGAGAATCAGAAGGTAACAGACAGAATAGTAACCAAAGTAAGGCTGAGGTTGTCGACGGAATTGTTGGTCATAGTCGGATGAGTTGGGTCGGAGTCGGCGGCGGAAAATACGGTAGTGATGGGTCGCGTGGGCATAACGCGAGAGGGATGCAGATGTGGGTGAAAAAGGCTAGCATTGGGAAACATTCCAATAAATGGCTTGAGGGGCTTGAGGGTCCTGTGTCATTACCGAATACCGAGTGTATTAAAAGTTCGGGTGCTTCCAAAGGAAATTCAAATTTGAATTGTTGTTCTCCTAGGTTGGGTAGAAGTTGTATTGTATCTCTTGGGCCCACCAAGGAACAAGAGGCTGAAATTCCTAATTTGAATGGTAATAGGCCTATTCAAGTGGCGCAAAAACATGAATTTATTCGAACAGATGGCGAAATGAGTCCACAGCAAGGGGTAGAGCCAGATAGGAAATTGGAGAAGGTTTCACTTGCGACACATTCAAAATCGTTAAGAGCAAAAAGGATATTAAAGTTACAGGGTCGGTTTATGTTTTCAAATCGTTTGGAGCTTTTTAAAGCTCAAAGAAAAGTCGGGAGTATTCGCTTGAAAAAATTCATGTTTGGGGTGTAGAGGAATATCGAGGTGGAAGTGAGGGTTCAAGGGCCAAGGATTAGAGGTTTGATTAATTGCGGTTGTGGGTTTTTGAGGGATACTAGCGGTGGCAGTGGTTTAAGGGTCGTAGATGTTTGGGGTCGCATTTTGAGGTTTGCTTGTGGGCTGTGGTGAGGGTTTGTCTGAGGCATTTGGGATTTGATTTTCTGAGGGTTTCTGTGGTGGTTTCTGTTTCTGCTACAGTGGCAAAGACGTTTGTGCCATTCTGGGCAACAACAAGGGCTGGTTCCTGGGTTCTAGTGATGGCTTGGGGTCTTTGCTTTTGTAGCAATGGCAGGGTTGGGTGTATCTCGGTTGCTTGGTTGTCTCCTGGTCAACCTTCAACCTTTTGGGTCTCGAGAGGCAGATGATAGTCGTTGGTTGGGGTGCCAACTCTGTTGGATTTCCTCTCCTCGTTTGATGTTTTTCTCTTGTTCCTTTTAATCTTGTATCATTGATATGTGATTAATAAATTTTTTTGCCGTTCAAAAAAAATAATTGGCATTCTAGAGAAGATTTGAAAGGCTTCAAATCTACGTGTGGATCATTTGCCGAATGAACGTGTTTAAGCCCTCCAAGGCTATGATATGCGAAATAGTGCATACGAGATGAAGTTGTGATCAGATATTATCTATTTGTTTATTTTTTTTGAAAGGCAAAAAAGATTTATTAATCTTTGGAAACGAATTACAAAAATGAAGAAAGGAAATAATGTGGTCATTTCTGAAGTATTGACTTCAAAAATGAATCATACAAAAGAAAGAAGAAGGGAAACAAAGGAAAGGAGAAGAATAAAGAAATTATTTACTTTTTAATATTTTTTAACGAAAATGCTAACCGCAACCCACTGGGCAGTGGTTTAAGTGGTTAACGTATCACAGGCATAAGAAGGAAAATCAAAAGGAAAACAAGGAGAATAACAAGATAGCGATTTAGATGTTTGATAAATTGCTTTTGATATAGCTATAGAAAAAAAGCCTGGCAATGCTCCTTTGACAATACTCACGAATAAAATAATCTGGGCCAGTGTCCATAAGCTCATATACCGACGCTCTTTGTGTGCGGGCATGGGTGTGTAATACAAGGTCTAGGAGAACCACATTTGATCAGCTCCAAATTATTTCTAAAGGGCTACGGCTACCTGAAGTCTGAAGCACCTAATGCCAACAGACTTTGATGCTTCCAGTGCGAGAATAGTAAAAGCCAAATACTTTAAACTCGAAACCCAAGAGTAAGCGCACAAACTTCAAAACTCAAGGCATCAAGTACACAATTATCATACGTTAGCTTCCAGTTGAAATGGAAAAAACAAGAACATTTTGGTTGCTGAAAGAGTACATTTTGGAACAGCCAAAGTACAAGAAAAAAGAAAAAGAACTTAATACCATTGAGTAATCATCTTGTCAATCGAATGAGATGCCATATAGGGAAATTAGTTTAACAGCCTGTTTTTTTTTTCCAAATAAAAGCACTCAGTTTTCATTTAATCATTTTGTTTGGGTGTGTATGTCTATGTGTTTGAATGTGAGAGAGGGAAGAGAGAGAACATACCAATGTGAAAGTACCTTAAAACTTGCACAATTGTGTTTTTGCCAATCCTGAGCAGCACATAATCTCTGTGAAACACAACAATCCATCAAATCAATCCTTTTGATTCGGATACCACGCTCTACACATGAACGTATAGTCAACATGAGTCATATGACAGAGTGTTAACTGGTAAGCATATCTAATTTGTAAAGTGACTGAATTCCAGTATTCCACATTCCATCAAATTAATCCTTTTGATTCACACACCATGCTCTGCACATGAACATATAGAATTTTCAACATGATAGTGAGATAAGCATATGCTGCATATCGAATTTTCAACACAAAATGAAAAGAAATAAGGAAGGGCGACAATATTCAGTAAATAATTCAATGCATACTGGAAGTAACGAATTTGACAATCAAGTCTATCAAAACAGGGATACAAATCTATACAACCGACCATGGTGTTATCATCAGTCATGTCAAATTAACTCAAAAAAGACTTCTCCAACTATTCAGGAAAGTGCAATAATAAGACACTGTCACACCCTCAAATTTAATAATCCCAATATACATAAAATCCACGTGAGACAAGTCCAAAGTCTATTATTTACCCCTTTGAATAGTCAAAGTCAAAATATTACATTCTCACTAAAAATAGTCAATAAGTTCTAACAACGAAAGGCCAAATCCCAAAAGCATAAATACCGAGTTTAAGAGTTATTACATTGCCAAATAGCCAAAAAGGATAAACTAAGGAAGTTACAAAATCATCTTTCCAAAAATATAATACAAAGATGAGAAAATAACTCCATGCATGTTAAAGCTCCATGTATGTATCACTCGACAAGCATCCAACTTCATGCTCCATGCCGTGTACCTGAAAATTGATAGGTTGAGCTCACTAGCCCAGTAGGAAAACTATTCTAATAACGCTAGGTGTATAAACATGATACATGCATAATGAATGAGTATGGGGATGGACACGACCAAAGTATAAGGTTCAAAATGAACGGAAAGCTATAACTCGACCACGAAAAAATCGAAATGTATCCAAGTGTCCGAAATATGCCCAAGTGTCCCAAAACAATTTTAAGTATCCAACCAACGTCCTAGTAGTTACCAAAACCCTCATTTTTCGCATACCGAAAGCCAATTTTCGCCAAATACGCCAAGTTAACCCAGTTACATCAAAACTGACATTTCATAAGAAAATATTCATCAATTTTATTAGGGAAGTATCCCTCTTCCAGATTTCATGGGCTCCGTGCACCCCTGCCGGATTTCGTGGGCTCCGTACACCCCTGCCGGATTTCGTGTGCTCCGTGCACCCCTGCCGGATTTCGCGGGCTCCGTGCACCCATGGCTAGGGACACCAAACGGGTGATCCCTAGAGTTCATTTTATCCAATAATGTCAATTCAAAACCATTTGTTTTTCAAAAGTTTCCATAAGTCCCATTTATTCCAAATGTTCACCATTTTCACCAAAAATGTGTCAACCGACGCGTGTGCAATACATAAACCATGGAATTTGTTAATTCACGTGCCCAAGGGTTAAGTTTATGAATTTGAAGTGGATTCGGTGTTCAAAATGGTGGTATGGGTAAAAAACACGATGAAATGGACGATCGGGGACCAAATGGGCATCAAAGGGTGGCCGAAAACCACCCCAAAAACAGGGGATAGCCTCTGGAAAACAGGGGCAGCAAGCAGATTTTCATCCTAGAGGTGTGGAATTTCAACCCGGACATAAATGTGAGATGTTAGGCCAAAAATTGGACATGTAGAGTAACTAATGGACATCAAATGAGTGCAAATCAACCATCAATTGCATCAAACAAGTACTCAAATCATAGATCACAAAATTTAGCTCAAACAAACCCACTATGGGAGAATTTCATGAATTTGCTGGAATTTAGGAACTAGAACAAGATATATACTATACATCACATAGATACAACTAGAGGGAGTAGAATTTGTCTTCTACCTCAAGATTTGAGCTTGAAGTGAGTGAGAAAATGAAAGCCCTAGCCTCCAATGAGCTCTAACCCGAAATATGAGCTTTTGGTGCGAAACAAGTGCAATACAAGCTTCAATACGCGTAGAGAAGGTGATTTTAGGTGGGGTTCTTGAAGAGGACTTGAAGGTTTGGTGAATTTTGGAGCTTTGAGCAAGAAAAAATGGAGGAGAGGAGTGAGAGAGAGAGGGTCGGCAGTGAGAGGAAGAGGGGCTGTTTTTTTTTTGTTAAAATGCAAGAACAAGATGTGTTATATACCCCCTACCCTTTACACTTTCACCCCTAAACTTCCAAATGTATTTTAAACACACCCAATGCATTCTACCACTATCACATTGACCTATCTAAGTCAAAATTCAATTCCTCACATTTACCCAACATTATTCCGGAGAATTTATGAAAAATTACGAGTCCTTACAGACACAGTTCAAACTAAATTGATTATCAGGTGACTTCAAATAGTTGTAGAAAGTACCAATCCCTAACCATCTGTTACTATCCTGCGATTGCTACCAGAACTCGGGGTGGAAAAACCTGTTATTCATGGACATTGCTATCATGCAACTTTCCCGTGGCTAAATATGAAGCTCAACTACAAAGCAACTCACCACCAGGGGGGTGGCCCAGTGGTGGAGGCATCCGCCTCCCCCAGCTTTGTCCCAGGTTCGACTCCTGAAAGAGTTAAAGATCCGTTTCTGGACTCTGCTGGGGGGGTGTGAAGCACTCCACTGGTGCCCTGGTGGTAGGTCCCTCCAATTGGGTTGGGTTAAATCTGGCTATCAACTGGTGACCCCAGGGCCAGGGCCTCAGGGTGCAGTGAAGTCCACACCAGAGCACCTTTTTTTCCAGTTCAAAAAAAAAAAAAAAACTACAAAGCAACTCTCTCAGCACCCCACTACTGGGGCATCATATCATTGTCCGTTTAGTATCATTTATGCGCAATACTATCCACTACTCACCACATGCAACATACATTCCATACTAAATTGAGAAAAAATTACTGCTACAAGCAAACGTAGCTGGGGTATATCATCTTTTCCAGGAAATATAACTTTCTGAGTGAAAACAATATGTTAAAAAGTATTTTTTTCGAATTCTGGTTTCGTCCACTTTTAATTCCTTGATTCTTCTCCTGTTATTTCCTTCGTTCCTTTCTATATTGCCTGGAAGAAAACTTGGATTTCGCACCTACATTTTGTAATGCTACTTTGGCACTAGTTACATGGTTTAATTTCGCCATGAGTGTTGACGGCCTTTTCGACTAATGCGCCCTGAGGACCTCTCCCACTCAGCTCTTCTCTTACCATCCTCTTTGGCCTGTAACTAGACCTCTCCGACTCTCCCTCACCTGTAACTAGACCTCTCCCTCCTAAGCATCCACCATTCTGGATCATGCCTGCAATCCAAATCACTTGGAATGGATAGAAATCTTTCAATACAAAATGTTTCCAAAATAGGATTTGAAGAAAACGAGAACATGTGATGGAGGAATTCAAGTCGGTTTCCGTGTATTGCTTCTCTTTGTTTAGGTGAGAGCTTTAGGTCCAGTCCACAAGCAAGCTGGAAACTCTCGGGCCTGCAGCCATTCGCTATCAATTGATCAAGTTCATTTACAACTGCCAGTGACAATTCATCTGTCAGATTTCGCTTTAAAATGCCTGCGAAAGCTTCAATAGCCTCTAGCATGTGTCCTAGGAGTTGATGAGAAAGGCCAGATTTGATAGATTAAGAAATTAAAACTGTCAAAAGAAGAAACATAGAACCCGTTTTGCTTGATGGGATTAACATAGAACCCGTTTGATGGATAATCCCACACTTCAGGAAATTCTATTACTGAGGGATGTTCAATCCGTGTCATAAACATTTTAACCATATACCAGATATCTGGTTACCTAATAGTGCTAGATATATACGTTAAGTTAGTCTCATATCTAATTTGTTAGCTAATCTTACAAAATTATGCAAAGAGACACTAGTACATTTTGATTCAATTCTTTAGGATGCATCATTAACCCGAACCTAGAGCATTTTCAGTTTGGACACAGAGTGATCAATGAACAGAAGAACAGGGTGCTAATACCATTTCAGTCACAGGATTTAAACACAAAATAAGAAGCTAATACTTACGAATTACTTTGTTCTCCAGAGTCCCTATCACAAACCCTGTTGTTTCAAAGTTGTGAGCGGCAAGATCAAAAGTACAAACCCACTTATTCACATTGAAAGAGAACCCAGTCTCAAATATGCAAACAAAATAGAATGCAGAAACTGAGAAATTACATGCTTCGTCGGCATCCAGAGGTTACACTTCAGGCCTCCAAATTATAACTTGCAACCTGAAAGCCCAATAATCACACCAAAGAATTAAGTCAGATAACATTTTCCTTTGATCAATTTACACTTGCACATGGTCAAGACACAGCCGTTTGTCATAATCAAAGAGAGAGAAATCAATGGAACATGCAACTCGTAGAATAAGTTGTACCTATAGTAAATAGTAATGCGTAGATTATGAGCAATCTTAGGCCAATCTTCGCCGCTATCCTTATCGCATCTTCCCTCAAGAGGAAGGGGACACTCGCACGTTTGCAAAGATTCAAGAGATGAAAGGTTTACCAGCCACTCCGGCACTTATTCCAACCCACTGAAATGCCAAATTCCCAAATGTCTCAAGGCAGGGAGGTGCTCAAGTTGATCAGGCAGAGACTTGACCTCTTCCCATCCATATAAATGTATAGTCTCCAGGGAGGTGAAATGGCTCCATGGTGGTGATGTGCACCGCCACGGGAAATATCCATACGCCTCTCCGAACCAACCTATTGACAAAATATTGAAGGCTGGTGGTGCGAATTAGCCCCTCCTCGCAACGACTACGCAATTTTGGACAACCTGTAATAGCCAGCTTTTTCAGGGATGTGAGGCTGCGTAATGCATCTGGAATGGGCGTTTTTAACTTTGGACAGTTCTCTGGCATACACGTCCACTCTGGGCACTTGTCAGTATGAAGATTTTGAAGGGACATCAGTCCGTTGAATGCGGCTTCTGTTTTGTCAATTGGACCCATCAGGTTGTGCCAACAATATATATATTGCGCTGTCTCAAAGACTCGAGAATCAAACAGACATAGAAAAGGTGCAAAAAAGGGAAAAAAAATTAAAGAAGAAAAAGAAATCTCATAGCTAATTTGGTCACTAACTATGCGCCATTCACTGGACCTTAAGAATTTTCAGTTTGTACGTTGGCTGCTCAGTGAACAGGTTACTATCACCATTTCACTCAGGTTACTTTCTTTCCGCTGTCACAACCACTGTTCTATCATTGTTAAGACAAAAAGCCAGTTATTTATTGTAAGAGTACCTACTCTGAAAATACACATACAAAATAAAATGTAAAAAGTGAGAAATTACATGATTTGCGGAGGACTTTCATGCTTTATCTGCATGGAGAGGGTACACTTCAGGTTATTAATCTGAAAAAGCCAAAAAATCACATCATGGAATTAGGTTAGATAAAATTTCCACGGATCATTTTGATAAGGTAAGCATAAAAGAGCATAGAAGTAACTGTGAGGAGTAGTCTAGGCTATAATTTCTCTTGTAATAGAATTACATGTGAGCTTTCATGTGCTGTAAAGTGTTCGGTAGCAAGACTAGTTAAGTCAGTGAAGTGATTCATATAAAATGTATTGTATCTGTATCAATTTAAATGAGATGAGGAGATATTATCGAAATCTCTTTCCATTTCACATCCAGGAATTAGGCAAAGAGAAGAAATCAATCATGCAATTTGAAGCAAAAGATACCCGTATAAATCTCCGGAATATGAGCAATAATCTTGTGCCAATCTTCGCCGCTATCCTTGTCGCATCTTTTGCTAATAACGGGATTACCACATATGTGCAAAGATTGAAGAGATGAAAGGTTACCCAGAAACTCCGGCAGTGTTTCCAACACACTGAACATATGAATATTCAAATATATCAAGGCAGTGAAGTTCTCAAGTTGATCAGGCGGAGACTTGACCCCTTCCCATCCAAATAAATGTAGAGCCTTCAGGGAGGTGAAATGGCTCCATGGCCGTGATGTGGAGGGCCACGGGAAATATCTATACTCCTCTCCGAACGGCCCTATATCCAAACTTCGAAGGGTGGTGGTGCAAATTAGCCCCTCCTCCCAACAACTCCCCATCTTTGGATAGCTTTTAATCACCAGACGTTTCAGGGATGTGAGGTGGCGTAATGCATCTGGATTGGACGTTTTTAACTTTGGACACTTCGCTAGGACCATATCTACAAGGGTTGGTTGTAGAAGCCCTTTTGGCAAACACGTCAACTCCAGGCATTTGTGAATCTGAAGTTGTACAAGGGACGTTGAGCCCTTGAATGCTGCCTCTGTTTAGTCAATTGGACCCATCAGGTTATGGCAATGTTATATACATATTTCTAACTTCTCAAGCAAACCCTAGGTTTTGTAGTTGGTTTATCTCACTTTTGTTTGGAAGTTGGAACGAGGATAAAGGAAGGACAATAAGATGAGAGAGTTTAAAAAAATTTCCCTTCCCTTTGTTTTTGATTTGGGAAGAAAGAGGAGAAGACAAAATGGAAAAAATGGAGTATTAAAAGCCCAATTTCCAAATGAAATTTTTCCTTCATTTTTGTTTTTAATTATTTTCTTCTCTTCAATCTTTTTTCCCAAGTTCCACACACAACATTTGATTCACTGCCTTTTTTTAGCACATCTTGCTTTATGGCTTGTTTGTTTGGATAGAAAAAATTTCCAGCAAAAATAGTTTACTAATTTTGGGTGTTTGGTTGCATAAACATGGAGTATAAAATGGAGTAATTTTTTAAGGTAAAATGATTTACCTGATCGGGAGGGAAACGACTTATGTAGAAAAAATTCGTAAGATTAAAATTACGTCCTCCCATTTCACAACCTTCCTCGACCTCACGTCCTCATCTAACACCAATCTTCATTAATAAATTTTATAGAATTTCTAATGGAACTTGATTTTATGGTGTACAACCAAACGCCGTAAAAAGTTACACATCAACGTAATTTTTGGTGAAAAATATATTACGTCAACACAAACAACAGAGCCTAAAATAGCAATTTTTGCGTAGGGACGAGCTATGCCTCATCCCTCGGTAATTATGATGAATACAAAAATAATGTAATAAGTAATTGTTGAATTGGATAACAAATGACCTGGAATAGTTATCAACATGGGGCACTCCTCTGACAACAAATCAAGAATAGAAGTAAAGAAAGTAATTGAGATCTAGAAATCAAGAATTGGTATGAAACCCTAATCTACTTCTCTCTCTAATTCAGAGGAGATTCGTATATTCTCATTAACCATAACTGAGTAACAACCAAGTCTTTTATACAACAGGAAAACTGAAAAACAGAAAGGAAATACACGTGGACTACACTAACCGACTATGCTACACACGTGGACTACACGTGTACTTGAGGGACCCCAGTAGCAATACTCGTTGACACACCCCCACAAACTGATGCAGGGAGAGACGACAGCATCAGTTTGTCCTTCAAACAAAGAAATCGAGCAACAGGTAAGGGTTTAGTGAATATGTCAGCTATCTGAAAGTCAGTAGGAACATGACGCACTTGAAGCTGTTTCAGAGCAATCTTTTCCCGTACAAAATGAAAATCAACTTTGATGTGCTTTGTGCGAGCATGGAAAACAGGATTTGTAGCCAAGGCAATAGCGGAATTGTTGTCACACCACAACAGAGGAACATCAGAAAAGCCTGGAGCACGTAAATCTTTAAACAATTGTAGTAACCAGACTAATTCAGAAGCTGCATTGGCCAGGGCTTTGTATTCAGCCTCAGTAGAGGAACGTGCAACAGTGGCTTGCTTCTTAGCAGACCAAGAAATTAAATTCTTACCCAGAAAAACACAGTAGCCTCCAGTAGACCTGCGATCTATGGCACTACCTGCCCAATCTGCATCAGAAAATGCAGCCAAAGAGAGAGATCCCTTGGAAAACAATAACCCTTGAGACAAGGTTCCTTTAATATAACGGAGAATACGTTTGACTGCAGTGAAATGGCATTCTAATGGCATATGCATATGTTGACATACAGTATTTACGGCAAATGAGAGCTCAGGTCTAGTAAGTGTGAGGTACTGTAATGAACCAACAAGAGACCTATAAATTTCGGGATTGGACATAGGAACCTGAGATGTGTCAGCATCATGGCGAAGGGAACTTGGTGTGAAGCAAGGTCTGCATTCATTCATACCTGCTTTGGAGAGCAAATCCATAGCATACTTTTGCTGAGAAAGAATAACACCTTGGGGAGTAGGCACTACTTCAATACCTAGAAAGAAATGAAGCTTGCCAAGGTCTTTGAGAGCAAAAGAAGCACTGAGTTTAGTAATAATCTGAGTCACCAATGTTGAATTACTACCAGTAATTAGAAGATCATCCACGTAGACCAAGAAATACACCAAATCTGATCCTTGATGAAGAACAAACAGTGAGGAATCTGTTAGACTGTTGTGAAAACCCAGAGATAGAAGATGATGAGATAACATGTCAAACCAAGCTCTGGGAGCCTGTTTGAGCCCATACAAAGCCTTATGGAGATGACAAACATGAGTAGGATATTGAGAGTTAACATACCCTTGAGGTTGTTTAATGTAAACCTGTTCCTGAAGTGTACCATGGAGGAATGCATTAGACACATCCAACTGACGAATGGGCCAATCAAACTGCAAGGCTAAGGACAACACAACTCTCACAGTTGGTTGTTTGACAACAGGACTGAATGTCTCTGTATAATCTACCCCCTCAGTCTGCTGGAAACCTTGAGCAACCAAACGTGCTTTGCATCTGGAAATAGATCCATCAGAGTTCCTCTTGATTCTAAATATCCATTTACAGCCAATAACAGGTGCACCAGAGGGTGGGGAAACAAGAGACCAAGTGTTTTGAGACATAAGTGCAGTATATTCTTCTGTCATGGCCTGCCGCCATTCAGGAAAAACCATAGCTTCCTTGAAAGAAATAGGTTCAGTAGTAGGAGGAGAGTGAACCAAGAAAGAGAAAGGCATTTTAGGAAGAGTGATCCCATTTTTGGACCTAGTGATCATAGAATGAGAGGAGACTTGTAAGGACTCGTGTTTTTAAATAATTTTCCGGAAATAATATTGGGGAAGTGTGAGGAAATGAAAATAGTGTAGTATGGGGTCAATGTGAAGTTGGTAATTGCATTTGGGTGTTTGTGAAGCACATTAGAAACATGAGGGGTGTAAGTGCTAGTGTGAGAGTGTGTATAAACACCTTTGGATCAGATTTTTGGCCACACACACACCTCTCTTCTCCAAAACTAACGTCTCTCTCTCTCTCTCTCTTTCTCTTCTCAAAACCCTCCATTTCTCCACCACAAATCCACCCTCCACACTCATATACTTCAACATCCAACCAGAGATTCACCTTCTACGCGTGATTTGGAGTCCGGAACTCCGTGGTTTCGCTTGGAGCAAGCATTTTCGGTTGAGAAGCTTCAAGAACAAGGGTTTTTCGTTTTCTACCTATATCAAGAGCAATCTTTGAGGTAGGGATCTGATTTCTACTCCTTCTAATGGTATATTGTTGATGTGTTGCATGATTCTTGGCTTTGTTCATCCATTCTTCTCCAATCACCTTTGAAAACCTCCATTGAAATGGGTTTTGCTTGATTGAGTTTGGTTTCCTCTTAATTGGTTGCTAGATCTACAAATTGGTAGTTGGTATACTCTTATTTCATGTTTAGTTGGTGTTTGAAACCCCTAATTTGACTTGGGTTGGAACCCCCTTCCATTTGGGTAAAGCTGTTGTTCGGGCATTTTTCGCGCAGAAGAATTGTGCTTTCAACCGGTAGAGCACTTTTTGCTCTACCGGTACAAAAACTCACTGGATTCTCTCTACCGGTAGACACAAAAGTGCTCTACCGGTACAAAGTGAAAAAAAATGGATTTTTGTTTATCTTGATCCCTTGACTTTCCAGTTGACTTGTTTGGTTCTATACTTGGTATATCCTCATCGTACACTTCATTAATGACCGAAATACCCTTCCTAGCCTACCATCGCATGATTGGTCATTTTCCTTGATTTTTTTGACTTACGCTTAACATCTTTTATAAAGGGAAATCTTGTATAGACATGTTATTTGATCAAAATGGGTTGTGTGGATATTTTGGACACATGAGGGTTAAAGTAAAGTTTTTTCTTAAATTGGTGATCTTATACTAGGACCACCTTTTGGTGCGTTCCTGGCCATGGGTGTTCGGAGCCCACGAAATCCGGCAGGGGTGTTCGGAGCCCACGAAATCCGGCAGGGGTGTTCGGAGCCCATGAAATCCGGCAGGGGTGTTCGGAGCCCACGAAATCCGGCAGAGGGATTAATTCCCTAATAAAGACAAGTGGTTATTTTTGTGAAATGTTTGAAAATGAGGTTCTTTGTGAAAGATGAGATATTTTTGAGAAAAATTGGACACACGACACCTTTGAAAACGGTTTGGAAGGAGATATTGGACACTTGGTTTCTCTTGGGACTTTTGAGTACATGATTGGACACTTAGGTATATCTTGGGCACTCGGTAATTGGTCTAGTCATAAATAGCATCATTTTGACTTCTCATTCCTAAACATTGAGTATGTATGCACATTTCATTCTCTATACCCTTAGCATTTGTAGATAGGATTCCTACTGGGCTAGTGAGCTCAACCTATCATTTTCAGGTACTCGGCAAGGCACGTGATTGGAATGCTTGGTGTGTGGATGCATAGCATGAAGCTTATTTGACATGGAGTTATTCTATCCTCTCCATAGTTTATGTATTTTTGGGAGATGATCTTGTAACTTCTATCTTCTTAAATTTTTGACAAAACTTGGTTTATGTAATAACTCTAAACTCTTGATTACTTATGCATGGGTACGGGTACCTCGAGTAGAAACTTATTGTACTTTGACTTGACTTTTCTATGGGAAGTGGTTTGACTTTTATTGATCCTACGTGGATTTTATTATATTTGGTTTATTAAATTTGAGGGCGTGACAAGACTCTAGGAGGAGAAACAATAGGAGAGACAACAGGAGCAGTAGGACCAGAACCTGTAGGTTGGGAAGAAGAAACTGGAGAGGGTAGTTGAGAAACTGGAGAGGAAATGGAACACACAGGTGTAGAGGACTGAGGAAGAATAGGAAGTGGATATATAGAAGGAATAACAAAGGAAGGAGAGACAGGAGAAAATAATGGAGAAGAAGAAATAGTAGGAGCAGAGGAAGGAAGTAGAGTAGAATAAGGAAACTCATGTTCAAGGAACTTGACATGTCTAGAGACATACACTTTTTGGGTGACAGGGTCTAGACACCTAAACCCCTTGCTCCCAGCACAATAACCAAGAAAGATACAAGGTTGTGATCTAGGCTCAAGTTTATTTGAGGTATAGGGTCTTAACCATGGAAAGCAACAACAACCAAAAGGCCTAAGATTATGATAATCAGGAGCAATTCGGTAGAGTTTGTGATAAGGGACTTCAAATTTTAAGGAAGAATGAGGTAACCTGTTTATTAAGTACAAAGCAGTGGTGATGGCTTCAAGCCAGAATTTTATAGGCATGTGAGCTTGTTGAAGCAATGTAATTGCAGTTTCAACAAGATGGCCATGTTTTCTTTCCACAAGACCATTTTGTTGTGGAGTATAAGGACAAGAAGTTTCCTGAATTATACCAAACTGAGCAAAAAAGGCAGTCATGACTTTATTCAGAAATTCACCACCACAATCAGATCTAATAGTTTTGATGGAACAAGCAAATTGAGTTGAAACAAAAGCTTTAAAAGCCTGAATATGAGATGCAACTTCACTTTTAAGATGCAAAGGAAAGAGCCAACAATATCTAGTGAAGTCATCAACAAGCAAGAGATAGTATCTATATCCAGAAAATGAAGCAATAGGGGCAGGTCCCCATACATCTGCATGAATCAATTCAAAAGGAGAGGTAGTATGAGTCACAGAAACAGAGAAAGGCAATCTGTGACTCTTTCCTTTATTACAAGCATGACACTGATGAGTATTAAAAACTGAAGAAGTAAGAGGTAGACTATAAGTGGTAGCCAGATGTTGAAGAAGACCACTGTGAGGATGCCCTAACCTCCTGTGCCACAACTCAGCAGTTGAAGCAGTACAAAGAAGTGTAGTGGCAGCAAGATTAAGCTTGCTAGAAGAAGGCAGAAGGGGATATAGACCCTGGTGGGAAGTTCCCTGATGTAGGATCTGATTGGTGGACATGTCCTGAATGACATATCCACATGAATCAAAAATAATACGACAATGATTATCCAATGCAAACTGATGAACTGACAGGAGATTATGAGAAATTTTAGGAACATGTAGAATGTTTTGAAGCTTAAAAGTTTGATTAGGAAGAGGAAGTATGCCTTTACCTGAATGGGAGCCAGGAACTTGATGGCCATTCCCCACAGTGACAGAGAGAGGTGCAGTGTTTATTGGAGCTGCAATGTGAGAGGCATCATTGGTAACATGAGTTGTGGCCCCTGAATCAAAGTACCATGGTGTACCTCCAGATTGTGACCCTAGAGTACCACTTTGAGGCTGAGATACTATGGGATGCTGTGGGTAATTCATCATTGGAGGATAATAAGGAGAAGGAGAATACTGTTGTGGATGGACCATGGGAAAATTTCCATTATTATGAAAGCCAAAACCATCTGCAGTAGTAAAGAATGCTTGAGGGCGTATTGAATTGCCTGAACTAATATTTCCAGAAACTCCATAACCCTGTGATCCACCAAAGTAATGTGGAGCTGGAAAACCTTGAGGCTGAAAAGACCCTCCTTGCTGAAAAGATCCTCCTTGTGACCCCTGTGAACTTATACCAGATTGAAACCCAGGAGGTCCATGAGGTCTATAGTTCAAATCTTGACGATAATAGCATTTATTAGCTAGGTGGTTAGTCTTTCCACAGATCTGACAACCATCACCAGAGTTATTGTTGTTCCTTTGTCCTCTGTATCTGTTGCCTTTATAACCCCTATTTGCTCCATAGTTAGAGTACCCAGATTGAGAATTATTTGGTCCAAACTGAGGTCCTTGAGCCCCAAACTGCACAGGATATTGAAAGCTTGGAGTAGTGTTCATAGAAGAATGAGACACACCCTGGGCACCCCCAGAATTAGGCATGATCTGTGTACCACTAGAACTAGGGTTTGATATAGCACTCTGATGCTGAGCAACCAAGATGGTTGAAGTATCCACCACATCTTGACACAAGTCTTCTGCCATGAGCATTGTGTATAAGACACTAAATGTGAGAGGTGTAATTTCAGCCCTAGTCCGTATGGCTTGTTTAAAAGTTCTATAAACCTCATCTGGCAATCCATTTAGAGTGTGAAACACCACATCTTCATCCTCCATATGCGAACCAGAAGCCTCCAATTTCTGTAATAAGCCCTTGATATTATCTAAATATTGTTCCATAGGAGTTGTCTTCTTCAGTGTGTAGAGTCTACGTTTAATATCCATAACATGAGTTCGAGACAACAAACTGAATTTCTCTTCTAATTTTGACCAGACTTCATAGGTATGACGAGTGCCAACAATATGAGGAAGAACTGAAGGTGTTAGAGTTGCGATTAGACAAGACAACAGCATGCGATCAATAGTGTCCCATTTCAGATACTCAGGATTGGGAATCTTGTTACCAGAGGCATCTAGGGTTTCGATTTGCGGTATTCTACTCGAACCGCTCACATAATCGAACAATGAATTAGCACGCAAAGAAGTCTCAACTTGCGTTTTCCATGCAAAGTGATTCATCGAATCCAGTTTGACTGTGATAAACGAATGAAAATTTGCAATTAGGAATGTTAAGGATTGAGGTAAATACTCAGTAGTTGATACGGAAGAGGACGCCATTGTTGATCAAGAACAGTCGATTGTTGAAGAAGAACAGGAATTCAGAGTTGCGTAGATCGTACTCTAGGATCTGAGATTGCGATTGACTTGCGCCTTAACAGGCTCTGATACCATGACAACAAATCAAGAATAGAAGTAAAGAAAGTAATTGAGATCTAGAAATCAAGAATTGGTATGAAACCCTAATCTACTTCTCTCTCTAATTCAGAGGAGATTCGTATATTCTCATTAACCATAACTGAGTAACAACCAAGTCTTTTATACAACAGGAAAACTGAAAAACAGAAAGGAAATACACGTGGACTACACTAACCGACTATGCTACACACGTGGACTACACGTGTACTTGAGGGACCCCAGTAGCAATACTCGTTGACATCCTCGATATTTAACACCTGGAGACAAGGAAAGAGCTGCATTGTACTCGTGGCAACATCAGGTAATGATGATATGTCTGACCATTCCTTTAGCTCGGGCATGTCACTAAGTATGAATTCCCTCAAAGCTGGAAACACTCCCCCTGCCCCTGCCCCTGCCCCACTACTACTGCAATTACCCATAATCCCTTCATTCAATCCATAAAATTCGAGACCAATACGCTTCAAGTTATCCAAACGAATCATTTTGATAAACACAAGATGAGGAAGGTGTCCGAGCGCTGGGACTTGCTCGCATAACTTGCAGTACATTAATTCGATTTTTATCAAATTTTGAAGCGAGCGGACTTCTGTACTCATCCACGATGCCAGTCTTCTTCCTCTAAAATTTACAAGTACTAATCCATTAACATTCCGATGAGGTTCGAGTCCGTCTAATACATCCTCATGGTTATTGTCTGACTCCCCAAGGTCACCATCCCAATAAAATTTGAACTCTTGAATGTTGGATTTTTCTGACATTTTAGCCGTCTTTGCTTCTTCCTTGTCTTTCACGTGCTGTAAATCATAAACCTTTAATCTACCTCTTAGCTTGCTTAAGCTACCCAACTCTTCAATTCTATGACCACTATCCTTGCCCACAGCAAAGAAAGGTAATGTTCGCGAAGATGTTAACTTCCCTATGTTCAATGGCATCAATTTCCGATTTTTGTATGTGTCTTCAAGATAGAAATGTCTCAAGCTAACCAAGTTGTGGAAATCTTTCGGAAGCTCGCTCGTACAACTTGAGAGTTTTAATGTTTCCAAATTGTAGAACTTGGTGATAAAATTTGGGACTTTCATAATAGAAGACTTAGAGATGTCAAGAAACCTTAAATGTATGGACTTGCAACATTTAAAAGTTGACAACTCTGATTTTACTAACCTCAGGGCACGAATACATTTTAAATCTTTGGTGCTTTCAGGGAGATCACCTTTTAAAAGTAGTGTCCTCAATTTTCCAACATTTTCGTTTGAAATATCTAAACATGTTTTTCCACCAAGAAACGACAAATGTTGAACATCCGGATTGATCTTCACCTCACCATCTTTCAATGTGCAACAATTACCCTGAGAGACATCGACTGCAAGATCATGTACAAGATCATGCATCTTGCACGTAGTTATATTGTTGTACTCATCGAATTTCACTTCCTGGAATAATGAATTACGCCATAAAATATTAAAATACTCATTCCCTAACTCTTCCCTTTCTTCCTTGCTTCTTGAAAAAGGTTGAAGATATCCTAGAGCCATCCAAAGTTGAATCAACTCATCCTTTTCAATGACTTGGTCCTTTGGAAAAATAGAACAGTATGAAAAACATTGTTTCAAAGATGGTGACGGCAAAAGGTCAAAACTAAGCCTCAATGCTGGTAGGATTCCACTTTCCTGTTCAAGTAAACTCCATATTTCACTCTTCTCGATAGATTCCCATTCTCGTACATCATGCTTCGAGTACAGTAAACCTCCTAACACATTTATTGCTAATGGCACACCCTTACACTTTTTTACCATTCTTCTACCAATATCCACTAAAGTTGGAGTTTCTCTTGGTCCGCCATAGGCAAATGCTCTTTTCCTAAACATTGCCAAACAATCAGCGTCCGATAGTGTTATCAACTGATGGGTGCAAGATGGGGATGTTCGCATTGCTAATACGACATCCATACTACGGGTAGTAACTAAAATTTTGCTTTCCTTAGAGCCACCTATTCCTATCAAACAATATCTCAAGTCTACCCATAAGTTTGGCTCCTTATTCCAGACATCATCTAATACAAGCAAGTATTTTTTCCCCTTAAGTTTTTCTCCAAGCTTTCTCACTACTCCTTCAATGTTTGGTGTATCAGATTTGTTTCCAGTTAGAGATTGCATCATCTCATTTAGTAACCTTTCCACCTTGAAATCATCAGATGCACAAATCCACATTCTTTCCTGACTGAAATTATTTAAAACATTTGCATCTTTGTAAACTACCTGAGCAAGAGTTGTCTTTCCTACCCCAGGCATTCCTACAATGGCAATGACTTGCAAATCACCTCCTATGTACCACTCTCTTAACATCACCATCCCTCCCCACGACTTCTATATCACCTATAAAAGGTAGAGTTTTCCTGAATCCCCAAGGTTCACCAATAGCATCATTGAGTTGCTTAGCTGGTTGAAGACCGACATCTATTGCTGCTTTACAAATTCTGTCTAACAGTTTATTGATGTCACTGACCTTATTAGCCATCTTGAAACGGAAAAACAATGGATTAGAGGTGGAGAAAAAGTTGTGCGCCTTGTTCCTCATCCGGTTTTGTACCTCAATCTTTCTTCGAATATCTTCATAGGCCAATTCATCCAGCACATTCTCGGCATCACATGTTGCAGCCTGGAATTTCTTTAGCCACACCATCATAGTTTGTGATGTTATTTTCCGGTTCTCAGCATCTTGTAACAAAGCCTGAATGATTGTTAACCTTTCGCGGAGCTTTTCGAGGTCTATCTTGAAACCGCATGCCATGTTAATCTGATTGTTAATATGATTGTTTGCTTGGGACAGCAACCCATTAAGGATTCCATTGGCTGCGGGGATGAGCGCGGACTCAGCCATGATTTTCTTATCAAAACAGAAATTGGGACTTGAAGGAAAAAATGCTTGGTGAAGAATTAGCAAGGATAAATATGCAAGAGAACAGAGAAGGGGTCGTGTGATTACCACAGATCGAGGACAACTAATTATATAGTGGAAGGAGAATTTGGAGTCTAAGTTACGTTTATGTTAGATGCCTTGCCCATTGTCATGAACTTATATATTTAGCTTTACTCGGTCGGCTGAACATTGCTTAAACAGTTGGAAAAAGGCAAGATCCCAAACATCTCTGCACACTCATGGAATGCCTCCCTGGGAGGGCAATCTTAGGCTATCTCTAATAGTAGAGTTAAATTTGTGTTGTTATATAATAAAATAAAATGTAAATAGTGAGATTCAATTGATTAAGTTGTTGTTAGGTAATTTTTAGTATAAATTGTGTTATAAATGGTCCCATAGTTTTTTTTTTTTGGTGCTCGGGATTTGTTTTTTGTACACATGCAAAGTGGGTCACCCCCCTTCTCTCTCGTCTGTTTCCCTCTCTCTCTTCCATCCCTTTTCCGTGTCAGACAACAATCTCTCTCTCTCTCTCTCTCTCTCTCTCTCTTGTTACTACCACAGGAGAAATTTTTTAGTACCGAGCGGGTATTGCCCACGTGGCACCCGCTCGGCAATCTCATCCGTTCAAAATACAATCCAACGGCCCGGAATAGGAGAGAGAAAAAGAGGAGAGAGAGTGTCCGGGTGAGAGGAGAGAGAGTGAATCGATCTCGGCACGGCCACGTGGTACCCGGTAGGTACCCAAAAATTTTCCTACCACAGACTTCATTGTTAAGTTCTAATTTAGTCCAAGTTTTTCTAATGATAAAATCTAAATTTGAGAAAATCTAACAATTAATTTTATCAAAGGAGAAAGACATGTAATTAAATCAAAGTAAATGACACTTGATTTTGCTTTGATTTTATCAAACATCTGTCTTCCACATTTGATAAAATCAACAGTTTGATTTTATCAAATATAGATTTTATTTTTTTGGGAAACTTTCTCACACCTTTCACACTTTAACTAGAACTTAACTGAGTGCAAATTTGTTTGCCCTCACCTAAAGAAGTTGAACAAAATCCTCACTCTGATTGGTGAAAAAGGTGTGGGGTCTACCACAAAGTGATGTCATGGTTACCAAAAAGTGATGGGGTCCACCACAAAATGATATCATACTTACCCAAAAGTGATGTGATTTCGCAGACCCCAAACCTTTTTCCGCCAATCAGAGTGAAGGTTTTGTTCACGAGGTGAGGGTGAACAAAATTTGCACCATAACGTGCTAAATCTTACACAAAACTATGTTACCGGAGATGGTACCCTTCCAATTCATTTTACTCTCTCTCTCTCCCTATTGTAACAAAGAGGCCAAGATATGTAAATAGCACCCTATTTGACATTTTAGCATTACTTTTTTCCAAGGAGTATTTATTAGAGCATCTCCAACCATGCATTGATTTCTTCAAAATGAAAACTCATTTTTCGTTCTTTATATATGAGGACTCTATCAAATTCTGAAAAATGTTGTTCATATACCTTTATACAATAAACGTTGTATTTGTAACATTGTGATCCTACAGTGATAAAATCAGTGCCATTAAAAAAAATATTAATTATATTCTTAAAATAAGACCAATGTTGAATATATTTAGCTAATGTTAAAAAACGCAACATTTAAAATTTTGGAGGGAAAAAGAGAAACTATTGAGTTTTGTTTGTTGTTTGAAAAATATAGATAGAAATGAAGAATTGTGGTTAGAGTTTAAGTAAATAGTAGCTTCGTACTCACTTTGTAAATGAAGAACAATATTTTGATTCTTCCAAATAAAGAGTTAGGCCTTTCATTTTCGGTGCTTCCAGTCAAATGCCATGTTTTTATTTTGTGAAACTTTTCCTCCTTGCCTTTTATTTTCTCCGCAATTTATCAACAATAGACTCGTACGTTTGTGGAATAGATGTATTGAGTTTGTTTCTCCACAACCCAAATGTCTACGTAATTTCTTTTCTCCTCTCAACTAGTTCTTTTTTTTTGGATTCTCTTGACAGTCTGGGTAACTCTGAACAAGCTGATACCTTTTATTGCCCTACCTTGTTATCTTGCGCGCAATCAAAGATGGTTTATGCTTGCCCTACCTTGTTATCTTGCTAGCTTTTTAACTTTTGTTGCGGAAATTTCATTTCAAAAGGGACAACCATTTCCATATTCATGGTACACTTGTATTGAAAATCATATACTCGTGGTAAGAGGACAAGTATTGACGTAAATTTTAAAATACTGTTGGATGCCTTGTAAACTTTTTTTAGCTTTATTCGTTCAAGTGAACATTGCGTGACAGTCGAAAAAAGGCAACATATGCCATATTCATCACTGCACACACGCATGGAATGCCTCTCTGGGAGGGCAATCTTACCTTTCAACAATTCCTTGTAAAATTTTTTAGCTTTATTCGTTCGAGTGAACATTGCGTGACAGTCGGAAAAAGGGCAACATATGCCATATTCATCTCTGCAGTCTGCACACACGCATGGAATGCCTCTCTGGGAGGGCAATCTTACCTTTCAACTATTCCTTTACTCTTACAGATGCGCCCCCTCATCTCTCTCTCTCTCTCTATTGACGCGCTCCTTCTTCTCTCTTTCCGCTGTAACAAAAGGCCAAGAAATACATAAAAGTTGAGTCATAAATCACTAATTTATGCTTATTCACGCACAACAATTTTAACACCCAGTAACTACTGCACAAGGCACTCTACTCTACATTTTAGCTGTACATTTTTCCGAGAATTTATTAAGCTCTTCATTGTCGGTGTTTGCTGTCCATGGGCCCTGTTTTTATTTGTGAAACTTTTCCTTCTTGCTTGTTATTTTCTCTCCAATTGATCACAATAGACTCGTACCGTTGTGAAATAGAAGTTTTTTTTTTGTTTGATGGTCAAAGTGTTTGGACCCGCTTCTACATTCTTCGACTAATTTCTTTCGGGTCCGGTCAAAGGCAGATTATCTACGTCAAGACTAAAAGATTTACAAAAAATAATTTTTTTTTGTGGCCTGACCCCAAGAATCCAACCATCTCAATTGTGCGAGCAGTAAAACACGTACCTACCGAGTAGGGTTGGCCATTTCATCCGCCCATCCGAATCCGATCCGATCCCCGATCCGAACGGATCGGCAATATGGAGATCTGTTTGGAGATTGGATAGGATATGGGGATTTTTTTTGAAAATGTTTGGGGATTGGATAGGGGGTGGAGATAGGCATGTCCCCGCCCCGAATCCGCTCTGAATCCGTTCCCCGCTCCGTCCCCGCCCCGTCCCCGAATCCCCAAAATATAGGGGTCTATTAATGAATTATGAAACTTTGGGGTCTCACTAAATTTTCTCCAAATATATGGGGTTACACCAAAAATTTTCCAAACACATGGGTCTCACTGTAATTATTGTTCTAGGGTTTAAATCTACGTATTGTTTCTTCTTCACTGTATTTCATTTCAGCCAACACACTCTCAAGTCTCAACAAACTGCAGAAAACCCTAGTAGTGTGCCTTTTATGGAACATCATTGATGTTACCTTTGCTGGATCAGAGAAGATGGTTGGTTTGAAATACTTCTTACTCCCTCCGTCCCAATTTAAATGATCCCTACGGTTATGCGTGTTTTTTTAAAACTCTTATAGTTTTCATTCTATAATGTATTTTATATGCAATATGGATCTTATTTGATAGATCTCAATTAGTTCTATTAGACAATTTTAAAAAAATTTCAAAACCTTACCAATAAAAAGATATAGACATTTGAAAATGGCACAGATATACGTAGGGAGCATTTAAAATGGGACGGAGGGAGTATATTAGTATATTATGTGGTATCTTCCTCTTTATCGTGTTGATTGACTTCTTTTTTGTATCACAGATAAATAGAAATGCGAGTGCGTGGAGAAACCTTACCAATAAAAAGATATAGACATTTGAAAATGGCACGGATATACGTAGTGAGCATTTAAAATGGGACGGAGGGAGTATATTAGTATATTATGTGGTATCTTCCTCTTTATCGTGTTGATTGACTTCTTTTTTGTATCACAGATAAATAGAAATGCGAGTGCGTGGAGTTATTCTTGGGGTGAAGTACAGGCGTCATTTAGGAATTTCCGTTACGCCGTTACCTAATGCTACCTTAATTGTTGCTATCTTGTTGAAATTTAGTTCAATTTTAATTATGACATTTGTTTTGGGTGATCTGAGACTGTTTTTGTTGGTTCAGAGACTACTTGAAGGTAGTCAGTGTTGTTCTTTGAATACTTATCATTTGCTGCTATCATATTCTGTTTCCTGGGCATATCAACAGTGAGTTGTAGACTTGTAGTCTCTTTTCCTTTGAAACAATTATGTATGTTATCCACTAGACAACCCATGTTGCATTTAATCAATTTTAATTAATGTCATGAATATACATAAGAACTCTTCATAATTTCTATTTTTCTGCACTCTTTATGTTGTTCTACAAACACATGAAGTTTTACATGCCCAGGGGTTGCCCAGTGATTGGATTTTAGGGAAAATGATTTGTAATTAAGCTTCTATAACTATTTACTTGTTACTCTAGGGAAAATGATTGGATCCCCGAAATCCCCGTGGGGATCTCCGTTCCCCGTTTGGAGCGGGGATGGAGGATAAAAATAAATCCCCGTTGGAGATTGGATAGGGGATGGATATGAGTAAGGGGTTTGGGGATTGGGGGTGGAGATAGTAGTCTCCAGCCCCGATCCGTCCCCATGCCCATCCCTACTACCGGGCTAACCCTTAGGGCTAACTTAATTAGTTGTTTCTCCACAACCCAAATGTCTATAGGTAATTTTCATTTTCCTCTAAACTTAATTCTTTTATTGCCCTACCTTGTTAGCTTGCAATCGAAGACTGTTGGTTTATGATGAGAATCTCTCTTGGTCATTTCCAGCTTTATTTCTTTGTCTTGGCAAATTCCATTTCAGTGGAAAGAGGGACAACAATTTCCAGATTCATGTACACTTGATGAAAATCATACACCTTGTTCGGTTTGAGTTTCAAGACCCGCCCGCCCGCACGGTCCCCAATAAAATATTCTTTCTATCTCTCTCTTTTCATTACCCCAAAAACCCTCCCTTAAAACTCAAACCGAACAAAGCTATAGGCTTGTAAAAGACTGCTGAAACCATGAAACCTTCAACTAATGATGGGATGTTACACACACCAACCGTTTGAATATATTTGTTTGCCAAAATTTTTTAAGTCTTACCCATCTTCTACCTTGCATGGCCACATAGTTTTAACACTTAAATATGCTGGAGTTTGATCGCATCAATTAATCACTTATTCTTTCTTCTCATTGATGAACTGAGGTCCTAAATGCGATCAACAGTTCTTAGATTTACATTTTATATCGTACCAATTGAAGGTTTACATTGGCTCTACTTTTAATTTGCTGATACTATTATGTCCAAAATGCGACGAATAGTTCATAGAATTGAGGTCCTAAATGAGATCATGAACAGTTCATAGATTTACGTTGTATGCCATACCGATTAAAGGTTTAAATTGGGTTAACTTTTAATCGGTTGATACTATTATGTCGTTTGTTTCATCTACAAAACAGAATGTGTGGCTGTATATAGTGGCGGACCCAGAAATCCAACCCAATGGGGGCACCTTATTAATTATAATCGAACAATTTTTTTTAGTCAACGATCTTGCTAAATTAAGACATTTATTATGGATTATAACGTTTATAATGTATACTTTTTATAAAAAAAGAACAAAAAATGAGCACAAAATTAATTCTACATTTTTATATTTGAGATATATGTAAGTGTGTATGCTAAATATTGCATTATATTACATAATTGTGCTAAAATATATATAGTTTTTAAATTTGTTTTTGAGTTTTGAGTGAGGGTCAGTGGGGGCACGTGCCCCCGCGTGACCTCCTAGGTTTGCCCCTGGGTGTATACGTTGTTACACATACTCTATACTTCTACTACTCCTTGTTACACATACTCTATACTATCCCAGAGGCAAGGGGAGTGGGGTGGTTGGTTTTGAACCCCCACAAAATGAAGTGCCACAGCCCATTACCTGCTCTACCAACTGAGCCTGGAGGCAACTTAAACACACTTTCCATACTGCCCGATCTTTTATTTCTTAGTAAAAGACAATGATAGTGTACTATATTTGCTTCTTCCTACACGTAAATGTTACTGAACCATGGTAACATGAAAAGAAAAGCAATTTGGAAGACCAGAACAACATAACAGAATCGGACAATGATGGCCTATCTGTTCAACTTTAGCTCTGTTCTCCACATTCGTTTGTGCTGTTTATTCATGAATTTTTCTTTCAAGAGCTAACAACAATCTCTTCTCCAATGTAACATTTCTCGGACATAATTTAGCCTGCAAAAACAGTACAACAATGTCAAAAAACACACGTCATTTACTTTAAATGTGTAAGATTCTTCAAATGAACTTTTCTATTAACTTCACAGCACTAGGAAGCGGTTTCAGCTGCTTCCCAAGACCCCATGATAAAAAATAAAAAATAAAAAAACACAAAACAAATCAAACAGACTCAAAACCACGTCAAAATGCTGCCGCACAGTGTTTAACGGTCCAGGCGGAAAAAGCAACAAGTTCAAGGGAACAAACGTATGGACAGATGTGAATTCGATCTGGATGCAGCTTTCCAATTCAAGGCACTCCAGTGCTAATTGATCTGGCAGATTTCTCTTTCAAATGTCTGTGAAAGCTTCAATAGCCTTCTCTGTGTCTTAGGAGCCAATGAGATGAGCCAGATTTCGGGTAACACTAGTATATCAGAACCCTGAATATGCAACCGACTGACCATAGTCTCCACACATCAATTCTGCAGCTATAATATAAAGCGTTCAACATCACTTCTGGTGGCCTGTAACATCTTGTAAGAGCATATTCAATCATGAAGATTGAAAGGCTTTAAGTCTACGTGCAGATCATTTGCAATTAACGTATTTCAGCCCTCCAAGGTTCTGATACACAAATAGTCCATACAAGATGAAGTTGGGATCAGATAGATGGCCTAATAATGTGGTCATTTCTGAAGTATTGACCAGAAAAATGATTCATACACAAGAAAGAAGGGAAATAAAGAAGGAGAAGAATAAGGAACTTATTTACTTATTTTTATTTTTTTTATGAAAATGCTAACCGCAACCCACTGGACAGTGATTTAAGTGGTTATCACTGGCATAAGAAGGAAAATTGAAAGGAAAACAAGGAGAATAACAAGATAGTCATTTAGATGTTTGATGAATTGCTTTTGATAGAACTATAGAAAATAAAGCCTGGCAATGCTCCTTTGACAATACTAGATTGGCACGAATAAAATAATCCGGGCCAGTGTCCATAACCTCATATACGGACACTCTATGTGTACGGGTCCGCGGATTACAAGGTCTGGGAGAACGACATTTGACCATTAAATACTTCCAAATGATTTCAAAAGAGCTACGACTACCTGAAGTCTAAAGCACTTAATGCGAACACACTTGATGCTTCTTGTGCGAGGTTAGTCGAAGCCAAGTACTTGAAACTCAAGGAATCAAGTACGCAATTATCATACATTAGCTTCCAGTCGAAATGGAAAAACAAGAACATTTTGTTTGCTGAAAGAGTACATTTTGAAACAGTCATAAAGTACGAGAAAAGGAAAAGAACTTAATACCTTTAGACATGTTAATTAACTCAAAAAACACTTCTCCAACTATTCAGGAAAGAGCAATAATAAGACACAGTTCAAACAAAATTGAGTAATCAGGTGACTTCAAATAGTTGTAGAAAGTACCACTCCCCAGGCATCTGTTACTATCCTGCGATTGCCACCGAAACTAGGGGTGGAAAAACCTATGATTTCTCCATGAGCATTGACAGCCTCTTCGTGAAGACCTCTCACACTCAGCTCTTCTCTTATCCATCCTCTTGGGCCTGTAACTAGACCTCCCCCTCCAAAGCATCCACCATTCTGGATCTAGCCTGCAATTCAAATCACTTAGAATCGATTCAAATCTTTCAATACAAAATGTTTCCAAAATAGGATTTGAAAAAAATGAGAACATGTGCAGAAAAAATTGCATTTTCTGAAAAGTAGAAGATGGAGAAACATGAAAGAGGTGAGAGAGGAATTCAAGACCTGATCCATCCTATTAGAGTGAAGCCGGAGAAGCACACCCGGTTGCTGTGTATTGCTGCAAGGAGCAAGCTGGAAATTCTTTAGGTCCAGTCCACGAGCAAGCTGGAAATTCTGTGTCCTGCAGCCATTTGTTATCAATTGATCAAGTTCATCTATAACATGTTAACACTACTATCTCAACGTGAAGAGCTCAATTGCTGCAAGGATAATCCAAAGAGTTCAGCAACATATCTTGTCATGAAACCAGATTAAGATGACACGAGCTAGAAAAAAAATCACATACCTTCAAATTATAATTGCCTTTCTAAAGAACAATGCAAGGCAATAAGTACCAGTGCAGAACATTTGCGGAATTAACATATTTCAGCCCTCCAAGGATCTGATACGAGGAATACCAGAATACAAATAAAAAATTTAATTAGATATTTTGGCCTAATTATGTGGTTATTAGTACTGAAGTATCCAAGGAGAAAACAGACTATATGCAAGGGAGAAGACGGGTAAAAGGAAAAGGAGAGGAACAATTGAAAATTTGATTAGATATTCTGGCCTAATTATGTGGTTATTAGGCCAAAAGAGATTATACACAAGGGAGAAGATGGGAAAAAGGAAAAGGAGAGGAGCAAGACAGTAACATATATATTTCCAATGAAATGCTAACTGTAGCCCATTGGGTAGTGATTGAGGTAGCGCAGTGTAATGGAATGTTGCATAGAATACCATAGTGGTGATAAGATATTCAGGCCTTAAATTTGGTGAATTTTAAAGTGTGGGCAACTAAAAAACATTAAAAAAAAAAAATTTTTTTAAAAAAAAGGCTGAAGAAGGAAAATAGAAAAGAAAACAAGGAGAATAACAAGATGGCAATTCAAATATTTGATGGATTGCTTTTGATGGAGCTATGGAAATAAACGTGGAGATGCTCCTCTGACAATACTTGATTGGAACAAATGATTTGATATGGGCCAGTGTCCATAAGCTCTTATACAGTGGAGATATTACTAAATGAATCCCCTCAAGGTGGTGGTATTACATCTCTAATAGAAACAACATGCACGGCAATGGCCAGTTGCATCAGATGAAAAAGCTTGCTCCTTCCTCTTCTTCTTAGTGACTTTTTTTTATCATAATTATTTGTTCCTGAAGACCTGATAGGAAACTAGGATAAAGGTATATCATACGCATCATGTTCCTAGGAGCCAAAAGATCGACTTTAAATGATCATATGACTTATAGGTTCTTGAAATTACGACAAATACATTACCATGCAACATATCTTGTAAGTTAGGGCACGCCAGACTCCCAGATTGGAGGGTAAGGAAAGGTTAAGAGGTATGAACATTTAGCGCTGCTGTGAATAGGCAATTTCCGTGCAATGTGAACTTACATAAATGTGTAGAAAGCACTAAGAAATGTCATGAATTAAGGCATCGCTTCCTCCACAAACATAGAGTTCATGAATCTCGCAAGCACAAAGGTATAGTTATATGCTCGCAGAACGGGTATAAAATTTCAAAACACAGCATTTTTTATATACACAGGTAAATAATCTCATTGCTACTAATTGTCGATTGAGTAAGGTGATATACCTTTCCTTCATGCGCAACACATAAATGCCTTTGGAGGTATATTAAAAAATAGCATGCCTAAAACTGATGGATTGTCCAGAGTCGAACTTGAGGTGCTAACCTCAACCAAAATACAAAGACTTGAACGGGCTAATTGAGACATTATTAATGGGTTTGATGCAAAGGGAGAATCAATGACGGTAGTAACATTACAATGTCTATCTCCAGATTCTAAGACTAGATTATCTCTACCATGATTTCTGTAAGATCAAATATTGAATTCCTAAAACTATCAAGAAGCGCTCATAAAAGTATGTCCGCCCTGGCATGGGGCTACTTTCCGAAGCTCGCAGGCAAACATTCTTCAACAGAGTCCGATGAGACAACCCCTGTAGTTTCATTTTGTCGGACATCTCGGAAATCATAACTGCTGGATGTGTAAGACCAAGAGAAGAGACCCACTTATTGAGATTAAAAGAGGAACTAGTGTAAAAAAAAACGCAAACAAAAGAAAATGTGGTGAGAAATTACATGATTGGAGGGGACTTTCATGCTTTATCTGCACGCAGAGGGTACACTTCACTTCCCATTATTTTCTTCCCAGCTGAAAGCCCAATAATCACCTATCTGCAATGATAGAAGGCTGGTGGTGCAAATAAGCCCCTCCTCCAAACAACTTCCCCAATTTGGACAGCATTTAATACCCAGCTTCTTGAGGGATGTGAGGCTGCGTAATGCATCTGGATTCGGCATTTCTAACTTTGGACAGTCAGAAAGGAATAGATGTACAAGTGTTGGTTGTAGCACCCCTTTTGGCAAACATGTCAACTCCAGGCACTCGTTAATCGAAAGTTGTTGAAGGAACGTCGAGCCATTGAATTCTGCTTCAGTTTCGTCAATTGGACTCATCTCATGAGGTTAGGACAATGATAGAATTTGTAACTTCTAAAGCAACCCTAGCCGGGTTCACAAATAACTCACCCCATTCATTTCCACTATTGCCCAACCTTTTTGCTTGGAGATTAGGTGTTCAACTAAAAAAAAAAAGTTTTTTTTAAAAAAAAAAAAGTTTTTTTTAAAAAAATCAAGACAAATCATTCTCTCACAATACGTCATATCAAAAAACGTAGAAGGCCAGTTTATTCTGAAAACACCTTCAGCGGAACACCCTTTAAGAAAGAAAGGGAAAATCTGAAAAAATATAGAATTGTAAACACAATGGAATTTTCCATTAATTTTTATCCTACCACTTTTTCGACAAGTCCCAAAAGGAGCATTAGCTAGGGATTCAATGCTTTGTTTTGGCACAATAAGGCTCTGTTTATCTGGATAGTAAAAATTTCCCAAAAATATTTTACCAATTTTGAGTTTTTGGTTGCATAAACTTGGAGTAACTATTTAATATATTTTATCTCAACGACAAAATAGCTTGCAGCTTGCTAATCCCATTTTCATAGCCTTGGTGGAGTGCGCAGGCCCATTTTAATTGTTGAGTTTTCTATTTTGGGTTGTCCCTTAATAAGTATGTGTTTTGAATTATTAACAGTTAAAACTTTGTACAATTATTATTTTGTTCTTTTGTAAAGCTTATGGGTAACAATGAAAGATAATTTTGAAAAGTAGAGGTAAAAATTGATGTGAAAAGTGTAAATTGGAGATAAAAGTTAATGTGAAAAGAGTAATGATGATATTTATTTAATAAGTTAGATTTAGAAAGCAACATTTTTAGGGGTGCTTTGGCAGACTTTTAGTAATAATGATTTGTTATTTTTGTCTTTATTCAAAAAAAAAATTGCATTTGTTAGTCTTGTGTCAATTTTTGTGGATTATTGGTTCGTTTCGACTAGAGAAATCTAGAAAGTATAAAATTATTGGAATAATTTTTAAAAAGTTCACTAAAGACAAATAATTTTTGTGGATTATTGGATTATTTTTGTCTTTATTCACAAAATTTTAGCTTGGTTAATAAATTTTTTACTTTTTAGATTCTTCTTGTTGAGACAAATTAATAATCCACAAAAAATCGACCCAAAACTAACAAATGCTAAAAAAAATTGAATAAAGACATAAAAATAAATTGATTTATTTATTTTGCCAAAGGCCCCTTAAAAAGGGACGGAGGAAGTATTATCTAGACAACAACAATCTTGTACCATGTATGTTACACACTTTCTGTCAGAACTTAATTTTATGACATGCCACTAAACAATGCAAAACAAAATTCCAACATCTATTTTACATGCAAAAAGTTTAACATAAAACTATAAAAGTAATTTTTGAGTGAAAATTATTTTATGTCCACAAAAACAAAGCCTAAAGTAGCAATATTTTGCAACCCACATCTTCCTGTATGGGCACGAACGGGCTATATCCTATTTGTCGGTAATTATGATAAGTACGACACAATGGGATAGGTAACTATTGAATGGATAATAAATTACCTGGAATGGTTATCAACTTTGGGCACTTGGAGATTTCAAACATCTGAAGACGAGGGAAGAACTCCATTGAATTTGGGCCAACAATGCGCAATGATAATACGTCTGACCATTCCTCTAGCTGGGGCATATTATTAAGGTTGAATTCGCTGGAAATATTTGTGTTGTTATTGCCCCACTATTACTGCCACTACCGTTAATGCCTTCATTTTGTCCATAAAATTCGGGACCCATGCGCTTCAAGTTATGCAAATGAGCCATTTCGATAGTCACAAGATGCGGAAGGTGTCTGTGGGGGGCGCTTCACCGGAATGACCTCTTTGCCCGTTTGGTAGTGCACTGAAGGGGGTGGAGCTGGGCTGAACCTCGATGGATCCCTAGGGACTCGTCAGAGAAGAGGGCTGGAGCTCCTGGGGTACGCCGGAGGGGGACCTGCACAAGGGAGCGACCACGTTAGTACCTAGCCCGGACGGTGGTGGTCCGGGAAGGTACTCCGATGGCTAAGTCAGCAACGGAGGGAGAAGTTTAGTGGAGAACTAGAGAGAGAAAGTGCAAATGAGAGCTGAATGTAGAGAGAGAAAATAACCTCAGAGAGACGTCCTCGTAGAAGAGGGGAGAGGGACATATTTATAGGCGTGGGGGCGCGTGTCCCGCACGCCCTTCGGGGGACTCACGCGCCCCGTCCTCACCATCGCATTGAATGCATGGATTGACGTGTGTCCCTCAAACGGCGCCTCGGCCGCTCCCCAGAGTCGTCACCTGTCATTGGTATTCCCACCAATCAAGTCCGCCACCCCCCCTGCAGGCGTAGGTTGCAGGGTTGGTGGCTCACCATAAATGCGATGCAGGTGGGTGGTTGAGTCCACTTGACGAGTTGCTCAGACTGTCAGGCGTGCCTCGATCGAGCCCCCAACATCTAACGCGACCCTTCGCCGCCCCGATACCGAGGTCAATCGACTCGTCCCGGGAGGCGCTCGGGAACCGGCCCTTCCCCGGGGCCAGCTCCGGTACTCCCCGGAGCAGGCCGAGCCGAGGACAAAGAGCTCCCGAGGACCGGGCCCCTGTTCAACGGGACCCCGGCCATGATTTTACCGTCCCCCCGGGATGCTGCTCGTCCAGGACTAGGGGTCCCGAACCTTCTTGAACCTCCTCAGCGGAGGTGATCCGAAGTACCCCGCCCCAAGGGGCGGGGGCCGAGGACCGCGACCCCTCGGATCCTCCGGCCGCTACAATAGCCCCTCAACTTCCTCAGTGCTTGGCAATTGGGGGAGTTGACCAGTCCGAGCGGCCAGGCGGAGCCCCTGCCCGTAGCCGAGGGCATCATGAGCACAACGCACCGGGCGGTAGAAGGGTGGCCCGAGCGCCAGGCTCGGAACGTCGCATCGCTCTGAAGCTGAAAGGACGTGTGATGTGACGTCGTTTTAGAGGTGACGTTTGGGCTTATCTGTTGTCAGAGATTTCGTGACGTGGCATGACGTCATCTGCCACGTGTCGCCTCGGCACTCGTCCGAGGGCCGTCGCATGGGATTCGCGCCAAAACGTTTCAAACTGGGCGGACAGGTGTCAAGCCCTGGTTGGTCAGCCGAGTCGCTGCGCCGTTTCCCGAGCCGTCGCGTCGTTTCCCCATTAAATGCGATGGCTGATCCTCCCCCTCCCCTACTATAAATACAACTCGGGGAGAGGGAGAAGGCACGGTTAATCTGCCGATTTTGCTCCTCGCCGGAAAATCTCGCGCCACCGTGGAATACCAACCGTCTCAAACCCAGATCTTGCATCTCAGCCACTCCCACCGCCAAAACTCGAGGTAAATCACTTCCTCCTCTCTTTTCCTTGCGTTTTGGTGTCTTTTTCCTGCATTTTGGGCCATTTTTGGCGTTTTAGAGTCTGCCCCTGTTTGGGTTGAGTTTTCCGGTCCTTCGTACGGCGGCGTACGGCTGCCGTCTTCTGGGCAAGGTTGGGTATTCAACGTGTTCTTCCGAGGCCAGGTTGAATACTCAACCTGTTCTTCCGAGGCCTCGCGCCGAGGGTCATGAGCATTTCCCGAACGCACACACCACGCTTTAAGTCCAGCCGAGAGTCGTCCGAGTGGGTAGGTCCCCTCGGTTAGCCGAGCGTATTCCACATAGGAATATGCCGTTGCACCCCTGCCCTTCATGCATACAGCTGCTGATGGGTTTCTTCGTGCATTCTTTTAGGTTCTCGGCTGGATGAGCAACGAGCCCTTCATCATCTCCGACAGCGACGAGGAGCTTAACGAGGAGGCGGTAGCTTACATCAGGGAGCTCGGCAATCGGTACCGAAACCGTCCCCCGAGCGCGCTTAACATCCCTCCCCTCCAAACGGTCTACCCCGAAGGGTACAACAGGATGGAGGAAGAAAGAACCAACCCTGCTACCGGGGCCTCCTCATCCCGCGCCCCCGAGCATCCAGATTCCCCGAGGGCCCCTGATTCGCTCGAGGTGGAAATATTCGAGCACGTTCCCGAGCCCATCGAGGTCGTCGACCTGGGTAACGGTGACGAGGGGCTAGGACACAGCGGCTCCTCCGAGCCGGTTCCACCAGAGAGAGGTGAAGGAGAGGATCCACCACCGAGAGTTCCACGCGCTGAGGCTCCCGCTCTTGCCCTCGGGGAGGACTGGGAGGAGGTCCCACTCCCCAAGATTGGGGAGGACGAGTGCCGCTATATCAAGGAGTTCGACCCCGAGCACCCCCAGCGCTGGCGGCGTTCCAGGAGAAGTATGAGATCCCGGCGGACGTGGACATAGAGCTCCACTTCGGCGACAGGATCCACTATAGGGATGACCACGTCACGGTCCCCCTAATGGCCATCACCTAGGGGGGGCTCCGCTTTCCTTTCCTAAAGAGCCTCACCAGGTGGTGGTGAACGTGTACCGGGTCCTGTGCTCGGTGCTGAAGCTGGCCGAGAGGTACCACATCCCGGCTACGGTGTACGACGTCCTCGGGATCTACCTCATGGGCCTCAGCCCAAGGTTCCGGCGATACTATTTCGCCGTCCGGAACGAGTACGACCACTTGATCGGGGACCTGTATGATTCCGAGGAGCACCAATACAACTATGTAACGGTGAGGGGGAACTACACATGGGCCCTCGAGGAGCCACACACCTGGCCCCTGAACCACCACCGAGGGGATCCCAGTAAGATCGTTATTTTTGCATTTATTTGATTCGCTTTTGATCCTTATCGAGGACTGACATATCTTCTTGTTTTTCTCCTCTACAGCTTGCGGTGTTGTCAACAAGAGGCTACTCGAGCTCTCGGACGACGAAGTGATCCGAGCTCTCTTCGCCCACGGCCAGCAGCAAGCCCATCTCCTCCTCAGTTACGAGCCGAGCTATCGCGGCTACCTGCACAGGGGCAAACAGCCGAGGGCCAGTAACCGCCGAAGGAGGAGGAGAACAGCCCTACCGGACGAAGGGCTAGAACAGCTATGGGGCCGAGAGAGACAGCCCCGAGGAGAGATGGCAGGCAACGCAGGGGAGAGGCCCACTCTTCAGGAGCTGAGGGCCGCCGCTAGGTGTCAAACCCGGGCTGGCTCGGCGACTCAACGTGCCGGGGTGAGGAGGCCGCGGGAAGAGTCACCGAGCAACGCAGAGGACCAGGCCTCAAAAAGGTCTCGTGAAAAAGATAGCCAACCGCTCCGGTCTCCCCCGAGGACGGAAGACGCGCCACCGTCCCCAATCGCCCAGACCACGCTGACCGCCGCCTCCGTCATTCTGCCTGCTCAGGGCCCAATCCGAAGGGTCGTGACAGCACAGCGGGGGGGCCACCGAGGACACAGTGGTTGCACCTCCCCCCGAGGCCTGGGCTCCTATCTTCGTCAATCGCCAGGGAGCCGTGCTGACAAACGCCGACAGCGCTCGGCGGGACCCGAACGTTGCCACCGTCTTGCTGAAGGGGTTGGCCCTCCCATTAGACATGTCAGCCCTGGATGCTTCCTCCTTGGACGACAATATCCTCGAGCTCCACAGCAATCTGGTCAAGGTATTCTCGTTTTCCCGAAGTCCTTTATTTCCCGAGGCCTGCACACTTTGTTCTAACATTTTCGTCTTCTTCTCAGGCGAGCCAGGCTTCCATTGCCACCCACAAAAAGGCGGTGGCATTGATAATTACCGCCCCCCCGGGATGCCGGCCATGATAATTACCGTCCCCCCGGGATGCTGCCCATCCAGGACTAGGGGTCCCGAACCTTCTTGAACCTCCTCAGCGGAGGTGATCCGAAGTACCCCCGCCCCGGGGGGCGGGGGGCCGAGGACCGCGACCCCTCGGATCCCCCGGCCGCTACAGTGTCCAAGCACAGGGACTTGCTCACATAACCTGCAGTCTCTTAATTTGATCTTCACCAAATTTTGAAGTGAGCTAGCATCTTTACTCATCCATGATGCCAATCTTCTTCCTCCAAAATTTTGAAGTACTATTGAATGTCTGGTTATTGTCAAATTCTCCAAGGCCTTTATCCCAGCGAAATCGCAACTCTTGAATGTCTGGTTTTCCTAACACTTTAGCCTTCTTTGTTTGTTCCTTATCTTTCACATGTTGTAGATCGTACAAATGTAATCTACCTCTTAGCTTGCTTAAGCTAGCCAACTCTTCAATTCCATGGCCACTCTCCTTGCCCACAACAAAGAATGGCAATGTCTGCAATGATGTCAACTTTCCTATCTCTAGTGGCATCAATTTCCTATTTCGATCTGTATCTCTAAGATAAAAATGCCTCAAGCTAACCAAGTTGTGGAAATCTTTTGGTAGCTCTTTTGGAGACCGTGGCAGTTTTAGCGTTTCCAAATTGTAGAGCTTGGTGATAAAATTTGGGACTATAACAATAGCAGACTTGGAGATGTCTAGAAACTTTAAATGTATGAACTTGCATATTGAACTTGGCAAATTTTCCAACTCTTCCTCCTCTTGTACTAAGCGTAGGGCACGAATGCGTTTAAAGTCTTTGTTGGTTTTGAGAAGATGTCCTGTCAAAAATAGGGTTCTCAATACTCTGACATTTTCATTCGAAATGGTTAGCTCTGTTTCTTTCCAAAGAAATAACGACAGATGCTGAAATCGGGATTACTCTTTACCTCACTAGCTTCCAAAGCCAAACAATTACCTTGTGAGACATGGAGTGCAAGATCATGTACAAGATCATGCATCTTACAAGTTGTGATGTTGTTGTACTCATCGAATTTCACTTCTTGGAATAACGAATTACGCCACAAAATATTAAAATACTCCTTGCCTACCTCTTCCATTTCACCCCTGCTTCGTGAAGAAGGTTGAAGATATCCTAGACCCATCCAAAGTTGAATCAACTCGTCCTTTAAAAGGACTTGGCCCTTTGGAAAAATTGAACAATATGCGAAAGATTGTTTCAAAGATGGTGGCGTTAAATGGTCGAAACTAAGCCTCAACACAGGTACAATTCCATCTTCATTTTCCAGTAAACTCCATATTTCATTCTTCTCGATGGACTCCCAACCTTGTTCATCCTTTTTCGAGTACAATAGACCTCCTAATGCATTTATCGCTAATGGCACACCCTTACACTTTTCAACCATTCTTCTACCAATATCCAACAAAGTTTGAGTTTCTCTTGGTCCGCCATAGGCAAATGCTCTTTTCCTAAACATTGCCAAACAATCAACTTCCGATAGTGTTGTCAACTGATGGGTGCGAGACGGGGATGTTCGCATTGCTAATACGACGTCCATACTACGGGTAGTAACTAAAATTTTGCTTTCCTTAGAGCCACCTACTCCTATCGAAGAATTTCTTAGGTCTACCCATAGACGTGGATTCGTATCCCATACATCATCTAATACAATCAAGTATTTTCTCCCATTCAACTTTTCTCCAAGCTTTCCCACTACTCCTTCCACATTTTGTACTGTGGAACTATCTCCAGTAAGAGATTCCATCATCTCATTCAATAACCTCTCTACCTTAAAATTATTAGTTGCACAAATCCATATTCGCTTATCAAAATTCCTTAGAACTTTTTCTTCTTTGTACACTACTTGAGCAAGAGTTGTCTTTCCCAGCCCAGGCATTCCTACAATAGCTGTGACCGGTAACTCACCTTCTACGTCAGACACAAGCAACATATCTACCACTACTTTAACATCACCATCCCTCCCCACAACTTGTGTATCACCTATAAAAGGTAGACTCTTCCTGAATTCCCTAGGTCCAACAATAGCATCATTGAGTTGCTCAGCTAGTCTAAGACCGATATCATTTGCTGCTTTACAAATTCTGTCTAGTAGTATATTGGTGTTTTTGACCTTATTAACCATCTTGAAATGGAATAACAATGGATTTGATGGGGAGAAAAAATTGTGCACCTTGTTCCTCATCCAATTCATCCAGCACATTCTCAGCATCACAAATTGCTGCCTTGAGCCTTTTTAGCCACGCCGTCATAGCATGTGATGTTATTTTCCTGTTATCAGCATCTTGTAAAAAGGCCTGGATGATTTCTAACCTTTTGCGGAGCTTTTCGAGGTCTTGCTTGAAACCCCATGCCTAGTTAATCTGATTGGTTACTATGGGAAGCAACCCATTAAGGATTCCATTGGCTACAGGGATGAGCAATGCCTCAACCATGTTTTTTTCTTTTGCTTGGTTAAGAGCAGGAGTGTTGTGATTGCCACAAATTGAGGACAAGAATTATGTAGTGGAGGACTTGGAGTCTAGCTTGCTTTTCATGTTCCAAGTCTTGGTCATTGCCAGCTTTTTAGCTTTATTTGTTGGATGACTTTGACATGGCCCAGCTATTCTGCTTTTCTTTTCTAGGAAGCACAAGTATCTTAGACTTATAGGCCCCGATTGGCTGGGGGTTAAGGAGGGGTATAAGTTATACCCCTTGTTTTTATCCCGGTTCCACGCACTTATCCATGGTTTGGGTACCAAATGAGAACCCGGATAGTTTTATACCCCTACCCACCCAAATAATACCCCTCCCCCACATAAAACAATAACAACCCCCAAAGTATAATTTTATCCCCTTTATACCCCTACCAAATTACCCAAATAACCCCCCTTATACCCCCTCCCTCCCTCTCGGTACTTTCGCGCTTATTTTTATTTTATTTTTTTACACCAAATTAAACTACTAATTGAGATCTTTAATTTGATACAAAAAAGTTTGAAAATTTTTATACTTTAAGAATTTGACATTGTTGACTTGCATTGCAATATCCTTCGGATCAAAGAATAAAATACTTTCACATTAATTTTTTTTATTTTTTTGCACCAAATTGAACTACTAATTGAGATCTTTAATTTGATACAAAAAGTTTGTAAAATTTTATACTTTAAGAATTTGACATTGTTGACTTGCATTGCAATATCCTTTGGATAAAAAAATAAAGTACTTTCACATTAATTTTTTTTATTTTTTTTTGCACCAAATTGAACTCCTAATTGAGATCTTTAATTTGATACAAAAAAATGAAATTTTTTTATACTTTAGAATTTGACATTGTTGGGGAATAACATAAAAATTACTAATTAGTTATTATAAGTAAAAAACGCATAGTTAGAAGAAAAAACAAGCAAAAAATTAGGTGGTACGCAACATTATTAAAATGAAAAGTTAAAAATAATAATTAAATACTTTAATTTTAGATATAATTAATAAAAGTAATTATTAATCATATTTATTGAAAAGTATAATTAATTTATTTAGTTTCGTATTTATGTATTTATTTTATCGTAATATTTAATATTACCCATGCACAAGGGCAAATAAATCATTTGCCAGCTTTTTACATCATCCACCCAACTTTATCCCCCTTTATCACAAATTCATCCAAACCATGTGCTATTTAATCCCCCCTCCATAAACATCACATCAATGTGGGTCCACCATTACTAACTAATACCCCTTACGATCTTATCCCCCCTTACTATTTAATCCCACTAAAACTTATCCCGCATTTAATCGGGGCCATAGTGTGCATCTCATCACTCATGTGAGGGATGTTTGAGAGGCATTTCTTTTACTTTTTGTATTTTTTCATTTGGATTTTTAGTTTTTTGCATTACTATCGGAATATATTATGAATTTGTATAGTATTTGAGATATATATGCAAAATAAATTTTGCAATACTAGTATAGTTTAGGGAATATGTGCCAGATACATTCTGTAGATCTTTCATACTAAACAAAATGGAAAAGAGAAAAAGCATATCTCCACCTAATTTTGCAATTTGCATGCTCTTCATCACCCAAAATAAAAAGTGCATTTTGTGAAAATTCATCTTGGAGAATGGGAGCACGCACCCAAAATGCATTTCCTGAAAATGCCGCAAGAAGTTGATATTCAATTTTTGAAAATAAAAACAGAAAACTGAAAGTAAAAGTGTTACTAAACAAGGTCCAAGTGTTTCCTACTTTTCTACTTTCGCAAATTGTTCGATAAAAAGTAACACTCGCACCAAACTGCCGAAGCCAAAAACAGTGTTTCCTACTTTCCTCATTTCCTCATTTCCTCATTTCCTATAATGCCCCAACCAATCCAGTTAAATACATACCCCACCCAAAGATGCCTCTTGGAACTGTCTGCCCACAAGATATTTATGCACTCTTTTGCCACAAAAACTATTAAGATTTCCAATTTTCTTAATCTTCTGAAAATTTATGCCCGTTTGATTACATTCATCTTCCTACCGTAAAAGTGAAACCTAAATACAGTGTAGGTTTTGCCTATTCTGAATTATGCAGAATAAGTTTACCACTACTTACTTCATCCCCGTTTCCGACGCCACTGCGTTTGGTTCCAATTTCAAAGTATAGGCACGTGTATGTTCAAATAATTGCTAAATTGTTTCTTTTAAATGTAAGACGGTGGATTAATTACATTCATCGATCGAGTTATATCAATAGCCATAATATAGGAACTTAATAATTAAATCAAGCTCAATACGGAACAATCCAAACTGTCAAAAAGGGTAGAAATAACAGTGGAAGAGTACAAGAAAACAATTAAATGATTAATAATCAGTTTACAAGACTGCATGATATATTGATTTTCTAAATTGCTTCCTTCAATAGAATAATGTTATTAAGGTAACAGAATGATATATTCTTCCAAACTGTCAAAAAGGGTAGAAGAGTTTGATAATAAAAAAACATGAATTTTGAATTTTTTGACAAAGTGTTACTTATTTTAACTAATCAATCATTCGTGATGACTCTGCCGATTTGGATGTGAATCTTTTGTATTGCTCAATATGGTGAAGGTATGTTATATGCCTTGTGCATTGGATAACCTTAATTTTTCGCATTAGCCACAGAACCAAATATCAAATGAATTTCTTGATCGTAAAGACGGACACCGACACAAATGACTTTGTTCATAACTAGCTCAACTAACCACCTCACACCCCACGCACGCACAAACGGAGTGTATACCCAACTTCTATTCGTACATATCGTGCAACAACATGTATAGATCGATCTATCTTGCTTTGAAATTAATATTGGTTAATTATGCAATACTTATAAATTTGGATTTAACAAGTAACTACGTGCATGTTTGGGGGTTAATCCGGCTGATAAAGGATGGAGCTATCTATCTATCTACCCTATAGCAATCTAGTTGGCCCTTCAAAAAACTCTCCAAGCCCCAAATTTTAATTTTCTAGATTTTTCACTTTCTTTTAAGTTTTCTAAAATTGGGAGAGAGAGTGGCGGAGAAACTTTTGGATTTTGAGGGGACGTGGGTGAGAGAGTTTGTGGGATAATTTTGTTTACTGTATTTATTTGTCATAGCTTTTCTTTTAAACTTTTCTATATTAATATATACATATACGCCCATCAGGGAGACCTGATGGGAAAGATTTCGTATATATATATATATATATACCATGGGGTTCTAATCTGGGATCCCGGATTAGAGCATTTCGGGTGTTTTTTTTTTGTTTTGCAAATTGTTTTGGGAAAATCCAAGCCGTCCAATGTGTTCAAAATGTGTTTTCCAAGGTCCACGCGGGAAATCTTCAAAAACCAAAAATACCGGGAAGGGCTTGAACCAAACAGTATTGTAAATATTGAGAAAAACTGTGTGGATCAATCCCTTCCCGGTATTTTTTTTTTTTGAAGATTTCCCGAGTGGACCTTGGAAAACACCTTCTGAACACATTGGACGGCTCGGATCGTCAAAAAAATGCTCAGATCATGGAGGTCCGGAGGTCCGGATCCCGGACTAGAACCGCGTCCTACATATATATATATAGGAAGATGTTCTATTGAGGACTCCCTCAAAGATCTCCTCCGTGAGGACCACCCCTTTTTTGATTTTCCGGACCAAATTTCGACGATCCGAACCGCTCAATGTGTTTAAAACATGTTTTCCATGGCCAACGCGTGGAATCACAAAAAAAAAATACCCGAAAGGGCTTCATCCGAGCGGTTTTTCATAATAATCGTACATATATAATTTATCGAAAAATGGTCGAATAAAGCCCTTCCGAGTATTTTTTTTGGACGAATCCTCGCGGTTCGGATCGTCGAGATTCGACCCCGATCCATGAGGTCCGCAAATTACGAGTTTGAGGGAGTCCTTAGTAGAACGGGATCCTATATATATATTGTTACTGGTACTTGCAAAAAACAAACAATTACTATATGAAAATATTTGAATGCCTAAATATTTATTTCCAAATGGTTTCAATCCTTAAATAGAATGTTAATTCGTGCCCATTCGATGCAACGACCGAAAGAAAACACCAATGTGATTTTTTTTTAAATCAAGTATCGTTGTGCCTATTAAAATGAACGAGGCAGGAAAAAACCCCAATATATTATTTTGTCAACTAGCGTTGTGTCCGTTCGATATGCGACTGCCGGAAAATAGCCATATGAATTTTTTTCTCCGTGTATCGAATGGGTACAACGCTAGTTAGAAATCGTGTGGTGGAGTAATTTGTTCAGTTACTGCATAAATTTTAAATGTCATTTTTTCATACTTCATAATTGGTCATGCACCGTTGAAATTGGGAACAATTAGCATTAAGGTAGGAAAACAAATATTTATTACCATTAAAGTCAGTCACTCTTTTTTAATTACCATTAAGGTCAATCACTCTTTTTGGGGGGTTTAGGCACATAGGGTATCATACAGTTTCATAGGGTTTTAGAAGTTTATTCACTTTCATATGGTTTTGAGGGTTTAGGCACTTTCATTAAGGTACCCTAAGGTTTAGGTTTAGGCACTTTCATAGGGTACTCTAGGATTTAGGTTTATAGTGCATTTTGCTATTATAGAGTTTTAGTGGTTTAGACACTTTCATAGAGTACCTTAAGATTTTAGGTAATTTCATAGGGTATCCTAAGGGTTTTAGACACTTTTGAATATTGGCATTAGCGAGGTATATCTTGGGCTATACCAATCCTTGCCTTGGGGTGTTCCACTAACAAAAAAACTATTTTTTTCAAACACTGAGACAGGTCATTCTCTCGCAACACATCACATAAAAAAAACCGTGAAAAACTAATTTATTAAAAAATTTGGGTTAGTGGAACACCTTACAATTATCAGCTTTTTTCCCCAAAATTACATCTCACACCT